>JAWLRI010000165.1:749983-787483 GCA_034781795.1 Crypturellus tataupa
TGTGAACGGCGCGGCCGCGGGAGCGGTGCCGAGCAGCGCTCGCGGCCCGGGGTCGGAGTGCAGAGCATCCCTGCGCGCCGAGCTGAGCGCTCACTCATCCCTCCCGTTTGTGCGCCAGGTAATCCCAGCGCTATTTAGCAACTCCCTAAGCTGCTTCAACCGGTGCAAATTTCTTGATTTGCAATGGGGACTGAAAGTGACAGCGGTTGTTAGGATCTGCCTAAACTTCTTATCAGGCCCTACTTATTATTGTTTATGGTTTTGTCCAATCGTCTCAAATATTGCACAAAAATCTTATTTGTTCAGCTGAAGTATTCATTAACCAACTTGCATCTTTGGGGAAAATAAGAAACATTTTCAAGTATGTCATATTATTTCTCTGAAAAGAACTAGCATCCCAGTCTGGATAAGGATGCTGAAATTTCATAAGGACTGAGCTTTGTGTCCAAGATCAAAGACTGATCTGGAAGGAGTTTCAGGAGATCTCTAGTCTGTACCTCTGCTCCCAAGACAAAATCACAGTTACCTGAGACTATTCTGACAGATGTGTGTCTGATCTGTCCTTAGAAACCTCTAATGAAGTCACCTCCCTCTGCAAATCTGTTGCAGCACTTATTACTCTAACATTTTTCCCTGTGTTCAAACTGAAATTTTAACTAAGCTAAGATTATAATTGTTGCAATTCTAACTTAATTGTTGTAGTTTCTTTTCATAAAACAGATCCTGTTCTTCAAGTCTTCCCTCCCAGCTCATCTTCACAGATGTCTGATCATTTGTGTGTCACTCCTCAGAACTTAAGAGTCCTGAGTAAATTTGCATCTTACTTAGGTTGACTCATATGGAAAGTAGCCCACCAGAGGAGGCCTTTCTGGGACAGGCTACAGTGGGAAGAATAATTCGCATGTGTTGCAAAGGACACTGCTGTTCATAATCCCAGTGTGGCAGCTTTTTTTTTTTTTTTCTGAGAAGCTTGACATTATTGACTCATGGATGTGATTCATCATCACTCCAAGATACTTTTCTGCAAATCTGCTGCCTCCTAAATTGTGTTTGCACAGCCAATTATTCTTGACAGTGTGGTGCCTTTTTTTTTTTCTTTTTTTTTCTTTTGGTTTGAGGCTTTTGGGAGTTGGGGAGTGTAGGGAGAGGGAATGTAATTTCCTACATCTTAAAAAAGTAAGCTAAGAATGTTGTCTTCCCTGCTTCCCCAGTGGAAAACTAAAGAGTCACAATAGTATTAAGAGCATTTTTTTTTTTCATGTTGCAGTCAACATTACTCTGGATAAGATCTGCTGACTTTTGTTAGCTCTGCGTGTCTCTATTCCTTATAGATAAGCCTTTTGTTACAAGCATTTTAAATAGGATTACTGTCTTCTTCACTGCTTGACCTGGATATGCTGAAGGGTAAAGCAGAGTGAAGGAGGTCTGTAAGACCTCTACCTTTTACTTACAGAAGTTGGGGTCTGTGCAGTGAATGAGTCGGGGTCTGGCAGGTGAAGAAATGCTGATTTCATGGTTATGGAAGGGGGAGTTCCAAAGAGATGTTGGATGAATGGCTTTGCCCTATAATAACTCACTCATTTTTAGGGTCAAGCTTTCCCTTGCTTCAGCTTTCGGTGCAGGTCTGATTCATAGATGTCGCTGCTGAATTCAGTGGGAACTGTGCTGGGTGTGCATGGTGGGCTAAGCGCACTGAAAACAGAAACGGTGTCCAGAATGAATCAGATATCTCTGATTCATTCTTCTTCGGATCAGTTTCCTAACTATAAAGTGATTGTAACAAGTTTTGTTTTGGAAGATAAGTGAGTTCAGGTCAGTAATGCGCTCTGCTGCTCTTGGAAAAAGAAATGAATGGTTTTGTCTTCAGAGAAAGTTTTTAGTAATAAGCATATTGCCTAGAACCAAACAGAGAAGAAAGAGAAAATTAATTAAGGGCAGAGCTACTTATGGGAATACCATCCATCCTGAACTCTAGATTAAGAAGTCATTTCCTTGGAAATATAGTGGAGAATGTGTAACTGAAGCTGGTAGTGTAGTGCACAGTATGTATAGGGGTATTAATGCTACAAGGCCATTTTAATTCTGACATTGCAGCTTTTCTGCTCCTTGGCTTTGCCCTTCAGATAGGGTGTGTAATGCTGTATGCAGCACTGTGTGTGTGTGTGTGTACATAATGCAGGATCCACTGCACTTAGTTGTCAGAATAACTAGTTTGGACTCCATTGGAACGGTGAACTGCTGTTTTCCTGCTCCTATTAGGGGAATATCTGGGAAAGGAGGAAAACATATCAGGAAGCAATATGGAGTTTATTATTTTTTTAAATTTTGATGGTAGAAAAGGTGAGTTGAAATGTGCTTTTTGAATAGCAAAAAGGAAAAAAAATGTTTTATTACTTTTAAAGTTGTCCTCCTTCCTTCTCCTTCCATCCAAAGATCATTTGCAGCTTACTTGATACATTCACATTGTGTAAATGACTCAGTGTCCAAGAAAAACTTGTTTTCTCCTATTCCAGGAAATCAGCTCCACTGTGCTGGTGGCCCTGAGTTACTGGATGATGTGTCACAAGTTTGGTGGAGTCTATTTCTCACCCAGGATGGCGAATGGCTTTTTTCTAGATCCGGCCTGAAGGACTACATTTATCTCATGAGCTCTTTGTTAGCTAAGCAACATGCGTTTGGGCTGGTGGGACCCTCTGCAGTATGTTGAAAACTGCTGATGGTAAGTGTGGTATGTGCAGTGTGGTTTGACTGCTCTCAGCCGTGGAGAGGGGAATCAGAAAGAGATGGGGGCAAAAAGAGAGGGAACACAAGGAGAGAGGATTCAGGGACAAAAAGAGAAGAAGACGAGGAAAGAAAAGGAGCAGAAGCTTAGCTGAAACATGGGCCAGGTTCCTAGCAATAGTATTGGCTAATTTGAATGCTCACTGCTGCGCAGGGAGCCTCAGTCAAGCTCTCTCCTGTTTACAGGAGGAATAGGCAGGACAAGAAGGAGGTGTCTGCAGCCCAGTAGCACAAGAACAGGAGGTGAATGGCATTCGTTACTTTTCATGTGGCTCAGATGCCCATGTGAGCTCCCAGAATGCCAAGAACATGCTCAGTCTTGTTCATCTGCTTGCTGGAATCAACATGGCCATATGTTTGATGGAGGCAGGCTCTTCCCTGAGGGGCAACAGTGGTTGGAAAGGTGAGTCACAGCAGGCCAACACTGTGGAGGGAGCTGGGATTGTGCAGAAATGCTCATACTGCTTGAGAGGGAACTTGCATCCTCCTTCATCTAGTCTTACCAATATCCAAGCTGTATTTTCAATGTGTAATCGCCCTTTTGTGCACTGAGAGTGACCATGCAATGAGCTTCCTTTATCTTCCTCAGGTTCTTTCCCCAGCTATGCTCAACCAGGTACCATCTGCCCATTCTTCATTCTTAATGTTCATTTTCTCTGCCTCTGTTCAATTGGGTTTATAGTAACTAAAGTGTTTGCCTGTGCAAGTAGGCATTTAAAAATTGTCTTTGTAATACTCTAAAATGTTTCTAGTGATCATTTTTCCTTTTTGAATGTGAGTGTTTATTGGTTATGCAATGCATAATAGGAAATATTGATTGTGATGATCTGCATGACTCCCTGATGAGCAGAGTTGGTTGAAAAGCATCGAAAAAAAGTAGAAATTATGTTTATTTGTTGTCATCTTGGAAATATTCCCACTTTTCCAACAATTCAAGTCATAAAGACCGACAGTTTACCATACCACACTGTTAAATGGGTAGGAGGAAGCTATTTTATTGCCGTGAGATGGTAACATCTCCTAGCATTTGCATATTGTAAGAGACTCTCTTTTCTGTTAGCTCTGGAAGACAGTTGATCCTAACCACAGGGCAACCAAGACAGTGTTCCCACTGCATTAACATCAAGAGGTCTGTTCCATGAAATGCCCCACAGTATTTCATCTCCAATCAAAAATTCTTGGTGACCTATTTTCAGTACTAGATTTATAGTCACAGTTAAGTCTCTTTTAAAAAAATATGCATAGTGGCCTGAGATTAGGTTCTGGTTTTGGGCAAAAAGAACTTCATTCCAGGAGAAGCATTATTTGTGTCATCTTCTAGTAAAATGCAGCCCCTGTTTGGTTACAGCAAGTGTTGATGTAGATGGACTTACTGATCTGATATCTATGATCAAGGGAGGCTAGATAGCGGTTTATGTAGTTTAGAAAACCAAGTTTTTTCTTTCAGTTGGCAGCCAGACATATGCTAAGAGGTCATGATTTCCAGAAGAAGCTGCAGAAAAAGCAGGCTTTTAAAAACATCTCAGGGAGATGACTTCTTCCTGCGCCTACAAATATGGCCACTTCCAGCTTCCCATTTGGATCCTAGAGCTGCAAAATGGCATTTGTCCACCAGAGGGCACGTGGGCCATTTTCTCTTCCTAAGCTTAAAAGAAAGGGAAACAGGTTTCCCAGGCACATCCTCTTCCAAAATGGGACCCTGCACTGACTCCCTCAGCTTTTGCCATGCAGTTGGGATGCTGAGGCAAGATGCATGGGCAGCCGAGCTGGCAGCAGTGGGGCTGATGTGATTCTGTGTCACTACTGCAAAGCCATTACAGTGTAACAAGGAATTTTACATGTATGAAGAGTTAAATGTAAGTCTTTATGGTACCATGACTTCATGGTTACCTAGACTTGCATTTCAGCCCCTGTAAATATGTGCTTATACATGCGTGTGATACAAGCACGTGCACACACCTACATTTTTTCACGTGAGTATCTGTATCCACACAGGCCCACTCTATAGCTTGCAAAGTAAATTAGACTTAAATGACTCTTTGGAAACAAAATAAATCAAATAGCATAATAGTACCATCTTTTTATCTCATTTGTTCCCATACAATTAGTAGTTTTACTGCCATGTTGTGACAGGTGACTGTGTTTGACCTTTGCCGCTTGGGTGGTTGGCTGGTGCTCAAACTAATGAAGACCCTTAATGGATTGGCTTTTGTGAGGCTGTGAGCGGTGGGGTTAAAGAGAAAATGGTGCCTTAGACAGAGTCCAGAGAAGATCCTTCAATTAAACCTGAAGTCTATTAGCAAAGAAATATTGAGGAGGTTGAGAGTTAGCAATGATTTAACCAGCAAGTCTTCCTTCTGAGTCGTTAAAATTAAGAAAAAAAAATCTCCCTGGTTATTTATTGTTGAGGATATGTTTGGACTCTTGTCCTCTTGGAGAGAAGGTGGGAACAGAGGTCTTGGCTGAGAGAGGCTGGGGCTGCAGGACCCTCGTCCCAACTTTATTACCCCCTCCGTCCCTGCACTGCTGAACTTGCCTCGGGCAACAGATTGAGGAAAAATGAAGCAATAGCAGGAACAAATGGAGAGTGATGCTAGGGAAGATAAAACCAGATTTCTGGGATAAATAAAAGACTGTTTGGAACTTAATTGTTTTTCATGTTGTAAATAAATTACAGTGAAAGAAAGGGGGAGCCAGGCAGCTTCTGGGCAATGGGTCAGATGACAATGTGGAGCTGTAAAGCATGAATAATAAACAGAAGTTGAGAAAGGCTGAATGAGAAAGGCTGATGGAGGGGCTGGTGCTGGGCAGGTTGGGGTTGGCTTCTGCCCATCCACAGGAGGGGCAGGATGAGGAGTATTAGTGCAGGGAGCCGAGGGATGGGTGAGCTGTGCAAGCACTGGAAGGGCCAGGCCTGACTGGAGCGAACTGTGGCAAACTGTGGCTCTCTGCCTGCCTTGTTAGATGCTTTAGTAAAACTCCTGCATGTGAACTGGAGCAGAGCTGGAGCTGCCTCTGCCCTTCTCTGGTCCTTTGAGCAAAATGTTGTCCCCTAGATGAGACAGGTAGGAGATGAAGAGGATCTCATGAGGGATAGCATAAAGCTGAGTGTGTTTCACTAGAATGACGGTAGGCTTTTCGAACAGAAGCAGGGAGTCTTGAAGAGAATACACCATTGTATTTTTAATATATCTTTTCTAGTTAGTGAAAAGTAAAGGGGGAAAAAAAAGAGTCAAGAAGCCTCACTGGGGAGAAAATTAGAACCTCTTTAGAATCTCTTGCTCAACCTAGAATTGGATGGGCATCAAAGTTGGAGAACTAGGCCCCAGCTGCTTGCTGTGTACACAGAGGCAGTCTAGATTTGCCTGGTCTGTGACCCCTTCTAGAAGAGGAACAATTTCACTCCACTCCAGCTCAGTTGTCTTATAGCTTTGAAACATGTCTTAAATATGTGCCCAGCTGTTCTCTTTCCGGAGTCATCCCATAGCAACTGCCTCAAATGGGTGTCTCAAGCCCAACAGCCCACCAAAACACCGAACCTCTTCCACCATGGCAGACTCTGGGCTGGACTGCAGGACTAAGTGCCTTGGGTCAAGCCTTAGCCTCTTTTCCTTCTTCTGTTTATCTGTCATTTTTTTCTGTCTTCTTCCTCGTGGAATGATTCCTTTTTCCTTTTTTTTCTTTTTCTTTTTACTTGTACAATCCTTCTCTCTCCCTTTTTCTTTTCTCTTGCTCTTAGACTTGTGCCTCTCCCCCTCCTGCCTCCCCCTACTTTGGGGATAATTTAACATGTTACACACTAACTTTCCAGTAATGGCACTCTGGCTTTTTGAAATTCTGCTTTTCTGTTTTATGGCTGGGCCTCTAATGGTTATCTCGCAGCCCTGCCTCTGGCAATCATGTAAGGAATAAATAGAAGCTGACACAGTAATTTACTTAAATCTTCTCCACACTTTTGCAGCATTTTCCTCCAGAGGATACCCCCGAAACAACAATTATTTGAAATGTCACGCGTTCCTGCCCCTAGGCTACCGACAAATGAACATTAAATCTATTAACAACAAAAAAAATTAAATGTTTACTTTTCCACGAAGGTAAAGGAGAAGCCAGAGAGAGGGAGGGATGTCTCCAATAAATTTCTTCTCAATAATAAAGAGGTGTAGTTAATGTTCTCTCTAAGCAGAGTCAGTTTGTAGCCCATATTCTGTGAGGACAGAGATGTGATGCCACAGTACTGCCACACAGCCTTACCGGGGCAGCTCCAGTAGCCTTCTTTTTCCAGGACAGAAAGCTCAGTTTTACATCAGTATTTTTTCAGATTAAATAGTATGTTCCATGGCCAGAAGCTACCATGAAACAGGGCAGTCCCAGTTCTAATCCTTTCTGGGGACTAGTGTGTGCTATGGGAGTTGGAGGGGCAGGAAAGCAAATGCTACCCCCTTGGCAGGGGGATATCTCATTTGTTTTACAGAAAGAAAAACTGGGCTTGAGGAAGCTTTATGTCATACACCATCATCTTGTAGAGATTCTAAGCTGGAGCTAAGACACAACTCCTCATTTCCGGTCTACATTCCTGCCCCTTTGCTCAGCTTTGGTGAGTATGTGTAAGCAATCCTGTGAGTTAGGTCAGGTGAAGGTGGATCAGCCCCTCCTCTTGATGGAACATGGTGGGAATATGAAAAATCATCTGATTCGCTGTGGATAAAACTCCTGCTGGGGATCTGGGCAAACCTTATTTAAGGGCCAGGCTTATAGCACAGGAAGCATTTTCCAGTTCTGCAGATGGGGAATTTGAGGTCCAGAGCAGGTTACAGGCTCATCAAAATATAGTGCCAGAGACAGAAAGAAGTGTCCCAGCCCTATCCTGACAGCTTCATTCTCTCTGGGAAATACTGTCCCTCTTCCTGAGCTTCCCAGCTTATGGCCGCTTTGAAAAAAAAAAATCTTTCCCTGTGCATGGATTTACCAGAAGAATCTCTTTGAGAGCCATTGACGTTTATGACCAAGAAGTCTTTTGACTTTGAAGTTCTCTGTCCCTCCACCTCTTGGTGCAGATGTTACTCAGGCCAGACAGATGGAACTGAGATCACATTGTACCAGAAGGAGACAGTGCTTCTGGCCTGGTGTCTGCTTGGTACAGTGCCCTCCAGGGGACCTCCTGGCCTCCTGCCACATAGGACTGTCCCCTCATAGGGTAATTCCTGTGGCCAAAGTATTGACTGCCACAAGGCCCCATTACCTTTTGTTACTACCTGCTTTAATTCTATGGGGGACATGAGGGTCTCTCAGGTATATGGGGTATGTGTAGGGGGTGAGTTTATTGTCTACCAACAATATTGCTGACATCAAAAGGTGCTATGGAAGGGGAAGACTCATCCAAGGAATCAGACCAGACCCAGGAGAACAGTTGCTCTGGGCTATTCTCAGACTTGCTGCCATTTTTTTTGCTCATTGTCGTGCACTGCTATGACTCTGCATGGAGATCTTGTCCCTTCTGATCCATAGAGAGGGGCTTCTGGGGCATTTCTGGGTGTTTCCCATTTACTATCTGAAGCAATCCATCCCTTTGACGGAGAGAGTCATCTTCTTCCCTACTCCAGATCCAGCTAAGCATCTGAGGATTAATGATGCATGAAGAGCAAGGTAGATGTGTTACATCCGTGATCAGACAGCCCCACAACACACACAGTCTGTGCTGGAAACAGCTACTGATGTACAGAGCTCAAGGCTACAACCCTCTCTTAACACAGACTTCCTCAAGGTGTACTATAGATTCTGGAGTGCATACTGCAAGTGAAGTCTATCACAGTAATGTAACATATTGATTTAAGTAGTTTCTCTGCCAAAAGTATAAGCACCAAGCACATTCATGAGTTATCCTAGCTCTTATAAATGCAGTTATGTGGTCTGATAAATTGGGATGGACTCCTAGATAGTATGTATTTATCGATACAGATTATTGTCTCCTGTTATAAATTGCAATGCCTCGAATACCCATTAGCTATTGTTAAAAAAAGGAGGAAAAATGAGAAATGGAAAGAGGTTCACCAAAGTGACATGCATTAAGTTTTGTTACTCTTCATGTAATATCTCTACTTTGATCTCTCCTGTGCCCAGATTCAGATCTCAGCTCCTGATTTCCATCCAGGAAGGTATGCCGGGAAGCTGTGTGCCTGCACTTAACTTTCTTTTAGCTTTGTGGCACACTCTCGCACTCTCAATTCCGGATAATACTAGATTGCTTTTATCCAGCCCCTCCTCTTGCTCTTTCAAGTGAAAAGAAGGCTCCTGTGCTCCCCCATCAAAGTTAAAGGAAGGCTTTAGGGAGGAAGGCTCAGCACGCTGGGGCTCTTGAGCCTGTGTTTAATCTCGTTTCCCGTTCCTGTGTGCCTCTGTTGCTTCCCTGCCAGTTTCTTTGTTGCAGAGTTTCTCATTTCCTTTTATTTGTGTGTGCGGGAGGTTGCCAGGCTCGCAGGAATGCAGCTGAAGTCATCTTGGGGAGACGTGTTTCGGGCCTCCGCCCTGGGTTCTACATGACCTGCCTCACCCCTCCGCTTAACCACCCGGGGCCAGCCGGGGCAGACCTGCCTGCCTGCACGAGGGACACGAGCAAGGCAGAGGCAGCACGAGGGAGAGGTACCGCTGCAAGGTGCGTGTGTCCAGTGCTGTGCAGGGCGTGGAGGAGGATGGAGGTCGGGGGGGGGAAGCGATTGAGAGCTCCTTGACCTCTGGGGTCACAGCTGCTGTCTTGCCTGGGGAAGGAGAGCAGAACAACGTGCAGCCGTTTGCAGGAGAGGGGGACCTGATCCGCCTCACCTCAGCTGACCTCAGCACAGTGCCCGGACTCCTGGCCACATCTGCCCTGCTGCACTGAGCAATGCTGGGCTGAAGGTGCGGCCTCTGGTTTTTTGGTGTGTTTGCTCCCAGGAATAACACGCTGACTTAGTTTCCAGAAAGGGAGAGCTTCAATAATGCTGGTGCAATATGGGCCGTGACTGTTGCTCCAGAGTGGGGTGTGGAGACTCTGAGGATAAATGTTGGTCTTGATGAGTGTCAACAACAATTGAGTTTATGTTTACATAACTGAAGCTCTTTATGTGTATGTAACTGAAACTATTTACGGTTCCTTCAGCATCGTGGTATTTAGCTGTGGAGGATCCATCTTTCAGGAAAACTGTGGAGAGGAGGTCCTAGGTGGAATGGGACATGGTTGGAGCTCAGTCATATTTATTGATGCACTTTGTCTAAACCTTTCTTACATCTTGCCCCTTCTACCAAAAAGAAGAGGCAGGTGACATTGCTAAGATCTTCATCCTTCCTGGACCATTTGAAGCTAGTAGAGAACAGGGGTTGCCATTCACTGTTTGCTGAAGCACACTTGGGGTACCATAGTGCTAGCACCCTATTTGGTAGGCTGAAGAAACCAAGGAATAGACCAACATCACCTGGGGTCTCTACCCACACCCTCTGACCTATATCAACTCAGCCTTGGGTTTTAGTTTTAATTACTGTTTGAACCATGTTGGAGGAGTGCTGGTTTCCAACTGAGCTGCAAATATGCCTGTGTTCAGTCTAGAGCCTGTTGATCTAGACTGTGGCCTATGGACTAACCTTCTGGCTTGACCTTGGATCTGCCTTGTCACCTTGAACTTGCCTCAGTCTCATACAGTCTACAACCCAGAAACTTGTTCCGGAGACCCAGAGACTGCATCACGTTTCAAGGGGAAGGCTGGCTGGTAAATACAATCCAGTGAGTGGGCAAGAATGTCACATTCAGTAAATACCCTCCTATGTATTCCTCTGTATGGAGAAGCTGTTTCATTCAAGTGATTTAAATGTCTCCACATATAAGCTTTAATACTTGCATTTTTCCAGCCTCCCAGCAGGTCAGTTTTATCCTTGACTGTTCCTGAACTATTTTATTAGAGGATTCCTTCAAAATTTCCAGAGCTTGTTAAATAAATAAAAAAAAATGTGTTTTCTTATTAACTAAGACACCAGGAAGAAAACTTTGGTTAAACTCGGTGTTTTATGCTTGTTTTAGGAAAAATGCTTTTAATAAAACTTTTTTTCAACTTTGAGAATTTGAGAAATTTCAGTTTTTGCAACATGCATTTTCTATTTTTTATTGTTTTGTTGTTATTTATTTTATCAACACAGACCTTTTCTTCCTGGTTTTGTACACTAGAATAAAGTGATATAGGATGGAAGAGCAAAGGGAAAATACATCTTATACCCACTCTGATTCTCCCCTGCTGCTGCCTGGCATCCATACATACTGTGAGCTGCAAGAGAAAAGCCAGCTATGGGAGTGATCTGCTGAGAGGTTCAGATTCTCTGTTCTTCTCTTCCAGTCCATTAGGCCAGAAGGAGAATGACAGTCTAAAGTTTTTTTCATCTGAAGGTGTAGTCTAGGGATCTCTCCAGATTTTTACCCCAGTTTGAGCTGGAGACCATCCTCCAGTTTTAAGTCTTTCTCTGCTGGACCTCCATGCTGACTTTCAGAAATGATTTTTGCTTCTGTTAATGCCTATCTTGCATGCATTACGGACCAAGTTGGATCAGGCCTCAACACAGGTCATGTCCATCTTTTCCAACCATGATGATTCTATGATTCTATGATTCATGCTGGTTACTGCTGTCTGGACTGTATTGTTCTTATCTGTGACATAATTATTCCATGGAAAAGGAAGGTGTTTCTGCGGGAATTTTGCCTAGATCTTCTCTTCATCAATACTTGGATTAGTGATTTTGATAATGAAATGGAAACTAACCAGACAAAGTCTCTAGGAGCTGCAAGAAAGCTGCAAATCTACTGCAGGAGGTGGTTGTATTCCAACATATTTTTACATGCTGCGGAAGTAGCCTAAATTCAGGCAGGTGAATTTTGAGTGGATGCAAAGGATCAACATGACTCTTAATAAGGAAGAAATTGGTACTTCCTCTGTAGGAAGTTCTGAGAGTAGATCACAACCTGAGTTAGTAATGTGGTTCTCTCTCAAAAGAAATATTTGTTTCTGGGATGTATCAATGCCAGGAGTAGTGTTGAGGCACAAAATGTTATTTCAAACCCCATAGTTCATTTTACTGTTTTTTTTTTTCAGTATTTCTGCATGTTACAGCTCCAGGGCCATGTTGATCAGCTGGAAAGAGTCATTAGGAAAAGACAGGAGATAAAATAGGAAACAAATAGGAAAAGGAGCGTGGAGCTGGAAATGGGAGCCTATAAGGAGGGATTAAAGGAATCACTTTCTGGCAATGCAGGAGAGAATTATACATGGAAAATACTCAGTTTCCCAGTGTCTCAACAGATGGTACATAGAGGCTGGTGAACAATATTTTTTCTATATTTAGCCTGTGATGAGCAAGAATAAACAGGTATACCTATAGCAGGAACAGTAGAAAACCTCTGCTAACTTAGCACACGGAAGTAGTACTAGCAATTACCTATACAGCACCTGGGATCATGGCTGGAGATGTCTCAGTGTCAGGACACTGACCAAGGAAGGTCTGGATGCATTTGCTTCAGAAGGGTCATTGCACTGCTTATTCCTGGCCTACATTTCTGTGTTCCTCCTCATCATGGTTGTGTGTGACTGACGACAGGCTAGCGGGAATTGCAGAGGGAATTTGTATCTTCCTTTCTTTTGTGGCAGAAAGTGAGATTTCTCGGGGGGCATTTGGGACTGGGCAGGTTGGATGGCTGCTTGTTTGGAAACTCCGTGTCAGACAGCTTACCACTTTGAGAGCTAAACTGTGACACAATCTTCATGACAGGTGTGAGAGCCACCTGGGTTGGAATGGGGATGAGGGCAGGCGTTATGCCGCCAAGCTGGAAAGAATTATGTTAGTGAGGCTTTGGGATCTGAATCCAGCTGGAGTTTGTTTGCTTGGTGCTTAACTGGACCCATCTTTTATCGTATTGCCACAAACTTAAAATGAACATTTTTGCAGCACATCTTGATGTCTTCTCTATTCAGGTATCTTTCAGGGAAAGCGCCAGGCTGGGTACCCTCTTGCAGCCGAGAACCTAGCCCCTTGGGGCTGTCCTGGGTGTTGCTGACTGATCACTGATGATTGTTACGACAGGGTCTTAGAGCAGGTGAATCTTTGGGGTACGCTTACTAGCTCACAAGCATGTTCCTGGAGACTTCTGTATGCCTCAGTTCCCCTGTTCCCTGTGTGATTGCTGACGTTCAAAGGCTTTGACTTCCTGGGAGTCTTTTAAAATTGCAATTTTTGCAGCGCTGAGCACAGGCTGGCCCTGTTCCTGCTTGTGCTCACTGAATGCTGATATAATATAGAGGAAGACATATTCTATCTAGTAGGGATGCTGGCTGAGCAAGAACTTAGGATTCATTATAGCTGGGATGTGGTTTTGTTTTCCCCTATAGAAAAAAAAAAGAAAAAAGGAAAAACAAAGGTCAGTGAGAGGATAAAGCTAAGGATTTTTCCTTTTTCCAATGGAAAAACTCAGTTTCAATGAAAGCATAGTGCAGGGTATATATTTCCCACAGCTGAAGGCAAAGCAATGCTAACTAGATAAAGTTTTCTCAGCTGATGAAAAGTTTCCTGTTTGGAAGGTGCTAGAACACCAAGCAGCTTGTTACACGGCAAAATGGAGATCACAGCTCCTCTTTGGTGCTGGAAGCATTAAGGATTAAAGTGAGGCCTTCTAGGGCAGGAACCCAGCAGACAGGTGTCCTGTGCAGAGATGGACGGTGCAGTAAGGACACAGCTTCTCACCAACTGCCTGTTCCTCTGTTCCAGCCGATGCCACTGGCAGCTTAGTGCGCTCCCCTCTGCTGCAGCCTGGCATGCGTGCGGCTCGTTAGCAGCAGCATGGCAATCAGAAGAACCCGCTATGGCAGCAGCTGTTTCTCCAAAGCTGTTCCATGTGCAGTACAGCATGGGGCTGCTTGCCAAGGCGAGGCACCCCCTACAACTATCTGGAATGGACCGTGTGGGGAGAGGATTTGGTCTTTACCAACTGCAACCAGCTGCAATGAACTTTGCCTCCTTAAAAGTGCTTCTACCTCGCACTCCTACCTGTGCACCCTGTCACCTGGTTCTGAGATGTACGTGCAGCAGCCAGGGAGCAGGGGGAGGAAGAGCCTGGCTTCTCCCAAGCTCCATCCCCAGGCTGGAGGAGAAGGAACTGTTCTAACAAAGGATGGCAATGCCTGGAAGTGCTTTGGCTAGGGAGGTAGGAAGTCCTGTAGGAGACTTGAGCCTTTCTTCTGCCAAGCTCTTCTGCTTGCTAGCCGTGACTTCTTAAGATGCAGCATTCACTGTTCCCTAACAGCAGAGCCATAGACTCCAGCAGCTGCCTCTGGCCATAGGATCCTTGCTAGATTCATGCAAACCACAACCATTATCCCCAGCTCCTCAGCCCATGCTGCTGACCTTGTAGCGTGACCATATGGGCCACACTCTTGGTTGGGAGGCCCTGGTTTTCTTTGGCATGTGTGGCCCAGCCAGGCCCTGTGGTGCCAGTTGAGATTTTCCTGGCTCAGGTTCTGCTTCATTCCATGCTAACTCCACACAGCCTGGCTGTGTGGGGCTAGTCACAAGGGAACAGGGGCTGGCAGAGATGAATAGAAGATGTGAACGGTTCCCTTGGTGCCCTTTTCCCTCAGTCTTGTTTCCCTCTCAGCAGGGGGAAGCAGTCTCTGCGCGGTCCTGTGCCGATTGCATGGGGGAAAGTCATTAAAAAGAATTAAAAAGGAGAGAGAGAGAGAGAAAGAGAAAAAGAAAATACAACTCTCAACAGCCCCAAACAGCTACAGACTGAAATAAAAGAATGACAGGATGTTCCTGCTCAAAGTACAGGGCTACCTTTGCCTGGCAGCAAAGGACAGCAGTATTCCAGCAATTCCCTGCGGGAGGGGGAGGCCTTGGCTCTATGGAGTAGCTGGGAGATGATATAGAGGGGCTGTTTGGGGATGCTGTTACCTGATCATTTGGACAGGCAAATAAGACTTAATCATCTGCTTAAAAAAAATAAAATGTGGGTCGGGGACTCTGGATTCCCTTTGAACTCCAGGGAGGGTTTGAGCTCCAAGAGCAGGGGACTGAATCTGGGAAGGTTTGGATTATAATCCAGATCAGTGCCATAGAAGTGTTCCTAAAGTAGTTACCTAAAATTTGAGTCTGTCTTAAGATGCAGAAATATGGGTTCTTTCAGATAGCACCCACTCATTTGGTCTACTTTATGGCCAGATATCACCAATCATCTTGGAAAGACTCAATGTTTGAAGTCTGTAGGAATGCTTGCTGCTTGGAGGCCGTAAGGAACTTTGTCTCAGGATCCTTGTTATCTTCCTTTCCTTCAGCTTCCACTTCTCACACCAGCTTGTGCGTAATTGTGTATGTTTTCTAGCACTGGGGATAAGTCAAAAACTTTACAATGGCAGTGAGGACAGTTACTGCAGACAGAGCAGCCTGGAGGCTGCCAGCAGAGGTGGTAATGGGGCAGCCTGCCTTGCCGAGCAGAGTCTCTGCAGAGAGGCTGTAGAACATCCTCCTGAAGCCTTGAGGGGCGTCTCTGCGCTGAGGCTGTGGGGATCCAGTTCTTGAGTGCTGTTGGGGGCTTGTGGTTACAGCAAAGCAGAGAGCTTTTGTCAGGGCAGTGCCAGGGGTTTGAGCACGTGACTTCTTTTTTTGCCTTGAGATGTATAGGAGTTTACAGAAGACTCCCCATCTCTGTCTAGGTACTTTTACAGGCTGACTGTATGGCCAGTGATCCCAGAGGAAGATGTTGCAGGGCAACTATATGGAAATGACTTCATTTGCCTAAGTCCTCTTTTCTTAGGGATGTGGCAGTGTTTGGGTCCATGAACATTATGACAAATGGATGTGTTCCTCTGTCATCTTCAGGCTTTAGGAAGGCACCCAGGAAAGTGTCATTCTAGTTGTGCAAGTCTATCAAAGGTTGCCATGTAGTCATTCCACATGTTTGAGGATAGTCAAGAGATCTTGGAGAGACCAAGAATTCCTGACGAACATGGGCATCTTTCTGTTCGCTTGTCTGTATCTGAGACAATCCCTTGTTCAAGTTGCTCTGAAATAATCCTAGAAACAGCACCATTTACACTGGTTTTCCCTTTGCATACTGGAGTTCAGCTTGAAATGGGTGAACCCCAAAATTGGCCCCAGGAAAGTTCCTGAACTATTTTCCCATTAGTCTTTGCTGGATCAAGGGCTCCATTGAGATACTTTGCATCTGCAGACATCCCTGCACTGATTACTGAGGCTTAGGCTGCAACTGTTATCATAATCCTGAAATTCAGCATTGTGGCTCCCTGTGAATGCCATGGATATGGTCATTTACATCTCACCTAGCATACCACAAGCTGAGGCAGGACCTGAAGGGGTTCTGCTGACGCCAGGGGAGGTTTGGATCATATACTGAAATAGCTTTAGCTGCTGCGCAAGTATGCTTTCCATTGGCAGTGCACTTAATAGCTTGCACTGGTTTATTTACATGTGTGCTCTGGCATCTACTGTATATTAACCTGTGTCTTTCCATTTTTGTGCCTAGCTGTGTCTCTGGAGGCTTATATCTATGCAGTATCTGTGTGAAATTGAACCACTTTGATGCATTCACAATCAATATCCAGATCAGTGGCTGATCCTGTGAAAACGTATGGTCTCTAGACATTGGTTGGGTGAGTGTATTTTTGTGTGGCTTTCTGGGATATTTGGGATCTGTGTGGTCGAGTGTTACATTGTTAAGTTGTGCAGCACGGGCTGCTTCCCTAGGGATGTTTCTGTGGGGTGTTTTGAGGCATTCGCTGTAAGCATCACCATGGGGACGAGCAGGGGGAAAGAACACGATTTGTATTTGGATGTTGTGTGAGTGTACTCTCCTGGCACTTCTGAGTGAAGGTGCTTGATGAACTATATACTTCTGCCCTGTATGTTTCTCTGTGACAATAATATGTATATACATATGCACTCCTGCATACTGCACACACCCTCCAGGCTCCAGTGCGTGTAGGAGAGTGTGTGTGTGTGTGTGTGTGTGTGAATGCTATTTAAATAAAAAAGAAAGGAAGTGAATCAGGGTCGTTTCCATTTTAATTGTAAAACAGATAAGCACTAAACACTTTGAAAAAGTAAATGACTTGAGAATAATTACTATCTATTACTCTGCGTCCCAGGGGGGCAGTTGGAGGAGCCCAGATGGCTACAAAAATGGGATTTAGCAGAAAATTGAAGACATTATTCACCGTAACACATTATCAATTACCTTCATATCAATTACAATAACCTTACATTAGAAGAAGGGCCAGGAGACTATCTTCAGCCCCCAGCCTGAATAGTAATTGCACTACCCCTATGGATGGTGTGTGTGTTGAGGGTGGGGGGCACCATGGGGTTGTGCAGGGGTTCTGGCAGCTCCCACTGCTCATGGGGGAGATGATAATAATGGCTCAAGGTTGCTTTCTCTCCCCTCCCTACAGTCACCTCATGGAAGGTTTTTCTCTCTCCTGTCTGTGTGGTCTAATGGCTCGAAGGGCAGCTGATGTTCCTTCCCAGAAATTCTGCTTGGCTTGCCATTTAGAAGTTCAGAGTCTCTGAGCGAAGAATGCTGTTTTGCACCAGTATCCTCTGCTCTCTTTCAGCTATTTCAGCCAACCTTGTTTTCCTAATGGGGCTGGTAGACAGCACAAGTCGTCTTCAGTAGGATCTGGGTTTCTTGGTGTAGTGTTCTGCTTCCTTCCACCCACTGCAGGAGGTGAGAGCTGCTCCCGCTGCCCGTCCGAGGTGAGGGACCTGCTTGTGTTTCCTGTAAAAGGTCATGGTGCATGTGTGAGCTGGAGAAGACCTTAGAGATGGAACAAACACGAGTAGTAAGTCTTCTCCTGTCCGTCTTGCTGCAGAGATGGTAGAAGGTGTCAAAGGGAGGTGCAATACCTAGACTGGCAGCATGAAGGTAGCTCTAAGGACATCCTGTTGCTTGTGGCTCTCTCCTTTTGCCAGGTCCTCAGAGCTGGTGGTAGGTCAGTGCTGCTGCCTGGGGCTGGATAATGCTTTGGCTTGACAGGGTGTCATTTTGAAACTCCACGTCCTGAATTTGTGCTTGATCCAAGTATTTATACATCAGGCTGACATGGCCTCATTCTCTGCTGCTATCCAAACAGGTTTCAGTGTCATTGCATCCTGGCCTATGCACAAACGTGTATGGGAGGCAAGCGTTTGGTCACATCAGGGCACTTACGAGTTAACCTGTTGGTGATACTCCCTCCAGTCTCCCCCTCCTTTCCCAAATATGCAGTGGAGTGTCCAGTGGGTTAGTGCGCAGAGAGGACTAATTGCTATTAAAAGACTTTAATCTGGGAGATTAGTGCTGGCTCCAGGCGCTGTTTGCACACGAAGGAGACGTTTCCAATGAGATGAACTAGAATTTGTCCCTGCTGTTTTGTTGATAGAAAATCATCTTCCCCTTGGTTTTTCTCTTTATCTCTGTCTCTTGCTTTCTCTCTCTCTGATCATTTGCTTTTGTGTCTTCCCCTAAGTTCAGCTAAGACCTTTATTGTTTTTAAAGTAGCAGCCCTCCTTGACCTTTGACGTAGTTTGTTTTTGGACATACACATAACAAGAATCTCCTGCTCCAAAGAATCTTTTATGAAATGGACCTTGATCAAGAGAAATAAAGATGAATATATTTTACTTTTGATGTTGAGCTTCATGTGGATGAATGAGGTACCTGCAGATTCCTTCCTGCAACATGGGGTATGCCAACCCTCTTCCCCAGAGCAAAGGCTAAGAGTAAGAAAGTGATGCTGTAACCTCCTAGCAGCTTGAAGGTCCCTGTGGAGAAAAGCAGTGTGAGGAAATGGATTGATTAGGTATGGGAAGTTGTGAAGCATTTCTGGACTACCAGCAGGACCCAGCAGAATGTCACCATTAACTTGTTGAAGCACTGGATCAAGCTCAGTAGAAACAAAACTGATAACGTGCTAGACATGGTCCCCCAAAAAACTGGGGGATCCAAAATGAGAGAGGTACTTTAGGTACACAGTTGTCAGAAATCGAAGTGTGGCTATTTAGGCAGATAATCCCTGTTGCCTCCAGTGTCCTGCTGGTTTTCACAGCATCCTAAGGGATTTAACGGCCCAGTTTCCCCTGAGAAGCTTAAAGAAATGAATGTGAAGCGTCTACACTCGACTTGAGTGGGGGGAACTGAAGACTTTGCATACATAAGATATGTATGTGTGAAGAGAGTGAGGACTCAGGTAAAAACAGAAAGTCACTTGGCCATCTGCTCTTGAGGGTGGTCAGAAAAAAAGCCACGAGAGCTGCGTGATAAAGAGGAGAGAGTACTCTGTAGAGAGAGTATTCTGCAGTCAATGAGAAATGACACCTGAAGGCCAAGAATCAAGGGGATAGCTGGCTGAGAAGAATTAATTCAGGACCTGGATCTACTACTGTTCCACAAGGACAGTGTTTTCAAAGGACGATATCTGTGAACAAAGTGTCATATGCTCTGCCTCCTTGTACTGTGTGAATGCTGTGGGTTTTGCTGTTTTGTAGGATGCTGCCAGTAACTTCCATGAGATTGCACCCAGGTTTATTTTCACAGTAAACAGGAATTCTTAGAGGTGAAAATAGACCATAGGGAGCAGAAGGAAGATTAATTCACCTTGATATCCCTGAAAGTAGTGTGGCTCTCCCAAGGTGAATGTGGAGCCTGTTGCTTGGCAAGTGTTCTTAAAAATAATCTGAATTAGTTATATGGTATGACAGAATCAGTCCTGTTAGCAAGGCTCAAAAGTGGGCTGGAATTTTGGATAAAGATTTTTTCCCCCTCCTTCCTTATCTCTCTTTCATTATTGTTGGGCAGCAGGAGGCCAGACCTACTGCTTGTGAGAATTGCTCCAGTTCTGTTGTTTGCCCTTGTTTCATCAAGTTTGCAAATGATGCTGATGTAACCAACGTGAGGATCTGGCCTTTAGTGTGTGCTTGTCCCATCTGCTGTCCAGCATGTTAATTTTCATAGAAAACACCAACTTGCACGGACTGTGATTCTGAGGAGGAATCCTTTACCTTTCCAGGAGCCAACTGTGAAGCCTCGGGGGCCGGATTCTGAGAGGCAGTTGCTGCCAATACCAGGATGACTTGGAAACTTATGTCCTGGCACTTTTTGGCTTGTGGTCCAATATTGGCAAGGCTGCAGGGGGAAATGTGTGTTAGACTTCTGCACTGACATGGAGCTGATGTCAGATTTTCCTGGAGCATAATCCTTATGTGGAAGGGGACAGACTTGTGAAAAGGGCCTGAGCTTAAATGAGCCTTGGGAAAAAAAAAAAAAAAAAAAAAAAACCTTGATGGGATTAGAAATAGATGGGCAGGGAGCACATTTCCATTGCAGTTGTCAGCCAAAATAAAATACTGATTTTCGTCTTCAAAAAAAGGGGGGAGGGGAAGGGGAAAGCAATCAAGCAATAAAACCCTCACATGCTAGCCCTATTGGGTAGAAAAGGCACATTTTTTATAAGAATCTTACAATCTGAAGCTGGCAGACCTGTTTCATAATTAATAATTAAAAAATCGGTTTATTTTTGAAAACAAAATTTTGCAATTTTTTTTGCAAAATTTTCCAATATCCCTGGGATACTGTGAGGTGAAATTTTTGCAGGTCTCAATCTTTCTCTTTCTCTCTCAGTATATTTCTTACACTGAGTCCTGCTAACAAAGTCAAACATAGTTTGAAAGTGTTTCCTACAGAGTTGTCATGTTCTGGGGGAAAGATTGGATCACTCACGCTCCTTGCGGGGAATGTCTTCAAAATCTTCCTGGTCCTCTTCATTACAAAACCTGCCATGGAGTGAACTGTCATGGACAGTCTTGTTTTTGGCATGCCATGTTGGAGATATTTGAGATTTTTTTTTTTTACATGTCCAGACCCATTTTACTTAAAAAAAAAAAAAAAAAAAAAAAGTGTGTGTGTGTATGTGCATATATATATATGCACACACACACACATATATATATATATACTTATTCTATCCAAAATGGTCTGGAAGAGCAAGTTCAATCGGCTATGACTTGCATAGAAGTATGTGTGTCAAACATGGGAGAGGGGAAGGGAGGAGCGTTTGTGCTGATGCTTAGAGGAAGAGTGAATGGTGCAGAGCCAGGCTGGAAACAAGAGACTTAGAAGGGGCATGTGGGAGAAAGGGGCCATTACAGGAGGAAGATCCCCTAAAAAACAAAAAGGGATCTGACAGACATTGGAATTGGAAATCTGTGAAAACTCTATGGACACAGGGCAGCAGGGAGCTCACTCAGCAACTAATCCCTTTTCTTTGAGCTGAAGATATCTGAGGATGGAGTTTGCATCTTTTAGCTTGCCAGTGGCTTTAGAAATTTTAAGAAAAACCCAAATTAAACCTGGCCCCTGATGGGTGTTCTGCATTCCCAAATCCAACTAGCCAATCATGACTTTTCACTTAGCTGCCTTGACTTTAATTGGATCAAAGTAACAACAGGAAGGACAGAAAATTACAGGAATTTAAGAAGTGTGCAGGGTAGAGCCTTGTTTGTGAGCATCGTCTACAGCATTTGTTTCTTAAAAACAAGTCCTCCATACCTACAGTTATAACACCTTCTAGCTGTCAAATTTCAGCTCCTGCCAAGGCACATTTCAGGCCTTAAAGTGAGGGAAAGCACTTGTAATAATAAACCTACAGACTGTCACACTAGAGAAGAGCTTAACATTCAACCAAGATCATCGTTATCTCTAGCATAGATTGTAGGATTTGAGCTGCAGGACATCCACAGTGAAAGTTATATTAGGTGTAGGGCCTCGCCTGCTGTTTCCCTGTGTGCGGGCAGGACTAGCCAGAAACACATTTTCCTGGACATGTTACTGACATGGGATAACATCAGCAGATGAGCTTTAGAAGAAAAATATTGATATCAAGATGACAGTGGCAACCTTTTATCACCAGCACAAAACTTTGCTATATCTTTTGTCAGTGCTATCTCACTAATAACCTACAAATGTCTCTAAAACTAATGTGTCATCAGTTTGCTCACTGGGGTGTGGAAAAGAGTGGACATAGCTGGCATGTCCCAAAAATTGCTTTTATTTGTTTTTTTTCCTAGTGCAATTTCAAAGGAGCTTTTAGCGATCAGAAGATATACAAAAGGACTTCAGGTTAGTGATTTTTTTCTTCTGCTTTTTCTTGGTTAAACTTGGTGATAAGCAGCATATGATAAAGGCAGCACTCAACAAAACTTAGGGAGGAAAAAGGTGGGGGAAAGGCAACTCTTGCTGATTTCTACACAGTATAAGGGACCTCTTTTGTCAAAGCAAATTTCAGCATACTACAGGCTACACTCCATACACTCTGACACCAGTTCAAATCCAAGGATGCCTTACGGGTTCGCTGAATGTTGATCTGGATTTACACAATGGGAACCAGATTTTTGCCCGGTGGGACCTGTCAGTGAGTGCAAGGTGTGACGTAGCCCTTATCTAGCTTGCACACAGGGGACCCTGCTGCAAATCAGGAATGACTTCACTAAAGCCAGTGGAGCTGAACCACCATAAATGAGCAGAATGAGGCCTACGCATTATCCCAGGCTAGAGTGATCTTTTTAACAGACCCTAATGAATTCGACTACAGCGTGGAGCTATTAATCCCAGTGGAAAGAGCATCTTGCCATTACTTGACCTGTGAATCAAGAGTTAGTTATTGAAACCCCAAGCAGAAGCCTCTGTGGCCCCAGGCCCATAGGGGAATGAGCATCACTCTTCACCAAGCCAAAATTCCAGCAAGGCTCCTTCAAGACTTACAGGTCCAGGTAAGCAGAAGGGCTGGCAGCGAGGGAAGAAAGGCCGGTGTAATATATGACACACGGGGCCCTGAAATTGTTTATGATGCAAATATGTTTAAAAGCACTGCATTTCCTCCTCTGGGAAAAGGAGCTTAAAATTGAAGTCTAATGATAACAAATGATTGTTAATGAGTTGTCTAAACATAATAGATGGAAAGAATTAAAAGCTTAGAATAAACAGGGTTTCATTAAAGCACAATAAAGAAACAACACAAATTTCATATCTTAAAATAAATGGGCCCTTATGATCTCACTGGGAGTGGAGGGCACTGAGTGGGAGGGGAGGTTCCTGGGCTGGGAAGGTGAGTGCTGGCCAGGCCTCCTTGCTCTCCTCTCCGGCCTTTTTCTGGCAGCAGGGCTGGAGCCCTTGGGCAGGGATAGGACGAGCTTCACGGTTGCTGCTTGGGCACCGCTTCTCCACGGCGCTTACCCACAGGCAACCCCGCAGCACACGAGGAATTCACCCTTCCCGCAGCTTTCCTCTTGTGCTTGAAAGCAGGTGCTTGCTCAAGTGTCCTGCTTAAGCAGCTCTTGGTGCTGTCAGCAGTCTCGAGTGGAGAGGGAGACAAGTTTTGTTCTGAGGTGTTTATGGCCAGGTTAACCTTCTGTAACAACAACTCAGCAGCTTGCATAGCCCTTCTTTTAAAGGGAACAGGAGCAAATCTCAGTTTCAGGGGCTATTCAATGGACACTAAAAAAGGCAAGTTCAAACCAAGTTTACCACAGTATGGAGTTTTTTTTTTTAAGACTTTCAAAGGCTGATTTTTAACAACCCACAGATAAAAATAAAGTCGAAAATCATTGCTCTAGAAAAGTGGGCTACTGAGACTGTGGAAATCTGAAGAGGATTCAGAAATGGTTCATCAGTATGTTGAATGCCAAGAGCATACAACATATCTCACCTCTGCGTGTGTCAGAGAACATATTGTGGATAGATTTTAGACCAGGACTTTATTAAGGATGTGTAAAGAGGTATTGGTAATTTCTTGGTGGGTTTATTTCCTAGACTTGTCTGCATTGAGATGGTGATGTTATTTATGAGTCATGGGAAAGTTTGAATGTTTAATTTCTCTTCCTGGAGATCTTTTCTGCATTTTAGGAAGGATTGCAGGTTCAGCATTGAGTCAGTGAGAACAGGTTTTGGTGACATGTCTGTGTTTTAGAGTATGTCCGTGTCCGAATGTAATGTACTAGTCTTTATTGATGCGCTTTATGACGGATGGATTGCAGATTTGACAGGCTCTGTGTTTGTAAAGCTGTACCAGGCCCTCATCCTGCCAGAGACCCAGAAACATCCTTACCCTTCAGCCATGGCCTCCTCCTGCCCCGTTTGCTTACAGTAACTTGTACCTTACCCTGCGATCAGGTTGCCTGAAGCTTCTGGGAATAGTTACAAGCTACGTGATACAAATGCAGGACAAAGAAGACTTGAAAGGTCCAGACAAGAATAAGAACTGTGCAGTGCTTCCTTATGGAAAAAATAGCACAGGGTGTCTCTGTGCCGTTTTAGTGACACAGGGTGTCCCTGCTTTACTGAGAGAAAAACATTCAGCTTTTCAAAATGGATTTGGCTATTTGGAGACCTCTTTTGAAACTGAGAAATGATTATGTTTAGTACAGAGTTTTTTCCCCCCTTTTTTGAGAGAGAAGAAAATAGAAAAATAGCAGAGTTGTGGGTCTAATGGGTGGCAGGCAGTTCTGTGCAAAGTGCCCCTGCTCCGTGTCCCCGGCTGTGGTCACAACCACGCGGGAAGTTATAAGGCTCAGTTGGGCAGCACTAGCCCTGTCAGTAAATCATTGGGCAGTTGGCTTTTTTTTCTTTTTTTTCTCCTCTCCACACTGGACTCCGTAGAGAATCAGACAGACTGTGCTGAGCTGGTCCCATCTGCACCCAACCTGGACAGCAGCTTTATCTTGCCTTGTAAAACTGCAGAGCTCTGTGACAAAAGAGTTAATCTCTGCCTTTGTTTCTCTTCCTCTCTCTCTTCTCTTTTGCAGCGGGACTGAAAGGCAAGATGAGAGCAGATCCATCAGTGTCAGCTGCTTTCAGCACATCAGCACTTTTGGGGGGTTTATTGGGGACTAGCCCATCAGCAGCGCTTCCAAACCCGGCGCAGGCTGCGGACCGACCCTCCTCCGGAGAAGCAGCCAGGCCGCGCAGCAGGCGACGCTGGGCCCCGCGTGCCCCCCACCAGCGGCCGGGTGACAAATGGCCGCGTGTGCGTCGCCGTGGCTGGCACAGTCCAGGGAAAGACCCCGGCCAAGCTCCCCGGGCGGCGGCAGTGGAACCGTGTTAATTTCTGGCTATGTGTCCATGTGTGTCTGTGTGCCCGTACTGCCTGAAATAGGACCCTTGACACTCAGGCACACTTCTCTTTTCCAAACACAGAGTAACGCAGAAGAGGGGTGGTGGGGTGAAAGAGAAGCCAATTTGATTGACAGGTTAATGAAGCAGTTCATAATAGCGATATATATTACAACCATAGAAACAGCTTGTAAATACCCAGTTGCTTTACACATATAGGCACACTCCCACGTGTACAATACAGGAATACGTCTGTGTGTACGTATACACACACATATATTTGACGGTATGTAAAATACATATATGCCTGTGTATATGTATACTGTAAAGATATAGGAATGCTACATCAATGATGTTTAGCAAAACTAAAGAATAAATGGGAGGTGGAAAGATGAAGCTTCGTTAGCCTAGCGGCAGTGCATATCCTCTTATCCTCTGCCTTTTATTTTACCTCTAGGGTTGAGAGTGGAGGGACTTAGGAACACTCCTCACACTGGTTTGTGCTCCTGAGCCTTTTGGTACTCTTGGAAATGCCACGTATTTGCCTTTTTTTCTTTTTTTTGCTAATCTTAGGGTATGAGGCAGAGCAGCCTCAGCTCATTGCCATAAAGCTGGGAAGTCCATTCAAAACTTGGTCAGAAAACAGAGTGAGGAAAGCAGTTGGGAGGTGGAGTTTGGACCCAGATCTAATCCTCTGTCTTGACTAATTCCTCACCACATTGGTCTGTCACCCTTTGAAAAGCTAAATGTATCTGTTACCAGGCAGATATTGCGATGTCTTTGTTTGCCTCTGTATTGTATATATCCGTGGGAATCTCCTGATGTACTCTGCACTGGGGCAGTGACTTACACAACAATCCTTTCTCTCCTTTGTGGTTCCTATTAGCAAATATAAATAGCGATATACTGAACTCTTGTGGATGGTCAACAACTCCAGAAGCTGAAAAAGCAAGTTCAGCATGACTAAGGACCTTTATTTCATGACTCTGCTA
Source organism: Crypturellus tataupa (assembly GCA_034781795.1). Taxonomy (NCBI): domain Eukaryota; kingdom Metazoa; phylum Chordata; class Aves; order Tinamiformes; family Tinamidae; genus Crypturellus; species Crypturellus tataupa. The sequence continues at coordinate 775,916 of JAWLRI010000165.1, forward strand.
TTACTAGTAAGCCTCAATGTTGCAGTAAGATATTTCCTTTAAGTTCATTCCTTGCTTGTCAAAAAAAAAAAAAAAAAAAAGATTTCTTGTATGTACATGATTGTTAAAAGTTACCAGTTCCCAATAAAAGGCATGGTATTTTTGCTTTTTATTTGTATTTTTTTCTTAGAGCCTTTGCTTCTGAAGCCAAGTGATTTCCTGAAGATCTTGATATTGCCAGGACCTCTGGCAATAGTTGTGCTGTGTTGTTGCTCATGGTTGTTTTTTTCTTAGATGTGAACTCTGAGATAAAAACAGTGGAGAGGTGAGTTGTGTTAAGAGACTGCGGATGTGACACACCTGTGGGACCATAAAGCAGCATAGAAAAACATATGTGTTTCAGGCAATGTGCTAATGACCATAGCTATGAGTCTTCGGTCATACACACTCGTGCTGTTCCTGCAGCACCAGGAGGTCCTTTTATTACAAGGCGCTTAGTGCTGTTTCTGCCTTGGTCTGCCTCTTGACTAGAACTCGATGAGCTTGTAGTCAGAGTGCTTACAGGTGAAACACTCAGGCTGAGTATTTCTTACAGCTGCCAAATTGAGGTGTCTTGTCCCTGGGTTGTATGCACTTGCTCCTTTCCTAGATTTGGCAATTCTTGGAATGACTCTTGGGCCGTTTTTATGTTCAGATACTTATCTCTCTGTGAATGGTCGGGAAAAACACACTATTGTTTTTAGAATGTGAAATGTTGTTTCTGCCTCTTTCTAGCAGTATTAAATGTAATTACTTCTGGTAGTATAAATGAGCGCACTCAGTCTGGTTTGCAGCCCACTGAAGCTACTGGAAAAATTTCCATGGGCTTCCTACATTTCTTGAATTGGATCTTCAAAATGCAACTCTTCCTGGAGAGTAGCACCTAGAGGTGAGTCTGAGGTGCAAGCCACATACTAGAGAAAGATGATGGAAAAGCATTTTACAGAGTTATGCAGCCCCACAACACTACATACTTCTGTCATTTCAGTATTAGAGAGTGCTCATGTGGGTCCCAGTGGGCAGACCCTTTTAATGGGAGATGAAGGTGTGTGGGAGTGAGAACCTCTGAGCTGTGGCTGGGAAGGGATGATGGGCACATCAGTCCTAGCCCTGGAATGGGCCTTGTTTCATAATCAGCATCTTCTAACCTTTTACCCATCAGAAAATTTGGATGTGTTATAACAGCTGGACTGTTCATACTGGTGCTTTGCTTCCCCCACCACTGTGGTGTGTGGTCCTCAGCTTGCTGGGCCCTTACCTTCCAGGCCTGTTACATGCTACACCACCTTGTTTGCTTGCGAGTCTGGGGAGGTCCATGTAGAATTTTCCCCTGCATTTTACTTCTGTCCCTGTAAGACATATTTTTTGAAATTTCCCTTTGGACAGAAGCAAAGGGCTGCATATCTCATTTTCTGTAGGAGGAATGTAGCTCCATATCTGGGCATATTCTGTTTTCATGTGGTGTTTGGACCACTGTCTATGAACAGCATCCAGCAGAGCATCCCCTGTGCTTTTCTAAGATCCCCTCTTTCTCTATCCCCTAGATGCAGGATGTGCAGTTACTTTCTGCAAACATTTTAACCCTCCTCCATATGATGGAGAAGAATAAGCTGACTTAAGCCCTTATGGGAGGAGGCTGGTGTGGATGGAAATCAGATTTGTAGACTAGAGAATTAGTGTTCTTGCATCAGGGATTTGCACTTAATTCTCCACCAGGGAGGACTGTTGAGTTTGAACAGACTGATGCTGTTCATGCAATTCTCTCCTCTGCCCCAGAGACCAGAGGAGGGGAAGCAGGAAGGTGTTGGGGAGCAGTTCTTGTATGGGAGCAGTGGGCTGAGAGCTAGCAAGGTCTCTCTGCCTTTGGTAGCGAAGAAGAGAGAGCTGCACACACCAACCCAGCTGCCTTCCTGCCAGCCGGGTCCGGGAAGCCTTCCCGATTAGCAGAGCAAGCTCAGCTTTCCTGCAGTCAGCACTGCTGAGAGCAGAAGCTGGGGATGGCTGAATCCAAATATCCGGATCGCATGGATACTGGTTGGAAATGTTCCACCATATCCGGGTGGCTGCCTTTGCGTGATATTCATGTTTGCTGGAAAATTAATTATTCCATTCAGCAGGCTCCCTGAGCGGGAGGGTTACCTCTCAGTACCTGGAGCTCCTCCTGGGGGTGGTGTGTGTATGTGAGCGCCTACGTCTGCACACCCGCGTGCCGTGTGGCCGTGCGAGCGGCAGGAGATCGTGTATGGCGGTAGGCGCAGGAAAGGAGCTGCGCAATGATGCAGAAGTGAGGAAGAAGCCGTGCTCTGTGAGTGCATGTGCATGGGTGTGCAAGCGAGTGCCCTTGTGAGTATTGAGTGTTTCTGGATACTAGAGAGAGGAGTATTTCCCTCCAGAAGAGGTGAGCTGTGTGCAGGCAGTGGAGGGTCCATGGTCCCTGATAATATATTCCTTATCCTTGCCCTTATACGTGTGCAGAGCATACAACACCCAGGCAGAAAGGTGCATTGGGCACACAGGTTTCATGATGTTTCAAAAGAAAACCTTCCAATCCCCTAAAAACTTTCTTGAGATCCTTTCAGTCCCAGGAGGCCTTATCCCGTGTGAGGCAATATGGTTTGAGTATGTGGTGGAGTCCTGGAGTTTTCCAGCCACAGCAGTGTAGAGCGATTCTTCTGAAAAACAGAGTTGCTTAATTGTAAGTAGCTCCCTGATAGCTCCCTGACTGGCTCTGCTAGGCAGCACAGCGCTGAGTTTCAAGCTCGAGATATTCTTGGAAATTTGTACTATTAATTGAAACCTTATTAATAGCAAACACACGGTGACATTTTACATGGTTTAGTTATGTTCTGTGAGTCATTGATACAATGCAGCCCCAGCCACAAGGCAAGGAAGCTCCTGCTGTAACTGATAACAGAGAAGCAATAACCAGCTTGATTCTCACTAACAGGTCCTGGGGCGACAGGGACAGGCCTCGCAAATCTGATCATCTCTTCTCTGGTGGTCACTCATCCTGGGGTTAAGGGAAGTCTCAGAGGAAAGGGGTCACTGACATAATAAATCAAAGCGCTAGTTCATTTCCAGTGGGTTCATGGGCTGTGAACTTTGGCTGCTCCAAATATCTGGCATCCTCCTTAAAAATGGTAAAGTCTTGAGGTGATGGACCTGCAAAACACACACTTGAAGGTGGTAGTTGCATGTCTAGAGAAGGAGAATATGGTATTGCTCTAGGTATGCTGCTTTAGATAGCAAAACTCTGGGAGCGCTGGTCAATGGCTAGGTTCTCTGTGGGAAGGCTTCAAATCCCATTCTGCTGCATTTGAGATGTGGATTCAAGTCTGGATCTGACTTATATGGAGAGGGAAGTATGTGTGTGTGAAAGACAATTAACTTACTCTTAATACCCTGAAAAAGTCCTTCCAATCCTCTGCTCAGCTTCAGAGGTGGACAGGAAGCCAAAGCTCTGGACCTGTAGCCTGTTTTGTCTAGATGTGTGGAGAAATACAAGTTTGTGCAATGAAACTATCTCCCTCGATGCTCCTGGTTCTCTCTTCTGTACTTGCTTGTCCAGCAGCAACAGTATTTCCACAAAGGCATTGCAGGCACTGGCAGGAAATTACAGGCCAAACTCTTAAAACTTCTCCACCCTGGTCTAGCAAGAGCCCCACAGCTGTGGATTATTTGATGCCAGCAAAATAAACCAGATGGACAAAATGAATGGAGGGAGGCCAAGCTGGGATGGAAAGCACAGAGCGCCCTCCTGTCTTAATGGGCTTCTGGAAGATGAAGTACTGCAAGCTGAAAAGAGCCTTCAGCTGCAAAGCTCCCCCTGGTGAGGTGGTGGGGAATGAAATATATAAATATATATATATGTATATATTTTTTTCTGGGCTTCAGCTGTGGCTGCTGGTATCTCCTCTAACACAACAGGACATCATTTTACAGATGGGCTGTCCCAAAAGGCCGTGAGAAACCCCAGGTGATTCAGATCACCTGTTGTTCAGTGTACCCAGCCTCTAGCTTCCTCCAGGTATGACAGCCTACATCTGTGTCTGTATCTCCCTCTTGGCATTTCAGGCATCCAAACTCCAGCTGCAGAAAGTGCCCCAGGACTTCCACTGAAGGTAAGATGCACTTGCAATGACACATGGCATCCACATCGGTGCTGAGAACTTAACTTGCTTTGGTCCTTGTCTCATGTCTTAGCTCTACGACTGTCTTTCCTCCCAGCATGCCAGCAAGGATGTTCAAAAGGTAGGGACCGTGTGTGCAGCTCCCCAGAACTGCCTACAGGGTGCTCTGAGCTGTGCTATACCAGCTTTCCTAAGTGATGAGTCTCTCACCACCACGAAATCTAAGTTACCATACCCATCTCCAAAAAAAAAAAAAACCCAAAACCAAACCACTTGGACCACAGTGCAGTGTCCTTTCAAGCAGGCCAAGCTGCTTGCGACTCTGTTTTGGATGTAATTACTGGACATCCACTACTCTCAATGTGCTGGAAAATCACCCCTGCTGGGAGCAGGTAGTGCCCAGACACATTGCACCGTGTTTATGGGGTTCAGCGTGGAGGGGTGGATGCAGTGCGTGCTTGCCAGGCTGTTTATGCCCTTTCTAGGTGTGATCGCCACCTCTGCCATTTGTCCTTTTCTTGCTATCTTTCCATCCCAAAGCAGCCTGGGTTGCTTATAACCCGCACGTTACAGTGGCCAACCTGCAAAGAGGGAGCCAGAAAAAGTTAATGTGGAGTTCTGGTCTACTCCCAGGATGCATTTGGGCTGCAGCCCATAATGATATGTATAATTGCAAAGGCCTGCCAAAAAAAGCAGGCTGGATTTAATTGAGTCAACACACTGCTATTAATAATAAAATGGCAGAGACTTTGCTATTAATCACTTGTGCTGGCTTTATCGCAGGCAGTCTCGGCTATCTGGCTACCAAACAAGACCTTTAAAAAAAATGGTGCAGTGGAAAACTTACTAGTGGGAATACACCTGCTAGCAAAATAAACCTTGTAAAGCAAATGCTCCTTGCAGAGGAATGTGCTTTCTGAAGGGGCAGCCTCTTTGGGCAGCAAGTGGGGTTGCATCACATGCGTGTGTCCTGCAGCAAAGTCCTCCTAGTATAAGAGCAGATCACCTGGAGGAATCACTTGGCAAATGGTTCATCTTTGGAAAAGATTATGCTCAAAACAATGACTTTGGGGTGGAAATTCAGGGAGAAATGAATCCTCCAATGAGAGAAACGTAACTGCAGGAATATAAAACAGCCCAGAGAGGAACGCGTCTGTTACTAGGAAATGGCAAACACTGTGTTTGCTAAGGTATTGAAGAGAAAGAGAAATGCAAAATAAACAACCCACCTAGCACATGAATTGCAGCCTTCCCTTGGAAGGGCTGGATCAGCTGCCGCGTGTGGGTGGATGTGGAGCTGTCACCCCGCAGCTCGTGCTGCCAGGGAGCGCACGTGGCTACCGAGCGAGGAGGTGCCCATCTGCGCCTGCGGACACCGCGGTCCCGCAGTGCCTCCTTCCAAAGACTGCCTGGAGGGCTGCAACAAGGCTCCAGCCCTTGCTGTGTCTTTGGTCACATCGGCTGTGCCGGGTGCCTCCTGGTGGATGGCACCCACCGCCTGGGCGAAAGCCACGGCCCGCCACCGCGTCCTGTGACGGTGCAGGAAGGGCTGCAGGTTTGAGCCTCCCCTGGCCGAGGTTGTTATCAGAGCAAACACGGTAATGGCACCCTCCGCGTCTGCTGGTGAGCTGATCTGCTGGCTATGACCATGTCTGGGAACGAACTGTGTTGCAAAAGGCTCTGAAATAGGTTTGGAAGCAGTGCTTCTGACCTGGGAACATGATGTCTCTGTAGGCAGAGCCAAAGAATATAGAGCAGGTAGGAAAGCAAACAAAACAGATACATTATGTAGCTTTGAGGGCAAGACATTGTGAAGCCTAAGCAAATGAGGATGGGGAAAGACACTTCTAGCAAGCAGTTGGAAGGGCAGGATCCCCTTCTTTTCACGTTCGAAATACCACAGGAATGGATGTTTTCTTCTCTTGCAGGTTTCCTTCCTGCATGAAGGGATACATTTTCTGTGCAGCAATACAAAAAAAAAGAAAAGGAAAAAAAAGGAAAAAAAAACCCCAAAACTGTGCATCTTGCACCAAATAGTCAAACAGAATAAATCATTTAGCAGGATAAAAGGCCTCTTTCCCCCTGCTATGAATTAGAAAAGGTCCTTAAAAGAGTGTACGGATTAGTCCTCAGAAAGAAAAAGAAAAGAATAAAGAAAACAAGAAAAAAAAAACAGAAAAAAAATCTACTTCCTGCTGTTTTCCTTTTCTCCCCATAAAGTGAGTGTCTTATCCTCTGAGAAATTCACTTCATTGTTAGAAATAGCCGAAATTGGCTTGCAACTAGTAAAGATGCCAAGAATTTGCACCTTGCTCTGTGACCTAAAGCAAAAATGACATGAACATTGACAAATTTGACAAGGAAATTTGTGCAAAAAACAACTTCTATTTGGCTAGCCAAGCAGCAAATATGTCGGATGATATGCTTTATTAAGCAATCCATTTTTCAGCAATAGCTGCACCATCTGCAAAGGTTAGTGTGCATCAGGCTTTCCACAGAATTTCATCTGCGTCTGCAGCTAGGTGCAACACACGACCACATTTTTCATGTACATACAATTTTGGATGCAAATAGAATACTTGATGAAAGAGGTGACCTTCCGGACTGACTTCCCCCATGCAGTAAAGTCACAGGCGCAGAAGCAGCTGAGGGAAACATATCTCTGCCTAGAGGGAGGGAGAGCAGGAGAGGGGAAGGAGGGAGAAAGGGAGAAATAAAAAGAGGAGAAAACTTCCAGAAAAAGTGTTTCACAGAGAGGTGGTTTGGCATGTCACATAGCAGAGACTCCACACTTGTACCAGCAAGGGGAGGTGAAGCTGTTCGGTAGTCGCAGCTCCCTTCTGGGTGATATCCATCTCTCATCGTCCAGTTACTGTCTTGTTACCTGGTGTCGTTTCTGCTGCTATATTATATCAGCATCCTTAGCATTTACCCCTGGTCTTTTAGTGGTCCCTTTTTTTCACAACTTACCTTCCAGACATCCTTCCTCAGGGATGGGCCGTTTTCTCTCGTGTCACTACGTCTTCCTCCAGCCATCCTTGGCTGTACAGGGAGGGATGTGTTTTCTAAACCCAAAGAGTTGTTGCTTTCCCGCATTGGTTGGCCATATCAATTTTCTCCTTTTTTTCTTTGTTTCTTTTTTGAGGCGTTATGGTCTGGCCTCTGTGTTTTCCCAGATCCTTTTCCGCTAGATGGACACAGTCCTTTTGCATCCTGACTGCCCTACATTAGGTGGAATCATCTCTGCTCTAGTCCCTCGTCTTCCTCCCCAAGGGTATGGTGTACACATGACTCCATACGCCTCATTGATGGCTGCTGGTTATAAATTCATGTTCTCAATCCCTACTCAGCTTAGCTGAAGTTGGATGCTATCCCAATGTCTTGCAACTGTCCCTGGTCCAGTGGAAAGTTTAATCTGCCAGTTCATGGCGTGTCGTCCTACGGGGAGAGTTCAGTTGAGTGCAGCTCTACACTGCACACAGAGAAGCTCATTAGCAGGACATGGTAGTGTGTGATGACACTGTGGTCCAAGAAGGCCTCATTAGGCACAAAATGTTTTCTGCAGCTCTCTCAGATTTCCGAGTAACTTCAGGAATTCAGATATAGTTACCTCAGGGGCACGGGTGAAATGGGGGGCCAGAGATGCGCTCTCCAAGGACTACGTCCCATCTGTGTCTTTTGGAGGAGTAGTTTTTGGACAAAACCTTCAATTCTTTTTAATTATCCTTGGATCCTCGCTACAGAGATGCAGATGGGATCGGCTAGGCCTGGCAGACACACTCTCCCCTGGTTGGCTACTAAGTGGTGGTAGGTGATGAATGTTAAACTTAACAAGGGGGCTTACAGATTTGTGTAAGGGTTTTACTGCCTGCCAGGTATAAACGATAGAGCAACTTTGATCTTTAGGGGGTCAGTGCTGGAAGTGATTTAAACTAAAGTTAATAAAACTGCTTAAAACTGTACTCGGCAGTCCCACAGGCTGAGGAAGCTCTAGTGCTCACTTGACTGTTCTAAGTAAAAATTGTTCACATTTATGAGGAAGATCAAATCCCCCTAGTCTTAACTGTGTTTCTAACTAAATAATAAATGGTATCTTCCAAGAGTCTTACAGGTCCTTACATACATACCTTGTAGATCCAAAGTCTACTTGAGCTGCCTTTTTTCTTTTATCTCCAGATGGCAAAAATGGCACAGCTCTTGGTATTTTTTTTTTTTTCTCATTCTTCAACCCAGGTCTGATCTCATAACTATTTTATAAAGTGTTACTTGCTAATGTTGGTGCTTTTTTATTTTGCCATCAAGTGGGACCTTTGTTTTGTTTTGCCTTGGGACTTCGCTGGACACCAGTGAGAAGTCAATGCAATAAAGTTAAAATTTCATTGGCTCCATGTTGGATTTTGCCACTAATTACCTTTTGAAAGAAGACATCACGAAAGGGTGTTTGCAGGTTTTATGAGTGGTCCTGGTATGTATTCATTCATCCCAGTGTGTGATGAACGCAAAAGTGGCTGTTTTGCAACTGCCGCAAAGAAGTTGCTGGGTTTTACTGGCGTCCCTGTATCAGTTCAGCCCATTAGGCTTAAAAGGGGGATCAAATTCCTTCAGTTAGTGGTGATGGTAGCTCTATAACAAACAGCATCCTCCGGGATTCCCATGAATCCACCCCTAAAAGCCAGTGGTTCATGCCATCCGCCTGAGTCACCAGGCTCTTCCTCTGCAGCCACCAAATAAACGGCAGAGATCCTACTATTGCCACAGGTTTTTCTTATGCTCCATCCATTTCCTAGAATCCCTTAAACTAGTACCAGAACTCACGCTGTCTGCTTCGTAACAAAACGAGTAGTGTCTCTGACGGCCCCTCTAGAAATCAGTGATTGGCAGCCACTGAAATTGAATTAGCAGTAACTCACCACGGGTAAAAAGAAACACTTTTTTTTTTGTTTTTGTTCCTTTTTTTTCAGCCCAGTGCACTGTTAGCCCATGCAGCTCCTCAGCGCAACAATTTGATGAGGCCATGATCTTGGAAAGGAGATGAGCTGCTTCACATGGATCACAAAGAAAGCCAGAATTACAAAGGTACAAACAAGTTGGGGATGGGATTTAATGTGTGGAAGGAGCCAGATGAAAACTGACAGTATTTGGGAGGAAGTTGCATGGAAATCTTATTACTTGTACCTTGTTATATAATTACCTCTTGCAGAGTTACTTTTTTTTTCTCTGAATTGCAGGCACTGTTGGAGACAGGTCATGGGCTTAGTCAGGCCACTGGCTGGACAGCCTGGTATTTCCTGCATTCCAGGGATCCTCTCATGTCACTGCCCCCTGTCTTTGGCCTACTATTGAGTCTCGCTACAAGAATGTTGTTATATCTGAGATTGTTGTGTGATTCCTACAGCTCCTAGGCATATTTTCCAGTTATCCCTTGTAAACGCCTCACAATTCTGTAATATTTTCTAAATCCCCAGGTGACTGAGGGTCATCTCTCACTTTACATAAAATTGATATAAATTGATAATGGCACAGTGAAATCCATCATGATGAAAGAGTTCCGTTTTGATTAAAATGAGAAGAAAATTTAGATCTGTATTTTGGTTGTGGTTTCCCATAAACTTTCCTTACATCACTGAATTGCTTTCGCAAAGATCTCCAACATTATTTTGAAGTCTCCTATCCCATCCCATAAACTTGCTACTAGATTCACTAAACACCGTTTTCAGATGTTGTCTGTGTGTTTCCAGGGAGTTTCTTCATGCTTGGTCTTGTCAATGCTCTTGCCCATCTTGCCCCGTGGCTGTATTTTTGTGGGACCACAAATGTTGTCTCAGAGAGGAGGACAGAGACTCACCTAAGCTCTGTGGCTAGAGTTCATTCCTCACATACATGGGTCTGTGAAGAGTCACTCTGGGGAGAATAACTAGGTTCGTGTCATTAGACTGTGGTTCCTAATTTCTGTTTTTCATTGCTCAGTCTCCTCTGACTACGGACTTGTTTCCAGTAGCCTCCCTACTTGCTCAGAAAAGCTGCCTGATGTTCTGGAGGATCAGGCACGTCATATCCCAACTCTCCTTTGAGCCTCGGTCTCTATTCTCAGCTCATTTTTTGCCCCTGGTTTCCTTCCCATCCTGCAGTGTTAAGTCCGAGCACTAAAGTGTTCAGACAGGATAAATCAATGAGTGTCTGCTGAGTTACACCTTTGGAAGACTGTCCTTGGACAGAGAGCACAGCATTCTCCAAGAAGGGAGTCTCTTTAAAAGAAACCACAGGCAGGTATTTCAGCCCAGTTAGCTGGGCATTCAATTATGCCTTTTGCTACAGAGCAAAACCAGTTTTTCCAAAGGATACCGGTAGCAGCCTCTTAAAAAAGGAGTTGTGGCCCCTCCCTGGTGACCTTTCCTTGTCAAACGCTACATGCTGTGATGTTCCTACACAATAGAGAACACTCTGGTCTCTGTGTACTTGGCAAAGGAAGAAATGGCTTTTTTAATCTCATTGCATGAATTATTGGCAAAACGTTTGAAGTGGCTCCAAGATTTCTCTCTGACTGACTTGCATTTTCTCAGGAGATTTGTGTAGTTTGGGAGTTTGGAACGTGTAACAGAGTAACTCAGAGAAAGCGTTTGCTCCGTTTTGAAAGGCTGCTGTGTCCTTGCAGAAACTGCTTCATCTGCTGCATCGGTGTCGCTTTGCAGAGGACGGGGCTTGTTGGGCACCGCATGCCAAGCCCCCTCGAAGGGTCTCTGTCCCTGCGGCTGCCCCGGGGGCCGCAGCACCTGGTGGCGGTGCCTGCTGCTGGGCCTTGCCCTGGCCAAGCCGTGCGCACGGAGCTGAGCGCCGCCGTGCCGGGCCCTGGGCAAACGCAACGGGAGGGCCCGTCGTGGCCTCCGCTGCGCACTGCCTGCAGGGGCGGGCAGCTCGAGACCTCACACCAAGGAAAAGCCAGAGCTGGGATTAGGCCCCGCTCCCTGCCACGCCAGCCCTGCTAGCCAAGGACAGTGAGGCCCATCTTGCATCTGCAGCCTTTCCTCTCTGCTCCTCTGCGGGGCTGGCGTGGCTCTGCCCGAGCCTCTGTGCTCCCTGGTGCCCGGGGCGCCACACAGCTGCCCCAGCACCGCTCAGGCTCCTCTGACCGTGGTGAGAGACAGGCTGCGACCGCCCGGGGGCTACCCCTCGTAGACCAACATGGAGGGCACGTGCCAGAGCCTGCCAGGCTGCGGCGGGGACTCACAGAGCCTGACACTGCCCGGCAGGTTGTTTGTTTAATGCGGGAAAATGTTTTCCTGACACCGCGTAGCACTTTGAACAGCAAACGATGTCAACAGCACCCGTTCACCTGGTCCTGCCATGGACCCCTTCTCCCCGTTCCGCGCAAGGCTCCGCTGGGCAGCCGAGCGCCGCGAGCGCGTGGCCGAGCTGCCCACAG
>JAWLRI010000165.1:792483-838008 GCA_034781795.1 Crypturellus tataupa
CAGGGTACTGAGAGTCACAGCAGTTTGGGGGGGATAGAGACTGGCTTAATTGCAGTCACCAGATCTCTCACATCTCTACCGTCCATGGAGACACAGGCTGCCTTCACATGTGCCCTTCCCAGAGCTGCCTCTGATGCATCCAAACAAACAGGGAGGGGAGGCAGAGGGAGCCTGTGTGTCGGGATGGCTCTGCGAGGGAGGAGCCGCAGCATCCGCAGGAGGGACTGAGGTGAAACCCAACATCAAAGGCAGGAGGCTGTCAGCACATTTAACTTTACTGAAACCCTTCTCCTAATAAAAAGAGAATGACCTCGTTACTACGGACACTAACAGTTCCCAGGGGAACACCGGGAAACTGCTGCCTGCACTTTTAATATTCACTTTACAAACAAATGGGAAACCTTGAAATAATTTCAGTGTTGTTCTTGGCAAGTTGTTACAATGTTGTGTCCTTATAAAAATCATTTCAGAATTTATGTAGTGTGAGTTTACTTTTCACCCTCTGCTTTGCCTGGCTATCAATCTCCCACTCACTCCCTCCCTCCCACTGCTGAGTGCCTGGGGGAGAGCTCAGGATACCCAGAAAGAGAGGGGCCGGCAGCTTCAGCAGGAGGCACTAGTTGGCTGGGCTGGCTGGTGAGAGAGGAGCAGTTTCTGGAGAAGAAAACAAGTCCTGGAGAAGACTGCTTCTTTTTTAACATTTGTGGTTCTCATGTTACCAGTTTTTCTAGATATTTGCTTGGCTTCACTTTACTGTTTTAGTCTGAGCTCAAGATTTCTGACTACTAGCTACAGTGCATGTGGCCAGTTCCCACTCAACTCTAGGCTCTTGAGCAAAAAGATAGGAGAATGTAGCAATGCTGAGTGGGCTGTGGGATGCCATCATTCATTGGTCCTCCAGGTCTCTAAAAAATGGAGGCAATTTTGAAGGAAACCGTTACCTCCCATGAGTGGGAATGTGCAGATGGCTTTATACTAGTATGAACTGTTGACCAAAAGCTGGGCTTTGCAGTTGTGAACTATGCAAGAACCCCAAGCAGCTCTTTTCACATCTACATCCATCTCTGTGAACACCCGAGAACAGATCTTTGCACTCCTCATAATGCTGCCATCCCCCTGGTGTGGGCCCAGCTCAGCGCCAGCAGACACCAAGCAGACGAGCATGCACATCTGCTGTGCTCAGCTCGTGCTGCGCCAACTCTCCTTGCACTGGCTCAACATTGCTACTGGTGAGGTGGATCTGACCTTCTTTTCCCTGATCTTCTTCCATCTTCCCTAGTATTACCATGGTAAAGGACAAGATCTAGTCTGAAGGTCTGTCACTGTTTAGTGCAGGAAATGTTGACTTCTTTTGGACTGCATGGCTCCTGGGAAGTGCAGAGGAGATGCTCTTTGAAGTGCTGAGCATTTTGGTGATCACAGTTTTGAATTATTTTATCCGCTTAATCCTGGAGGTAGTTAGTTGTAGAGTTCAGCAGAGGAAGCACTGCAAAGGAATCCAGGTGATCTTGGGTCCATTTCTACTTCTTTGCAACCTGAATTGCATTTAGCTGGAAATTTTATCTCCTTTGTAGAGACTTTTGAGGATTGTGGACTAAACACCACAGGAAAAGCCAGCTTTTAATGCAGACAGATGGGACAAATTTCTCTTTGATTGAATGATGTAAATAAATTGTCTTGGGTAAATGAGAAGGGAATTATCTTGTATTAAACGTCAGAGCCAATGATAAGAGTCAATGAAATGCTGTTTTGCGAGAGGTCCCAGGCACTCCTATAGAGACCTGCTTAACCAGCGTTCTCTCCTGAGTTGTTCTGGCATATCTGTTTATTCTGATTCTATTATGAAGGATTTCATGTAAACACTAGCGGAAATTTGAAGATGTTAGTAAGAGTCTTTGTGAAATCAAAATAAAAGTCATACAGAGGAAGATACTGAGAAGTGCAAATGCCTGTTTGTGCACGTGCCCATATGTCTGTAAACATCTGTTAGTCCCACATGCATTTCTGAGTCTTTGGTGGGACACATTACCGCATCTCAGCCCCGGGGAACTGTAGGCTCACGCTAGCACCAGCAAGCAGAGAGCAGGGGGTGGACTTGCACACTCCATCCCCATTGACTTCACTGAATTCCCAGTCACACTTCTCTATGCACATCTAACCTCTAGCAAAGACATAGTTAAGTAAATTCAAAAATAGCCATATATGTGCCCAGAATTGCAAGTGCATGTGAGCCTGCAAAGAGTCATGTGCTGCGACATAAGGAAGGAGGGCTTGAAACCAACAGTCCAAAGAGTGAGAGTGAGAAATCCGAGGCCACCTCCTGACTCTGCCACAGATTTTCTTTATGTCCTTGACCAAGTTGCTTAATCTCTCTGTAGCTCTTTTTCTCCAGCTAAGTCAAGGAGACAATGATACCTCCTTATTAGTCTTGTAGCCTTAGACCATGAACAGAGAGGGCTTGACTCTCTCTGTGTTGGTACATTTCTGCTCATAAGAGAGTCTAGATCAGAACTGCTTGGACCTGCTGTCAGTCCTAAAAGTAATATTAAATACCAGAACCAAGAAAACAACAACAACAACAACAAAATCCTGAATTGTTTGTTAATTCTGAGATGGTGGAAATACTTCGAATGGAATGTTTGCCTTCTAGTTCCACATTCTAACTTCTCCTTTGTTTGCTTTTTAGCCCGTTGAAGTCAAGTTCAAAACACTTAGCCCTGCACTTTAATCATGAGCGCATCCATTTCAAACAACAGCTAGCTACCCATTTGGATTATCTTCTGGACACTTTGGGGTTTTTCTTCCTTCAACAAAAATAATTCTGCCATGCCTGGCAAAAGTGATGTAGTTCAGCCAGCTGCAATTTTTCAGAGAAAACTCATTGCTGGATAATTCCTCGTGAGGCTATAGGAGAGGACAGGTTTGTGTAACCTTTTACACTGTATTTGAAGGAAGTTTGCTCTCCTCCCTGCTCTGACCATTATCTGTAAGAGTGCTGGGCGCTGAATGAACCAGCAGCAAGACACCATCTGTGAGCAGGCAGGCAAGAACAAGTCCCCTCAGTCGGACGCTGCTATTCTCTGGACAAGCCTTCTGCATTTCTAGGTGGGACAGCGTGGCCTCTTTAACCCCATCCCTGGATCAGTGCTCCCAAATTAGTGTAATCATCCCACCCAAATTAAGCAAGAAGCTCCTGGCTCTTGGCTGTACAATCCAGCCTTGGGCATCCCCACTCAGCCTGATGCCTGCATCCCCTCTTCCTCCCTCTCCCCCGGAGCCCCCTGCTTGTGGGCTCCTTGATATTTTCCAGCCCTTCCCTAATGAGCACTGCAGAATTACAGCTAATTAAGGATGTAAATGATGCTGGAGAGAGAAAGAAAGAGAGAGAGGGAGAGGATGGGAAGGGGGGGAGGGCAGCTACTTGCTGTGTGCAACTCTGCAGTAAAGTGTCTCCTGCCTCAGCAGAAAAGTTATCATGGGAGACAATGTCAACTTTATGGAAGGGGGGAGGGCTCTGTAAGCGTCTTCATCCCCGCCTGTAATAGCTGCTGCCTCTCTTTTATGTGTCAACTCTGCAGATGCTGATGTCCTCCCTCCCAAATGCTGCTTTGTCAGCTGGTGCTGTCACAGCGCCCTGGGTCTCTCTCCCTCGCTTGATGCTGCTCTCGCCTTCCTACACTGTGGGGTGGAGAGGGCTCCAGGGACTGCAGGTGCCTTCCCGAACCCGCTGGAGCACCAAGGTGGGGTGATGGTCACTCTCCTCCTTGACACCAGGCTTCGACTCTCTGGGTCCTCAGCAAAGACATGAATTGAGGTCCCTCTCAGGGGACAGAAGGTGTGAGCCAAATCCACCTCTGTGTCTAGGGGACACAGATCAGGGCTTCGGGGCTGGCGGGTTTCAGTCACTGTCTTCCTAGGCACTAACATGAGAAGCAATGACTGGGATGGCACCTGCCTCTCTATGCTGCTGCCACCGGCGCTGGCATCAGCCACTGCTCCCTTGGGCCACCAGGGCTGAACCCACCAGCTCTGCTGTGCTGGATGGTGATCCAAGAAGATGTGCCATGCAGGGTGGCTTGTTCCGTCAAGTGGCACCAGCCACTCAGCCCAGAGAGCACAAATAAGAGGCCAGAGTGCCTCTGACCTGGCCTTCGTAGTGAGCCTGCACGGTGTCGATTACTTCATCAGGCCGTCTCGCAGAGTGGGGCCTGGGGAATGGCCCGTCTGCTTCATTTTGGGAAACACTCATGACTTCAGACCGGCTGGGAGGTTGTGGGAGGAGAAGGACAAGGGACAGGTCCCACTGGACTCTGCTGAGGTGACTTCAGCTGCCAGGGCTGGCTGGTCTCCGGGGATGATCTGGTGCAGGGGCACCAGTAGGAGCTGGTGGTTGCAGGCTGAGTGGGTCCACCGGGAGCGGGGCTTGTCTGGCCAGGGATGCAGGTCCCCGCCTGCTCCCGCCCGCAGCGGGCGCGGGCGCGCGTCGAGAAGGTGGCTCTGGCAGCACCGAGCAGCTGTTTGATTCCCTTCCAGCCTCGCCGTGTCCCCCGAGCGCGTTCAGAGCACACTGGTTCCCATTGGCATCTTTCTCTGCACATTGCCCGGACCAATGGGTTGTGAAGGCACGTTCGTCCCTGCGCCACGGCCGCCCTGTCCGTCCGCCTGCCTGTCCGGAGGAGGCCCGTGCGTCATGGGCCGAGAGGGGATGGCATCCGGCAGCCCCGGTGGTGGCGGCGGCGGTGGGTTTTGTTGTTGTTTCCCCAGATCGCTGTGCAATATATTCCGATTTTTTTTCTTGTCATTAAGCCAGTGCCTCGGAGATGATGATGTAGTCCCTATGTGGGCCGCAGAAAGCACTTCGAGCCGTGCTGGAGTCGTGCTGGGTGGCTCTGATAGCAGAGCTAATGGGAGCGAATGGGATGCAACGAACTGTTCTAATGACACCAGCCAGGGAAGAGACAACAGTAAGAATAAATAAATGTTAACTATTTTCCTCTTCCAGACATTTGCATCTATTGCCATTAAGTTCATTTAAATAAGAGAGAGAGCGAGAGAGAAGGGGAAACTTACTACTACTCTTAATAACGAGTGTCTAAAAATAAATTAGGATGCTGGGATGCACTTAAGGCATTTTAAAAATAAGTCTGATTTTTCCCCCCTTCTCTCTTTTTTTTTTTAAGTGTTGTAGGGTTTTAATTTGGGCCGAGTAATTTTGGTGCAAACGCTTGGGCGCCTTTCGTTGGGAAATTGGGAGGAATGCAAACAAGATTTCACTTCATTAAACAGGGGCAAACAGTAGAGAAATTGCACTTACTTATGGAAATGACTTTTAAACATGAACAGCATTTACTTGCATTGCCTTGTGCTGATTTTTTTTTTTAAAAGATTATACATGTGAATAATTCACTGCGGGCCAATTAGATGATGACTTCATTTTTAACCTCTCTTCCTTGCCATCTTGCTGGCTGTCCCTTTCATTGCAATTTCCACCCTCTTCCTTCCCTTCAATAAATTAATAAAGATCAAATAATCCCTCTCCCTGCCATGCCAAGAATTAGCTTCTTGGAAAGAGTGTAAAAAGAGAGATCAGAGGATCACGGTCCCTGTTGAACTGCCCCAGGATAAAGTAGGATTACCTGTGTGGGATTTCTGCAAGCAAAAATTTGAATGAGGGAAAGGGGGTGAGGGAGAGAGAGGTCTCCGAGCTCCCTGCACGCAGGAGCAGGTGCTGGAGTGAGGCCGAGCGCTGTGTGTGGCCCCGCGGATGCTGGCAGGATCTTGCTCCGCTGGCCAAGGGCCGTGCTCGGAGCCAGGCAGGGCTTCCCACGACAGCGCTCAGGGCAGGTGCTTCAGCATCCCAGGGGCCAGCTCCGTGTGGCCATGCCACTGTCTGAACCAAGGCAGGCTGGAAAGGATGTGCAAGGGGTTGGAGCAGGGTGACTCTGACTTTTGGAGCAGTTCTTGGGAAGCAGACAACAAGGACATCGGCAGAAAGAGAGCTCCATGAGGCCACTCATTCTTTTTCCCTATTTAACAGGTGGGTGTGAGGGGGAAAAAAAAAAAAAAACAGATCAAGTGTTCTTGCTGTCATTACCCCATGTGTCAGCTCAACATGGAATGCAGACTGCAGGGTTTCATTACAGCACGGTTTGTGGAATCTTTTGGGGTGTTGGGAGGAAGGAGCTCCAAAAGAGAATGACTCCCACTGATCTCCATTTCTTTTCTACTTCTGCATTTTATCAGATGTCTGCCAGCTTAAAATGAGCACTGGGAGACTCTATGCACGCAAATCCCAGTTGCGGATATAGAAAGACAATATTCATCTTCAAACTAGATTTTTCCAAATGAGAGACTCTACTGTAACTGTTTGCAGTAATTAAAATATGTCTGTCATAGCCTCAAAGCCGCCAAAAGCTTAATAACAAAATATATAAGTGGCTTATCATAAAAGATCAGCTATCCACGCTTTCTTCTGCGGCCTTTACCTGTGCTTCCTGTCTATCTCTTGTCTTGCTCCTGCATGCTGGAGTAAGACCCACTCTACTGGGAAAAAAAACAGGAGTTGCAGAGAGTCCAGGGCATCATCTGGATGCTCAGGGAGCAAACTGAAGTCTTACTTTACTCCCAGTGACCATCTCATCTGTTTGGCTTGGGAACCACCACAAGGGCACATTGCCGGGCCAGCTGGCACTGCAGAAACGTGTTTATTCCAGCAGACAGCGTAGCTGAACTGCGGGCAGAGCTCCAGGGTCCGTCTGCGATGCGAGATGGGGAATGATGAGGAAACCCTCGCCGTATTCCTCCAGGAGCTCTTCTCCTGCCACCTTCCCAGCTGGCTCCCTGTGAACTGTTTCCTGGGGCACTTCATGGTTATTTTGCCAGTGTGCTTCCTTTCTCATGAGATCAGTTTCCCAGCCTTTCTGAGCTTCGGTCTTCAGCATTTTTATGGCCTCTTAACTGATTACAGTTTTAGTGGGGAGGAGGAGGAGGCTACAAACGATGACCTGTGATTTCCAGGGAAGGGGAGAACAAGGAAACTTCAAGCAGCAGGGCCTCCCGCTGGGAACGGCCCATTTTAGAGCCCTTGTGTCAATTATGGCATCCAAAGGCACTTCCCCACTCTATTTATTTACCCTGGGGAACCCCTGCACGGCCCTGCCGAATTCCAGGCCAAACAAATCTCCTGTCCTAGCAATGGGAAAAGGATTTTCAGCCCAAGCTCAGCAGCTTTACACTACCCATTTCAGACTCCACCTAATACATCAGTCCCTGAGCTCCAGAAAACTAGTTCCCTCTCCCAGAATTACCACTCTCAGGCCCCTCTGGCTGCAGTTTTACATGTCATCCTCCAACTAGGGTTGTGATACAGAGGAGCAGAGCACCACACTGGGAGCAGTGAGTCCTGGTTGCATTGTTGTCCTGTGGTGTTTGCACCTGGGAGCATGGGATAAGATCTCAGAGCAGGAACTGATGCTGATTCTTCACCTAGAACAAAGATTTTGTTGCCCCTCCCTGTTTGTCATGCTCTAGATGGGGCACATGTGTCTAATGTTGATCTGGGACAGGGTGAAGGAAAGCCTGAACTCTTCCCTAGAAGGTGATAGGAAAGAAAAAGGCAAGAAAAAGTGCAGCAGAAAAGAAATTGGACTATACTGTTTCAGACAGCTTTTTTTTTTTTCATGCACTTGCCCATTCCTGAAGAACACAGCCATGGGATATGAGGGAGGTTCAACCCTCTTCAGCCTCTTTATCCTTGGTCAGAGATCCGTGCTGGTTCATTGGAAGCAGACTTTATTCCCTCGCAGGGTAGAGGCTAATGTCAGCAATGAGTGATCCCTATGTTCCTCAGGAGTGACTTAGAAAGCTCACAGAACAGTGACTACCAAGCTGTGAGCAAAGCAGTCCGTAGGAAAGCTGGTGGACCTCCATGTGGTTTCACGGGGCGGAGAGCTTTATGGCTGTGTATTCACCATGCTGGAGCAAGGGAAGGTTTAAAGCACACGGAGAAGGGATGGCCAGGTTTCTGGTTTAGTGTTATGCCATGGCAACGCACTGGGCAAAAGAAACGTGAACAAGTTCCTCTACCCTGGGAGAGCGGCTCTGCCTCTGTTCAGCGTGGGCTGGCCAGTCACTGCGAATGACTCACACTGCAACTGTGCCGCTGGCCAGTGCTACAAATACTCGGATGGCAGCAGTGCCAGACAGACTGTTGTTTGGCTCCGTGCCTGTTGCTGCTGGCTTTTGTCAGGTGTCAGGACCATACTCCCCATACTGGGCCATTTGGGACATCTATTCCGAAGCACTCCAAGGTGCGCTCTTTCATCCTGAAATTTCCACAGTAGGAGTTGTTGAGAGACATGTTTCTCTGAACAGCTCCATGCAGAGATAAACTCCAAAACACCAGCAATGAGAAAGCATGTTTTGTGCAGAGATGTCTCTGCAGGAGAGGCACTTCCATCTGCTACACACCTCTGGAATCCGGGAATAGGACCCTATGGGCTGCTTGGTACCTCCATTGACCTCAGCAGGCTTAACACCAGAGAGAACTTCAGTTCTGCACACTTACCAACCTGCTTTCCCAGGAGTATTTTCTGACCCAAGGGCTACATGAGGCAGGCACCTGCCACAGCAAGGTCTTGACTGCAGCACTTCGTGATGGGCACCATCGTATTGCTCTGTCTGCACAGCACCTACTATCAGGAGTCAGGGTGGCTCCCAATCACTCCTGTGTCTACAACTGTCTTTCTGAAAACTGATCTTCCATTAAAAGAAACTGCTTTTGTAATAAAGCTGAAATATTTAACTTAAAGTGGAAAAATAATTTAAAAAATCTTGGAAAATTTTGGAAGGAAATATGGCAAGAGTAAATTCTAAAACTCACCATTAGTGAGCATTCTACAGCATGTAGAATATGTTTATCTTATTTAGGAGTTTAAGCTCTTGACTGGGAAGTATAGAAATCCTGCACTACATTTCACTTGTCAAATTTAGAGCAAGGAGACTCTGATATTAGTTACTCACTGTAAATGATGATTTACTTCTGTAAATGATGAAGTCATGGTTATATTGGCTCATATTGTGTATTAGTACATACCAGAGGAGCAGACATCTTGACAAGATGCCCTTTGTCTCCTCTTTCTTCACCTCCTTCCAAAAGACAGATCAATTTTTTTTTGTTGGCTTTATACAAATGAGAGGATACCAAGACTTGGGGATGGGACTAGTCTTGCCCAAGGTGGCACTGTGTAATTTATCATAGCAAGGTATCATAGCATATCAGACAAGTTACTGTGTGTCCTATGGGGGGAAAAAAAAAAAGTGGTTCTATTTAACATGCTGAATTACCATCACTGCTATCTTTCAGATCCCTTGATCAGTTACCCAGTTCCCTTGCCATCTCTTTGACAAGCAAAGGTGGTGGAGAAGGAATCTGAAGTCACTTGTGGTGCCACAGAATGAAGTCCTTGGAAGGTGAGAAACCTGGCATGCTTTTGTGGGGGATGCCCAGTGTTTCTGAGATGATACAGCAAGTTGTGGCACATCCACACACTGCCCCATTGCCACAGTCCCGAGGCTACCTGTGAAGAAGCAAGGAAGTCATGGGGAAGCCCCATAGGGAAAGAGCAGTCATTTCCCTGGGGCCTGGCTGGAGGGATGAGAAGGACACCAAGGCACCAGGGGTGATCATGGAATAACAAACCCTTTTTCCATCCATCCGTTCCATTTTTTTTTTCCACTCTATAGGTCCTACTCCCCGCTTTGCTCACCCTCCCCCCAGCTCGCCTGGTAATTCAGGAAGAGGAGGCCAAGGAGAGTAATACTGCATTGGAGATAGGACTGGAAGGGCAGTAATTTAGAATCAGAGGCTTATAGTATTATTGCCTGCAAAGCCATTCATGGGAAATGATTCCCCCCATCCCCATTCCTCCCCCCTGCCCGCTCTCCTTGCTCTGCAATAACAATAACAGAAATGCCTTCAGGAGGCTTTTCTACTCAAAATGCAGGCAAAGGAGTGCTTTCCTCCGCAGCCCCTCTTCGCTCCCTTCTCTTCCCCCTCCTGCTCTCACTTGTCCCCCCTGCCTCCAAGCCTAACCGCCGCTCCCTCCCTTCTCCCTCCCCCCACCACGGGATAAAAAAATAAAAATAATAATAGGGGTAATAAGAGAGGAGGTAATGGAACGTTCTCCAACTGGGCACATGTCAGAAGCCATTATATGTGGTGCAGATTTGCATAATTCAAGAAGCATCAAATTAAATTTGCATAATTCCTTTGATTACACTTGTTATTAAATGTAAGTGACATTGATTTACAAAATGGCCCAATATAAGGTTAATAGCAAATGTCACCTTCCAGCAGGGTGAATAGGGTGCGTGTGTGGTGGTGGTGGGGATGGAGGAGGGGGAGAGGGGGGCCCGGGGAGGAAGGCGGGCAGACAATTGATTCCTGCTCTTCTCCTTTCCTTAAAGGGCTCAGGGCTCCTTTGCAGAGGAGCCCTCGGCTTTCGGAGGGCTGCACTTGGGTTTCATGTGGACACAATGCAATTAGGATCGCCTGCCAAGTGGAGTTAATGCGTGATGCTATCATTGCTCCGCGCTGCGCCGAGGCTCTGCGAGCCCCTCGGAGCTGGCTTGGGGCTTCCTTAGGAAGAGCTCCGAAGGGGAGGCAGCCAAGTCAGGGGAAGTTCAGGGGCAGAGCGGGAAGGGATGTGGAGAGCCCAAAGCTGCTCTCTGAGAGAAGCAGGCCCATGCGGGCTCCGCAGGCAGGAGACGTGGCTGGGAAGGCAACTTCCTTGGAAAGCTGATTTTCAAGAATCGCGCATGAGCTGGACCCAGACAGTCATCCACCAGCCAGAGACACTGCATAGCTGTGCAAAAAAGCGCTGAGAGAGAGCGCGAGGGCAGTACTGAAAAGAGCGGCCTCGCAGTACCCGAAAGCTCATGCTGTCATGGTAGGGGCTACGTGGTGAAAATGCACTTGTGATGACGGCAATGTACAGCTCCACAGCTCAAAATGGAGCAGGACGGAGGGTGATACGGGCTCTGTGTCATCCTCCCCGCTCTCCCCCTAGCATGACCGAGCAGCCAGAGTTTCTGGGGAGTTACAGCAGTAATAACCCTTATTTGCTAAGGTGGGCCTCAGAACACCTGAGTACCTGCCCAAGTGGATGCTACCTCCATATATCTTGTTGTCTCTCTCTCGTTCTGTAAGCTTCTCCAACCAGGAATGCGATTTCCTGCTCAGAAACCGGCTGGTAATTTGTGTGAGTACATCAGAGCCGCACGGATAAAATAAAGTTAGGCTCATACTGTAACTGTGCAAAGAACAGATCTAGTAGTCAAAGGCAGTTTCAAAGACACACACAGAGGACCATAACCTAGTTTTGGTTCTCCGGAAATATTTTTTTTTTTTTTTTGTAAATCAAGAGGATGTGGGAGAAAGAAAATTCTCATTCTGATTAAACTGTCTTGTTCAATGTGAAGACAAATGCTGCCTTTGGTGGCTGAACTTTGTAAACAGTGTAAAATAGCATACAAATAAATTTAGAGAGAAAATGTCATTCTTAATCAAAAGGTGAGAGGGACCTTTTTGGAAAGTGTTAAAGGAGATTGTGACTAATTTTCAAGATTGGATTTTTCTAAGGGTTTTTTTTTTTCCCTTACTTCAAGCAATACTAGCTGCTGAAAATGTCAGGAATTCACAAGATGTTCCAGACAGCCCAGAAGTTCAATTTTCAATGAAAAAGTGTTCCAGGAAAAATACCTCTCAGCTGTCCTGTCCCTTCTCTTAAAAGAGTTGAGTGCCAGCAGTTGTCATAAAAATCTGACCACAGTTGTAGTGGCAGAGGTGGGTTCCTGTGTTGTGCATCCTGTGTTGAACCTGTGTGCATGTCCTGGGCTAGGCAGACCTGAATTCTGTGAGGCCAGGGGCCTTGCTGTGAGAGAGATGCAGTTTTCTGAGCTCCGATATGGAGTGTGTGAGATTTCCGAAGCGATGGATGAGAACTGCAGCAAGGGTTGCGCCATGGCCTGATCCCGGTCTGCTAATGGACGTGAGCTTGTCCATCCACAAGGATAAGCCAATATCAGTGATAGATACTTGGGAGTGTAGGCAGGATCTGGTGGTATAAGAGCTTTGGCAAACAGAGGGAAGCTTTGCATGATATATAGGTTAAAAAAGGGGTAATGATGACAAGATATGAGAACGCACAGGCTGCACAGGAATGCCACAGTGCTAGTGGTAGGTGTTGGGGATTTTATGCAATTTCAACAGGAATGGTACAGTGTTTGGTTTCTAAATGCAGGTAGAGTCATTCTCAGCTGAGTTTTGGACTGCTGAGCAGTCCTTTGAAGGCCTAGAAGTTCATGCCCAAGATGAGGTCAGTGCACTAGTCTTTCAGGTCCCAGAATGATAACTGCAAGCCAGGTCCAAAAACCTAGATCTCTTATGAATAAGAAATGTGAAATGTGTGTTACAGACCTCAAGGTAATCTAAAAAGAAGCT
Organism: Crypturellus tataupa; assembly: GCA_034781795.1. Classification (NCBI taxonomy): domain Eukaryota; kingdom Metazoa; phylum Chordata; class Aves; order Tinamiformes; family Tinamidae; genus Crypturellus; species Crypturellus tataupa. The sequence continues at coordinate 804,986 of JAWLRI010000165.1, forward strand.
GTGGCATGCACACCTGGGATGCCCCACACATTGAATACCCATCCATCAAAGCATATTGCCTTGCTATAGGTCCTTCTCTCCTGCTTAGCAGCAGAATTAATTACAGCCTTCCTGAACCTAGATTATCAAAAGTGATATTGAGTGTGCTCTACTGGGGAGAGTTAAATAATCTATCTTTTTAAGGTTAGTCATCCCAAGTTTCTAATTGCTAATGGTTCAGGCCTTGGTCTCACCCCTTTTGTGAGAATAAGGAAAGAAAATGAGGTGTGCAGATCTGGCAGGTCAATATGGAAGCGTGGATGGAATATGTAGGTGCAAGGGGCTCCACTGTGTTTTGCTTCCTTCTGTAAAGCCGTGTTCCCTTGTGGCCTGATGACAGGTCCCTTAATGCAGAAGATGCAGGTTGCATTCCCAGCCCAATCCCACTGTCCTGGGTACATCCTGCCATGTGGTTGTGCGTCTGGGCTGTTTAGCCTGGAAACTCTTCAGGCCAAGTCCAATCTCTGCGTGTACTCTTGCACAGCACACAGCACCGGGGCCCCACTTGTGCTAAGCTGCCTTAATACAGAAAACAATCACTGGCCTGTTGAAGTCTGTGCTGCGGGAGGGCAGTTTTATGTGTGCTTGCACAGGCATTGCCAGAGTTCACACATAAGAAGTACTAATCAGAACCTTTGGTAATATTTCCCAAACTACAGACACAGGCAGTCAGATGATTTTGCTGATGTTTTTTTGCAAAAGTTGTCATTTACAGCCCAGGGTCAGTCCTACCCCTCAGCCACCACACCTGCTTTAAGTACCAGCTCAAGGTCTGTGGCATTTGCCTTTGAGTTTTGGAGCGGGCAGGATGCCGAGGTGGTCCCACTGCTGTGATGGCCGCAGGGCCGCGCAGAGCGGCCCTTGCCTTGGGAGGGATGCGGAGCAGGGCTGCGGCTCCAGAGGCAACACTGGGCGACGGGGCAGCAGAGAGGGACCTTTATTCCGGGTGCGCCCGGCGCTGGCTGGCGGTTGCTGACATCGTCATATTTAGCACCCGCACGCAGTGAGCCTGAGAGACGCTTGCGCGCTGGGTGAGCCAACTGCAAATTAATCGTCAGTTCATTACTGCTCTGTGCCTCTCGTCCTGACAGCAGCCTTTCAAACACGGGTATAATTGGAAGGGTCCATGCGGCAGGAATTTGGTAAGGGCGGGAGCGGGGAGCCGAGGTCTTCCCCTCCCTTTCCCCTGCTCTCTCTCTCTCTTGCGCTTTCTCAGGCTGAGTTCTGGGAACAAATGACAAGCTCAGGACGGATTGGTGAAGGAAATTAATCTCTCCTGCCCCTGCATCTTGCCCCTGCCACCTACACCCGTTGACATACACGGAGGTCTTCGTGCCAGGAGATCTATCTCCATCGATGGGGTTTCCCTGGGCTATAATAAGCCTCCGCTTGCAAACAAAGTGTGCAGAATAGCAGGGTTGCCTGTGTACTCTTGAACACGTGTATCATTGCTGTTGTATTTGTGGGTATTGTTGGAAGTTATTGTGCAGTGCACACGTCCTGTTTGCCACAATTGAAAACAAATGAAAGGGGTTGCTCAAAAGTCTGGTTTTGTTGTAGGAAGCAGCACTTGCAAGTGAGCGAATTAGCTAGGGGAGGATCAAATTAAAAATACTCTTTTTGAGAATGCTGTTGGAGTGAAATGGTCTTGGAACATTTTAGGAAAACTTTCCCTCCTTTCTTTCAACTTCTGCTAGGCAATATCCAGGTACCTTCAATTTGGCCTAGTGCATCCCCTCCTATCAAAGCTGCATCTGCACAAGTCAGGCGCTCCCCTCTGGTGCTGCAGCTGAGTGACCCCGAGAGGAGCCCCTTGCAGACCTCAGCTGGGGCCACCCGCTCACCTGTGCTGCTCTGAAAGGAGAGGGCCTGGCCCAGGGAGGGTTACGCACCAGCAACAGCCTGTTCTGGAGCTTCCTCAGAGGGGCTGATTTGTTGCCCTGAGGCCTGACGGATGAGGCCTTCCCGTCTTCCCTGTATGGCAGGGGTAGTCCTGCCATGGAGGCTTAGCCCCCTCTGCCATGCGCCGCCACTCCTCCCATGTAAAAGTTATTGTCGTTTTCTGTGGAGTCTCAGGTAGGCAGATGAATGGGAAATGTTCCTCTCCATTACTAGCTGCACTTGACTGGAGTCTCATTACATTACGATGGCGCTTTAGCAGGCGAATGGGCCTTGCGTCTGGGTTCCCAGCACCCCTCATACCTCCCTGATAACGTAAATTACCCTGCGCCTCATTGCCTCAAATGATCAAACATCAAATTGCTAGTAAAAAAAAAAAAAAAAAAAAAATAGTTAAAAAGAGAGAGAAAGAGAGAGAGAGGAGGGAAAAGAGAAAAGCTGAACAGAACCATGGGTTGAATCTAGGTGGTTTGTCAGCAGCAAGAGGCGAGTCAATGGCTCTTAAACACTTGCTAAAGATGAATCCATTGATGGCTTTGAGCATGGTAATTTCACTGACATTAAAGTACACCTGTAAAACCCAAACAATGCTTTATAACTCCAAATTACACCAGTCAAGACCTGCTACTTCAAAGCATTGCTTATTTCTTTTGGTCCAGAGAGGGGAAACACACAGATAACCCATTTTTTTCTCCATCAACAGACCTCAGCAAAGCTAAGAAAGAGAGAAGCAGTACAGATTTTTTGTTGATTTTGTGGTTGAACAGTATGCCAAATTGTCTGTCCTTCCCTACTCCCCCTTTCTTCCCCATGACAAAATTCCGAAGCTGGAAGAACCCTTTCAGGATGAACAAAATCAGGAGGAGAAAGAGAGCAGGAGAAGCCTAAAGAAGAGAGGGAATAAGGGCAGATATGCACAGGGCTAGTCAATTCTGTGCACAGAAAAATATGGATCTCGACAGGGTAACGAGGCGCAGTAGAAAGAGGAGGCTATATGTCTTTTCTCAGTATTTAAACGTGTGCTTAATATGGCGCTCAGTGGAATGGTTAATCTGCTAATGCTGGTAGTGTTTGCTGTAGTACTCAGGGAAATGTTTACTGCAGTATTTCATGGGGATTGTGTTCTGGATGGCACAAAAGGAGGAATCGCTCTAGCGTACCAGGAAAATGTTCATTGCAAAATATACTGGAATATTAAAAGGTTTATTTAGTGGCGTATTTAGTATAATATGAAAAGAGTTAAGTACAGAGTGTTTTATTAATATTTTTGGGGTGTGGATGAATTTCAGTGCTCAGGAAGGTTATGGAGAAGCAATTCCAGCAAAGGCTGGTTATATTCATAGATTTATAGATCTTAAGACCATAAAGGACTCTTTGATCAGCTAATCTGACCTTCTGTATAACACAGGTATATACAGTGTGGACATACCTCCTGATTCAGCAAAACACTTTAAGCACTTGCTTAAATTTAAGTATTTGAGTTGCCCCATGGAAGCCAGAGAAAATAACCCTCCTGAATCAATGGGACTATTCATCCTCTAATGGGAAGTGGGTATTTAGGCATTTGCTGAATTGGGACCACAATAAGATTATGCAGCTAAATGAGTAATTCATAGCCACCCATTTATTCAACTGCTTTTGCCTCCTTTTCTGCTTGCGGATTGCTCTGGAGCCAATCGCCATTTCCTGCAACGTATTCATTGTTTGAAGTCACTCACTGAATAATTTCAGTGAAAACTCTTTCATTACAGCTTGGTCATAAACAGTTCATTGTGAATATGGGACTATAAACACATACATTTTGAGATTGTGTATGGATGCATTAAATACCTAAGCACAGAGGCACATACAGTTGCACGCACCAGGTTGGGATCTTCAGCTGCGACGCAGCGACACAGCTCCCCAATGGAGATCCGCGGATTCTCTGGATCAGTGCGCTCAGACACCAGCAATGTGGGTTCCTGCTGCCTCTGTTTTGAAGGGACCTGTAATGTTTCTGACCCCTGGCTGGGTGGTCCAGTCATTCTTGGAGTCCAGTCTCCAATGAAAACATTTGTCCAGGGAATTTTACAAATGGGCTTTTTGGGGATTTTCTCCCGTGTTCGTTTGGTATATACTGTTCTGCTGCACATCCCTCATGGTAAAGTGATCTGCTGGGAATTTTACAAAAGTGAACTAGAGGAAGGTGCAAAATTAGCAGGAGTGAACTCACATATTATCATTAGTGATAGTGTACCTTGGCCAGGCCCTCTGATCCTTGTATTGACTCAGTGAATCAGTTCTGATTTATTTTAAGGATTTTCCAAGTCAGCCAGGACACGTCTTCAAGTAAGTGTGTTTGCAACCTGTTTGCAGCAAGGAATTAGTCAATTAAGTCTTACAATGTTTTTTCAGAAAGGAAAAATAAAAGGAAGATTAGGTACTATGAGAGAGACAGGAAGCTTCACTTGTAGAACTTTATTTGTGCAATGCCAGCTCCAGTTCTGATTATGCATTATCACATGGGTATGATTTGTTTCCAGTGCAGATTGTCAGAAGTTTAGGCTTTCTAAAACTCATGTTGTTCTTTAGTATTCACTTACATTTTCAAGAAAGCAAAGGCTCTTCGTATTCAGGAATAAAAAAGAGTACAAAAGGCTAAAAATGAAAAAAAGAACTGAACTTGGTGTTTCCTGCATTTCACGTTAGTTTCCTGTTTTGCTTTCCCCATAGCACCGGAGAAGGATGCAATGGGAAGCCGCTATCGGCTAGGCAATCCCAGGAGCAGGACAGCTCCCGATAGCCCATCCTTTGAGCCCGGGGCCAAGCAAGAGGTTGAGATTTTCAACAAGTGCGGGGCAGAGGGAGGCCGAGCAGCTGCCAGCGCTCACAGTGCTGCGGAGCCGCTGCTCGCCGCAGGAACGATCCCGCTCCCGTCGGGCTCCCGGCAGCGTCGGCAGTCGCTGCGGGATGCCCTGTCCCCCCTGCGGCTGCTGGGGCAGGGGCTGCTGTGCTCGTGCGGGAGCAGGTTTTGCAGGCGAACGGGCGCTGCTCTGGTAGCTGCTCGGAGAGGCGGCCGCACGGCGGCGGGGAGGAAAGTTGTGCGGGGTCTGCTTGGAGCCCGGCTGCGGCAGCAGGCAGCCCTCAAGCGTCCGCGTGAGCCGCTGAGCACAACGCTGCTTCTTTGGGACCTCGCGAATCGGAATGTTCATTCATCATTTACCTGTCCAACTGAACATTCAGGTGGTTTAGTTTTTCCCAGGTTAACCTAAAATGTAGCATTTTCTAGCTATTTCGGTGAAATGGAAAGCTACCACAATTTTTCCAGGCTGAATGAGACACATTATTTACAGATGGCCGTTGTCCTTGTTAAAAAAAGCAGTTATGTTTCATAATGAGAAGACCATTTCAACATGAAAAATCAATTACAATTTTTTCCAAAATACAAAATGAAACATTTTGACTTTTCAAAATTACCTTTTCCTCTTTTATTTTTCCCTTGTGGGGGATGATTGGCCAAATCCAGCATGAGCTACCAAACAGCCTGAGTCAGCTAAAAGCACAATTTATTCCACAATCCATGGAAGGAAAAAGAGATTGCTAGTCCTGATGATGCTGCCCAAAAAGTTTGGTTGTTGTTTTAGCTAAGATGCCTTTAAGACAGAGTCTGCATCATTCTGCCAATATTTGCATAGCATTCAAAACAGTGGAGACCATTTGGAGCTATTTAATAGCGGGGAGGATTGGCTGTAAACGTCACAGCTCGGTACTTGACATAGCTGTGTCTGCACCCTGGCAGAGGGTTATTTACACTGTGGCTCAGTTGTACTCCAGCTCGCCTCTGTCAATGTTGCTCTCCTTTTAATGGAGAGTTTACCACTTGTACAGACAGAGAGTCATTTACGGATACTTTTGTTTGCCAATATAGGCTGTCCATTAGCTATCTTAATCCTCTGTCTGTCCTAACAGGCTGAATAAAAAACAAAACAAAACAAAACAAAAAGTCCATATACAATATTGTTGTACACGAAATAAGTGCCTCTCTCCTGATTTTTTTTTTTATTTTTTTTTTTTTTTTAGTTTCTCAAATGGAAATATCTTGTTTAGTTCAAGTTCCCCCTTCTGAAAGATGGTTTTTGTTGTTGTTGAAAAATAGAAGCTACTTGCAGAGAATTTGCAAAGGAAATAAAAATGTTCACTTCTTTCAATGTTTTGCACAGAAAACAACAATTTTTGTCAGCCATCCTGGGCTGAAATTTAAACAGGGATCTATGGGGCTGCCTTATGCTTAGCCTACTCATCAACTTTCCTAACGTTTTCTTGGATGAAATGCAAAATCAAATCCTGTAAGATGTGATCATTTAGGGTATTGTGGCATATTTTGAAACAGTAGGGCTGTTAGCCCCAGCATCTTGGCCAAATTCCAACCAGGATAATTACATTCTGCCGGCCTATATTCCAGCCTGCAGTTCAAATAAAGAAAAAAAAAAAAAGAAAGAAAAAAAAAAGAAAAAAAGGAGTTATCATTTCTCCTCTGAGGAGTCCTGCTGTGTGATGAGTGATGCTTTGCTACCCCAGAAGTAGCCACATTTTGGGAAGTGTTGCCTCCATGCTCCCGCTTGCCCTGCCCGTTGGCTAGAGTTGCTGTGAGGATGCCCAGACCAGCTCCTGTGTGGGAATAAAGCAGTGTGGGTGACCACGACCGAGCTTTACACCAGGTCCTTTGTTATCACACAGCTCTCGTTGAATAAATCCCGAGTTCCATAAAAGGTCTGGTCCCACTATAGTCTTCAGATCGGGGTGCTGGTCTGCGCATGGGCCTGGCCTGGGACACCGGGAGGGTGGGAGCAGACAGACCGGCATCGGGTGGGAAGAGGGAGGACTCACCGGTGGGCTTGACCCGTGCCTGTAATTTGTAAAGAGCATTTTTACACCAGATCAATGCTTTCCTCAGCATTTTAATGCACCCCATTGGTGTCCTTAAACTCTAATGATGCAGTCTGTGAGAAGCTGCCATTTATTACCCACAGATGGGGTGATAATTATTGACAAGATTGTAACTAATAATTAAGCCCATTTGCTCCTTTAAACAAGTTGGTGTGAATTATTTGCAGGGAGTTCTTTAGCAGACTTGTGGTCACTCTCTCCTTGTGGCAAGAATTGTGATGCAGCTGGAGCAGGAAGGAAAGGCTGCTCTTGAAACCAAGGTCTTTCCAGCTGCTCTGGGACTCCTCGCTGCTTGGCTGGCAGCAAGATCTTTGCTCCTGGCTTTACTAGTGAGAGGTGTGTGGCCCGCAGTGCCTTGTTGCTGTCCCCTAGGGTGATGCCCCCCGAGACCCACCTCCTGTCCACTGTCCACTGGGACAGGCATGGGGACTAGGTCTGGGCTTATTGTAGGGACTTAGAGCACACGTGGAGCTATGTATGAAAAATGCTATCCATGAGAAATGTCCTGATGGTTAGGCCTGCTCCCAAGGATCTTGAGCCTATGTTTTCTGCAAGTAGCAGATAAATAGTCACACATTCCCCACTATTAGGTCTACTATTCCTTGGATCAGGATTGTATTCCCATTTTAAAACAAAGGTGATGGGAAAGAAGGATAATATCTGCAGGCTTCTGCCTCCTTGGAGGGCACAGAGACTGAGGACCAGGATGGGATTGCGGCCGGGGGACCAGGGAAGAGCTGCTCTGCTCCCTATTGCCATGGGGCGAAGAAAATGTGTCTGGTCCTTCCGTGCTGGCTGGGCATGGCGAGGTGCGGAGCAGGGCAGCCGGCTGGTGCAGGGCACGTGGTGAGCAAGGGTGAGCGGAGAGCAGCGCTCGCAGCACCCGCTGCTGGGCAGGCTGCCGGGGGAGCTGCCTTCCCTGGTGTACATTTCGAGGGAGGGTGTAAATCTAATCTTGGTGCTAGGGTCCATTAGCATTAGAGGGGAGTACTGTATATGCATTCATTCCCCGCTCTCACCCCTGGATGACAGAGTATCCCCCTCTGTTGTCTGCTTTAGCACGCGGAAAAGGCTGCCCATTAATTCTGCAGCAGCAGCAGTTAATGCCATCGTAAGTCTTAGGTGCCTCTGAATTTTGTGAGAGCATTTTACAGTAATAAATACCCCACACTTATGCATATAATTAGTTGTGTATCTCTTGGTTTTTCCAATGAGCATGATGATCTATCTGTCCTTTGACTCAGACAGCGCTGGCTCTTCTCTCCGCACTCCCAGTTCAATACTGGTGTGACTCTACTCGCTTTATAAGAGTTAGGATAGACTTGGCCAAACAGAAGGACATCAGGACCTATGATGAAGTTTCTATTTAGAGGAGCATAGACGTGACTGGGGACTCAGGGATTCACTATGCTCAAAGAGAAAACCTGAGCTGAGATGCTGAACACAAAGCAAAAAAATGTCCCAAATATGTCTCAGTACAACTGTAACATCAATACCATCTCGCATCTTGTAGTATCATGTATGTACTGCCTTAATGGTGGGTTTTGGAAATAATTTTGCACTGTTATACACATCTGCAGTAATGTTGCCCCTCTCCCTCTCTCTTTCCATGTGTACCATACTGTACAGGCTACAAAACAACTGTAAAAATGTATACCTGCAACAGCTTGTCTCCTTATTTGATTTTGTCTTAAGTATCCTGAACCTTCCCCTTCTTCACTGAAAAAGACTATAGAAAGACTTATCAAATCACATGTAGCCATTGTAGGATTTTATTCTCCTTTGTAAAATCCCCATTAAACCTCACAGCAGCAGAACTTACTGTGCACAAGTAACACAGTTAAGAGAACTGCACTCTCTTAAACTGACTGAGGCCTGGATTCAACAGGAGAGTAAGTGCAGATTTAGAGCTCCTAGTAGTGGATCAGAAACACTTTGGTCACATGACATCAACCCCGATCTGACACTAGGGTGATCTGATAATTCAGATCTTCCTGGGGAACGCGGCAGATTAACTTCCTCCTGGCAGACTCAATGTGCTGCAGTATTGCTTGTCTGTGACTCTGACTCTATACCTTAAAATATCGTCTGTCGTCCTGCTGTAGCTTGCAGAAAGCAGAAATAAAATCGAAGCTGGCACGAAAGCTGTACAGTGAGTGCTCTGGCTAACTTGGTAAGGTGCGATCCTGCAGGGATGCCCGACCCGGGGCGGATGTTCGCAGCTGGCTGATCCCAGCGGGTGCGCACCTGGCAGCAGGGTCGGTGGGAGCGTGGCGAAGAGCGGCCTCCGTCCAGCCAGGACGGTTCACTCTAGGTGTTGAACTCAGAGGGGCTACTTACATGCTTGAAGTTAATTACAGGCATAAATCTCTGCAGGATCAAGGCTATGGAGAAAACTAAAAGAAGACACGGAAGAGGCATATGTCAAACGGGGCTGTGGTCGAGAGCTCACTAAGGCTTAAACATAACATTTGAGAAAATGAGTCCATTTGTTTGAGAAGTGTTCTGAACACTGGCATGTAGTAATTCCATAATGGATCCATTTAACCAGTCCTATAACTGAAATATACTTAACAAATATTTCCTTTAATAGCACTTAAGGAGGAGTCAGGGAGAGAAATTTTAAAGCACAGATGCATTATTGCTGAGTTCCAGGTCTGAGGGCTTTCAAAGTAACGAGCTAATTTTTCTCCAAATTTGGCTCAATATTTAACAAATCAAATGAAATCAGGAAGCAACATGAGGTCAACATTTTCAACCTGAGCTGTTTGTTAAATTGTCCCAGCTCTGCAATAAACACCAGAACAAATGCACGTTGTATTCAAGGTAATTTAAGCAATCCTCCGAAAGTTTATAATAAAATCACCAATCTGGAGAAGAAGGCTAGAAATTTCAATCAGGAAGGAAATTCTCTGAGAGTCAGGAAAAACTTGCAAACCTGGGACTTGGAATTAGAAGAAAAGTCAGGTTCGAACCTTAGTAGTGATTAACTACCTTAACTCTAGTAATCGTTAATGTGCATTTAGAGTGAGCCAGACCAAACTGGCATTTTTGCCTAAGCAAGACAGGTTGCATCCAATCTACAGTGGCCCAGAAAAGGTGGATGTAAACCACTTATTCTAAAAGTAGCACCCTTCAGAGTGCTACCCTCGTGGCAACCTGAGAGGTGACTGGTAGATGGTAGAAAGACCAACACTGCTGCAAAACTTTGGATCATCAGTATTAAAGAAGAGCCTTCAGCGGACCCAGGTGCCCATTTGCACAGAAAGATGCTCTTCAGAGGCCCTCTCTTGCCAAGGCTGCCTGTGCTTCCCAGCCCCGTGTCTGTGAGTGAGCACTGTCTCTCTCAGGCCACTCCAACAACTGCTCATTGCAGTTTAGCAGGTGGATGTAAATCGGGCTGCCCACATCACGTAGCTCTCTGCAGATCACCAGTAAGGGCTCTCTAGGCCACCAGTGGCCCATGGTCCTGTTTCAGAAGCAACGTGCTATAATAATGTATCCCTAACCATGCTTTATACCAATAAGTAGGCTATAACCCTGTCAAGGTGTGCTGGTGACTCTATAAACCATGAGACCTGAATGGTCAATGGTCGAGTGGTTTAAAGCTGTCACCAGAATACTGAGATAGCCTTATAAGCCTTGTGCTGCATGGCTGGGGATACATTATTCACAATAATATATGGTAAGAAATACCTGTGCAGGGTTTGAAATGAACTGCTTTAGCCACTAGCCAGCATGGCTAGTGATCAGGGAAATCCGTCAGCATTTCTGTGTGCAATGGGAGGCAAAAGACATAGACACTAGGGGAGGGGTGTCTCCTCCTCCATGCCATTGCCACGTAAAGAAATGGGTTTCCATGCAGGTGTTGGAGGGGAAGCAGCACCAAGCTCCCTGCCCATGGACAGGGACAGAGCTCCTCAGCCCTGCCTGCAGCAGTAGGGGAAGGGACACCCGCAGCTGGTGGTCTTCAGACTGGTGCCGCTCCAGACACCTGGACACCTTCCTTTCTCCTGCGGCACCACCTGGCCTGCACTGGGCTCCCCAGTGCGGAGGGCTGCGCTGCTCCTCAAGCTGGCCTGAGCAGTCACCGTTTTTCTCTCCTGCTCTTGCGATGTGATCAACTCCTGACCAACAAGCCACAACACACCAGGCTGGCCTGAAAGAGCTGAGTCATGGTGTGCTGGGGCCTTTCCCAACCTTTTTACTAGCATAACATAATATAGGACATCAAGATCCTACATGGGTGTGGACAGGTGGGCAGATGGTACTGGGATTTGGGTTCTCAGAAGATACTCAGTGTCATTTCAAGTCAGCAGTTTTGGATCTTCTCCCCTCCAGCTCTGGCCACTCTCAGTGTGTGCAAGCTGTGGCAGGGCCGTGGGGGCAGCAGGGGCAGGTTTGATGGTGAGGGAGAGCAGGGGGAAGTCCTTCATCAAATGACTGGCACACAGAGAGGAGACAAGGCCTTTGAAGAAGCTTTGGAAGGGTTTAGGACTAAGCTTCTGTCACCAATAACCTTGACAAATAAAAGATTTCCCCATCGTCACCACCTACGCTGCTACAGCTATAGGAAACAAAGTCCATGAGACCAGGCCCATGTGAGTACCCCTGGGGCGGGGGATTTCATCAAGGTGGAGGCGAGGGAGGAAAACCCTCCTCCCCGACATCAGGCAGAGCTCTGATTGCCTGAAGAGTTTGTTTGCTTTGTTTTATTTATTTTATATATAAATAAGCAAATATATATACATATATATTTGAAATATACATATATATATACATATATTTATATTTTATCTTTAGCTTTTATCAGTCTTTTCCAGAAAGGGACCCAGAGGCTCCTTTTCACATTGAAATGGCTGGGAGACAATAGCACTGCTGGGTAAGCTGCGAGGGCGAATGGGCTCTGCGGCGCGGCCTCGTCCTGCCTGGGATCAGTAGCCGGGAGACGGGGCGCCGGGGCGCAGGAATCTGGCTGCGTGAGAGCGGGGCTGGCCTCCCCCTTGCTCGCTTGTTATGTTAAGAGCCCCGTCCCCGAGCGGTGTCCGCGCGGCACACGGAGAACAGAGGGCCGGCGCGCTGAATGCTGCCGCTCCGGCATCCTTCTGTTCTCCATATGGGGACATTGTCTGGCCTCCGCCAAACAGGCCCCCTCCCTCTGAGCCGCCTCTCCTCTCCCTACTGTGCTTGCATAAACTGTTGGTTTCCCTTTTTATTAAAACCCTCGGAGCGGCCAGCGGGGCGACAGGCACCAGGAATTTGTGAAGGGCAGAGGAGGAGGAGCAGGAGGAGGAGGAGGAGAAAGGATGAGTTTGCGTTTGCGGAGCAGACTCTGCTCTCCTCCCCAGTCTGGAGTGGACGGTGAGGATGGGCAAAGCAGCTCACATGCTCATGAGGGTGGGGAGGTCGTGGGGACACAGGGTGCCAGAGCGGCAGTGCCCCAGGGAAGCCTACACCAACTACTCCATCCCAAAACCCCAGCCCCCATCACATGCATCAGCCTGGGCAGGCAAAGGGCTGCTCTGTAATACACCCCGGCAGAGACTGAAACGCTTGGTACATAGAGAGCAGCTCCTCTGTGGCATGACAGCCATGCAAACTACGTGAGAAAGCCTCTTCTCTGGTGATTTCTTTTATATTTGATATCAATGAAGATAAAACTAATGATGTCAAACTATGTAAGGGAGGGGAAGATTAAACAAAATCTCTCCCCTGCAAAAACAAAACAATCAATATAACATTATCCTGCAGCAGTGGTTTTCAACTTGTTTTGATTTGTGGACCCCTCAAAATCTCTAAGGAAGATGTAGCACCCCTGTAGAAATTTCTTACACCCCAATTTACTGGATAGCTATTGCAAGTGCTTTTCCTCTGCTCCTCAGAACAAGTCTGCCTTCTCCCAGGCATCTGCAGGCTGCAGACTGAAAAATGCCGTCCTAGAGAATGCCAGTTCACATGTAACTGAGAATAATTAATGGAGGGAACTTACTATTGTTATTTTAATACTTTCAGATCCATCTTACCTGGAGAATCCATTTTACCACCTCTGGGAAGCTCACACAGGGACTTCATCATTCTCAGCTCTTCCTCTGAGTCTATCTGCTTCATCGAAGAAATATCAAGTACCTCTGATTACCACATAGGAGGAATGTGATAAATTATAAATGGTTGGAAAATTTCTGGACACATTTTTTGCCCTTATAGAAAAAAAGAATTTTTGCTTGAAAAGTACCGTTTTCTCAATGACCATAACAAGAAATTATTGTACAAACTCAAGCAAACTCAGGCTTTTTATTGCATTTTACTCCATATTTTGTGTCCTGTTCTGTGTTTTCTTTTTGATTTTTACCTTTTTTACTATGTCAGACATTTCTGCTGGACAAGGGAGCGTTATCATTTTTAACTAGCCTAGTGCAAGAAAAATCTACTGCAAATAGGTAACAAGAGAGTTTGTTATTTAAGGCACAAAATATTTTATTTTGGTGGGTCATATGCTGTGTTTCCACTGACAATATGACCCTGTTTCATGAAACACTGAAAAATTCCAGAGAAAAATTTTCAACGACTACAAAAATTCTTCAGAATTTCCTTTTTATGAGAGAAAAAGGAAACTGGGGACAGATCATATTCAGAAATGCTGCAAAACATTCTGAAACAGAAAGACTATTTTTTTTCTGTGTTATTCTACAAATCCTTAAAGATGCTGCTTCGTGGAATAATGAGTGGTTCATTCACAACCAAGTTTGGGAATTTCAGTTTGGGAAATATAGGCAACTTCATTTGTTTCTAGCTAATTGCACTTTAATTTCCTCCTCCTACCTCTGCAGGGCTGTATTGGCTACAGTTTACAACAGTGGCGTGCAGGCTGGGTTACACGAATCATTCCTGGCACACAGAGCACTTCCAAGTGTTACATAGCCCAGCTAGGAGGTGCAGCCACTTCCTTTCTTGTGATGCCAAAAGAGCAAAGAGTGTTTAGGACTCATAGGTTTAGGGGGAGTGGGGATTGACAGTCAGCTGTCTCACTTTTTATTCTTGTATTATGCCATTGGCATGCCGTACTGTTGTAGTCGAATGAACTTCTCTACATCTTACTTACCCTTTCTGTAAAATGAAGGTAATAATATTTATCCAGCTGGGATGCTGCAAGGAGTAATTAATGTGTACAAATCACTCTGAATTCCTCTAACGAAGTGCAAATTGTATTAGTCCCCACAGAAACTGGTAATAGGTTTGTGTTTTCTTTCACTGAAGGTCTGACCTCAAACCTCCTGGGTAATCTTGAGAAAAAAACTCTTCCTGCTATTTGTATTAGGGCAGCACTTATGGTCTCCACCAGGGTCAGGCTCCCCATTGCGCTTGGGGCTGTACATTCATACAGCAACATAGAGCCCACAATAAGCTCTAAGGACCTTATATTTAAATTGGGAAAAAGTGGGGGAAAGGAAGTATTAACTGTATTTCAAAGGTTAACAACCAAGGCACAGAGAAAACATCTTGCCAGCTGTAGCTCTATGAACCAAGCAGACTGCCACTGCAAATTAACCTCTCTGGCTCATGTGGACTTCTCACCTTTCTTAGCTGGATGTCAGCTCTTTCCCATTGTGGTGAACCTGGTGGCAATCCATGACACCTGCTTCTGATGGACCATGGGGGAGAAAACTGATGGTGAGGTTGGGGTAGGTCAGATTTTGCAGTGGGAGAGCACCAATTGGATGTGGGTAGAGTAGGTGATCCCTGGCCCAGATCTTCATCTCATGCCCTTCTGGAGACCTGGACACTTAGTTTTTAATATTTTCAGGCATCTCTCTGGGAAACAAGAGAGCAAGAGTATCCAGGAAGGACTGGTGAATTTTGTTTTCTAAATCTTCATGAATAATGTACATGGGAGATTTGGGTATACCTCCAAGAGCTATTCTAACCTTTATTCCATTGTTGTTTTCAGCAGATGTAACTCTGTTAATTTCTAATTCAAGTGGCATTTCTTGGTCTCACCGTGGAAAATGAAGCATGAAAGTGGCCTGGTCATAAGCAAACCACACCAGTGTTCATCTGCACAAGAAGTCTGCATCAGTGCCTGAGCAAATCTCTGTCAAATCCAGTGAGAACCCAACTCTACCACAGCATATATTCTATCAGCCAAGAGCACATGATCCTGGCCCCTATTTTGGAGTTTCTTAATTCCCTGCCAGCTCTCATGATGGGTTGATGATCTCATTCACATCCTATGTTTAGCCACAAAACACCACTCTGAAAAGCAGCCACTGCTGATGTTTCACGAGGGAGAACAGAGATAGCAAGTAGCCTCCTGGCCTGCTGGCCCTCAGGTGCATCTGTGCCAAAACATATTTAATTTGGGGAATAGCCAGTACCCCGATGGGTCACCAGACTTTCTATGTGGAGGCTCCACCCTTTTCATTCCCCTTGCTCTCCCCAGGGGCCTCAGGCCTATGCATGGCAAAGGCCTGACCAGTAAGGAGAGTCCCTAATCCCTTTATATAGTCACTAAGTCCTACTGGTTCCGACACCTAGGAGACAAACTGAGAAGGTGTGACCCAAGCACCTCAGCTCACCAGAGTCAGCATGAGCAGAGAACTGTGGAATGAAAGACCAGACCAGAGTCTCCTGTGGTGTAAATCATTGCACTCCTTGGTTTTTACAGGAGCATGTTGATTTACACCAGCAGAAGACCCGGTCTCAGCCTCTGCTGCTCTTAAGCTGATGACTCCTTCTCTAGTCAAGTCATTGCCTGTTTTGGATGGGAACCACCAACAGAACGGATGTTGCTCCCCGGGGACCCTTCATGGGCAGCCTGGAGAAGCCAAGAGAGAGTTCATGCCTGCCTGCTAGCTGCCCCCGCTGCAACTGCTCCTCCGTCAGAGCCCAGGGTGCCTCCGCTGCAAGCGGATGCTTGGCTGGAGAACAGGGAGCTGTTTACAGGCGGTATCTGAAGATGCCTTTTTGAATATAGCATGTGTGAGGATGGGAGGACGAGGGGAGGGGGTGGGGGAAAGAGAAGAGGTACAGACACAGCACTCCTTGGCAGTGATTTATAGACTGGGTCAGGCACAAATTGACTCGTATGCAAGAAATGTAAATGGAATCGAGACTTTTGATGGAGAAGCTCATTTTCAGACTTAAACGCTTTAGATTAAACACACTCACACACAAATGCTGGCGGGGAGGGTGTTTTATATAATTTACATTACAAATCAATTCATTATCCACAGAGGCAGGTTGCACTGATTTTCAAGGATCGGAGATTTGATGAAGAGGATTCATTTCAAGAAATAAACCTTTTAAATTAACCGCAAGATGAGGGAAATTTCTTTATTTAAAAAATGCTCCAGCCCCTTCTTTGTTTCTTTTATTATTATTAATATTATTTTCCATTCGGCTTTGGGTCATTAAGGAGGGTCCAGAAGTCACAGATTGCCTTTCTGAGGGAGGAGAGCTGAGAACTTTGAATGTCACACATTTTGTCTGGCTCCAAACCCTTCATTTATTGCAATGCGATTTGTTACCTGTGGTTGGCTCTGCACACCACTGTGCACTGTGCGCCAGGACTGAATTAGCAGGGAATGTCCTCTCCACCTTGAACTCGAGAGGAGGAAAATCCCTTGAGAAAGCAGGTAGAAGAATCATGGAAAACAGAGCTCCATCTGTCTCAGAAGTGAAATACTCATTGAGTTCTGGATAATATCCTTTCAAAGCATGGTGAAGACGTGTAGAACTTCAGGAAACTCTCCTTATAAAAAAGACAAGTGGCTCTGGGCAGGAGTGTTTAAGATGAAAAGGTAAAGCAATGCAGCAAAAGGGACACCCAGAACCAAACCAGCACAGCCCTGACCTCCCATCCTGCCCTAGAGATATGCAGACTGCAGTGGAGAAGAGCCAGTGTTGGAGGCAGAGCAGGAGGAGTGAAGAGAGTTGAAGGAACCATGCATTCTCCTGGTTTTCCTTGTCAAAGCTGCAAAGGACCATCTTTGAGGAAGAATCTTTCTCATTTCTTAAACCATTTTGACATAGTTTGTTTCTCACTGATTCATTCCTCATCGATCTGTCCTGGCCACAACTGTCTCATAACCCAACAGCTCCTGCAACCTGGCTGCAAATGCAGCCTTCCAGTGCTCTAGCATCTGTTCTGGTAACAATATGGAGAGAGGCAAAACAAAAGTGTGAGAGCAAGAACCTTCTGTTTTCTGTGAGAATACTCTTTTTATAGACACTTTTGCAACATGAACCAAATGACTGGGCTTCTTTGCTGTCTGAACAAGAGCCGACCCTCTAGAAGCACAGCTGTGCACCCAGCCACAGGCAGCCACCTCGGCTGTGTGTGGTGATCCTGGGCCAGAAGCTCTTCACAGAATGTTTGGGAAGAGGCTACTTCTGGATTCTGGCACCATTTGCATCCCTCAGGATCCCAGAAAGCCTTACTGATCCAAAAATGAACACGGAGCCTTGCTGAAAGTCCTTCTCCTTGACGGACATTTGTGGTCACTAGTATGAGGGCAGTGCTCAGGGCATGGCCATCCTTGGACCAGGAGTGCAACGCCTGCTCTACCTGTGAGTCTTGGTGCAGGGCAGACAGAATGCAATTACCTGAGCTGGAGGGTAGCCAAGACACCAGAGTTAACAGCCCTAATCTTGAAAAAAAAAAAAAAATGCCACAAGTTCTTTAATGACCACAAACGACTAAGACCTTCATTTTATATCTCTTTCAAAAAAGCAATCATGCACATTTTAGCAGGGGAGTTTTTATTCTCATGCGGATCGGTGTGGATTTGGTCAGTCCAAGCACACCAAAGAACAATGTGAAGCATGTTTGACCTTCACAACTTTCCTTTACAGACCAGCAAGCTAAAACCCTGAAGGAAATTTCCTGAGTGAGTTTGTCCAAAGCAACGTTCACCACCTCATTCAATATTTGCCTGCAAAAAAATGCCAATTATTGAGAGACAGTCCTGGCTGGGCATCAATAGGCAGCCAGGTGTGAGAAGTTGAAGAGAAATACATCTCATTAATGTGGAATTGTTTTTAGGTTAATAATCTTGCGTTAATTTTCCTTTAAAATATTGTCTTTGACCGTTAAACGCTCGCACTGTTATAAAAAGAACGTAATAAATGATCTTGAAGCAAATTCTCCTGCCAAATGTCATAATTTATTTGCATAATTAGCTCTTAATTTTAATTCAATATGCAAATCCACGCTTCCTTTAAATTGCAGCAGCCTGTTTCCCGGCCCTGGCTGCCATGAATTTATTGTGAGGCGGCTGTTGGAAAACGCGGCTCTGCTGCCTGCTGGGGATGGCTGCGTGGGGGAGGGGGCCACCGCCAACTTGAGTCACTTTTTGTTTTGGTTTTGTTTTGGTTCGCTTCTGATTAAGTTGGACCTCAGCCTGCTTCAATCCCTGCACATCTCCCTCTTCCCCCCAACAAGTCCCGCGTCCTTTGTCTTCCTTCTCCATTCTCCTTCTCTTTTCTTCTCCTCTTTGGAGAGGACAATGTTGATCCTCCACGTTCCCTGCCCCTTTCTCCTCCATGAAAGGCTCTGGCTCAAGCCAACCTGGCACTGTTTGGCTCTCCTCCCTGCTCGGCTCCCTTCCTTCAGCCCGTCCTCTCCTTGCGCTTCAGCTCCTTGCTCCATGATTTTATACACTGTCATCCGCCTTCCAAAAGAAGGTGAGAGGAAAGGCCCAGAGCCTTTGGTGGGACTCCATTCCCAGGTGGGTCTCTGACCCCAGACAGCCCTCTGGGACAGCTGGAGTGCCTGGCAGATTGCCAAGACCCCACCTCGCCTCCACGGTTGTAGAGACACTCTGAAATGTGCCACGCGAGGAAGATGGCTCGCGTGGGGCGTGGGAGGCCTGGGCCTGGGCCTGGCCAGAGGCAGGGCTTGTGCTGGCTGGCCCAGACCATCCCAAAACCTCTCATCCCCGTTTCTCTCTCCCCAGCTTCCCTGCCCCGCGTCCCGCTCCCAGGGTGTGAGAAGTGCCTACTTCTAGGGTAAAGGAGCCGGGAGACCTCTTCAGCAGAGACAAGGAGAGGTGGGAGATGTGTGTGCCACACAGGAGGTGGCAAAAACCACTGAGAGAGCAGATGAGGCAGCCCACTGTCTAATTTGATAGATAACTGAGTATAACGAAAAAGGAGAGGCTGTCTGATGCAGACACCCTCTCTGGCATGAGATAGCAGAGTTAATGTGGCAGAGTTAAGAGGTTACACTGGGCATGTAAGCCCAGGGCTGGTCACCTCTGCCTAGGAGAGAACGTAGCTCCTCAGCAGTGTGGTTATCCCTCGGAGACTGAGCCAGAGCGAAGCGCTTCTGCACTGCTTGGACCAAACCCCACAACCCACCGTGCTGGTGCTGACAGCAGAAGCAGGCAGTGCTGGAGAGGAGACAGCTCGTGCACCAGCCCACACCCAGGCATGGGGTGCAGCTCCTGCCCAGTGCCCTCGGCTGCACAGCCAGCTGGCATGCGGCTCTGCTCCTCTGCTGTGAGGAAAGAATCCAAACAAAACAGCTCACAGGTTTCTGCCTTCTCCTCCCTCTTCCATATCTGAAATGAAAATAGGATTTCAACAGCAACCAAATCCCTCCAGGGACAAAACTGCGTGTGGATGGCTTTGAGAGAAGAGCACACAGCAATGGTTTGAGGGCCACATCTTGTACTCCCGTGTCCTGCTTCTCCACCTGTGGAAAGTGATGTAATGGTCTGCATGTTGAGTAGGCCCGGGCAGCAGGAGCCAAATCTCTGGAAGTTTTGGGCACCTTTACTCTCTGAGTGCCACTGACATATGAGGGCTCCAGGCACTGGAGGACCGAGGTCCCTGGTTAGCTCTGGAGCATCAGGTCACAGTGTGGGCCTTGCACAATGGGGTCCAGAGGGTGCAAGGAGGCAATATGAAGACTCTTGTATGGCATTTCACAGCACTGGGAGAGAAGGGGACTGGCAGAGAGGAGCAAGAGAGGTAGACGATGGAGTAACGTGAACCCAGGGTTCAGCACACAGGTTAGGGAATTAAGCAAAAGGGACAAATTAGCCTAGACAATAGGAGATCTTTTTCACTGGGGGAGGACTTGGGGGAGAAGGAGATAATTAAATGTTGCTTCATCAAAGCCGAGGCAGTTTGCAAGCTGCTCTCCCTTGTAACTCTATCGCGTTCACCTCCCAGGACGGAGCAGCGGGGCCAGGCCGGGGTATCGGGTGCGCTCGCTCCTCGGAGGGCTCGGCTGGGCCCAGCAGCCGCGTGGGGACGGGGTGCCTCAGCGGGGCAGGAGGAGGGGCTGCTCTGATGGAGGGTTCGGCCGGGGGCTGGAGGAAGGAGAGGGTGTTGGTATCTCATTACAGGCCTTAGATCTCTGGAGGGGAAAAGAAAAGGAAAAAAAAAACCCAAACCCAAACCACAGGTCTTTGTTAGAAATGCTGTCCGGGAAATGATGGGAAGGAAGGAGAAGACAGGAACAGCTCAAATTCGATAATTAAAGCTTGCAAAAGAATAAAAGGGGAGGGTAAAAAAATAAATAAAAAGGGCTTTCCCTCCTCCCACCTGCTCCCAAAACTGGGCTGCTGTAGCTTCCCAGGAACAAAGGGATGTGCGGAGAATGGGCCGTTCGGAGGCTTTTGCTTGATCCCCGCAGTGGCTGGGAGGGAGCAGTGGGATGAACGTGTGGCCCTGCAGATGGGAGTCCCTCATCAAAGACAGGGAAAAATAGGAGGAAAAGGTGTCTGTCTTTCTTAGTGCTCATCAGAGCAGGACTCTGACCTCCAGATCTGAGGGAAATTAGGCAACTGCAGACAAAAACAATTCTATTCCAAACCTGAGCAGAAAGAAATCCAACCCCTGTGTTTTCTCCTAAATGAAATAAAATGGGGGGGTGGGGGGTGGGAAGAATCCAGTCAGTAACCACTTCACAGGTTCTTCTTGGCTTGCCTGATCAGAATGTCTTAGAAAAACAACCATGTATATTTTTTTTTTGAAAAGTTATGAAATACAGGAGGTTTCCTTGTGGAAATGCCCAAGACATGGCATAAGTGATGCCCACACGAATGGGTAGGATTGCATGGGGTCCCTGGTGCCTCTGAGGTGGAGGAACAGGCAGGTGGAGTGTCCCTGGAGCATGCCTAAATTTCCAGTTAAACCACAAATCTTTCCCTTCCTTAAACTAACTCCCGGACTCTGTGCTGCTTGCCACATGTTCCCAAGGATTTGTCTGGCTTGTTTGTTTGTTTTTCTTCAGATACTGCCTCTATTAGTTCTCAGAGAATCAGGCCTCAAATTATGTCTTTCCCTAAATTTGTCTTTCCTCTGCTTTTCCCAACTGAAAATGATTCATGCTAAGCCTGGGCTAGTAACAGGATCATGAAACCCAGGGTGTAAAGGTTTCACGTCCTTCATCTGTGGACGATTTCCACATCTCATTGAGTAATGCCTCACAGTCACTTTCCCATGCCTCAGTTTCTCCACTGAGTAAGCAGGGATCATAGAGTCTGTGGGTCCATGAAGTCTCACACACAAACCTGAGGCAAGTGCCCAGCCCCTTGGTGGCAGACACTAACAACGTGCACAGTTCTCTTGTTGCTTATGTGCATTCCCAGATGTCAGAGCAGAACGGCATCTCCCCTCTGCCGTACGTCACTGCATCTTTGCTGCTTTTTGAGTCTTTTTGCCCTTCTCAGCCACAGCTTTGAGACTCACACTTTTGTACCTCAAGACTCAAAGGACCAGGGCTTCTGCACTGTACGTGACATCACAGACATAAAACATAGGTGACTCCATACCACATAGAAGCCA
The DNA here is from genome assembly GCA_034781795.1 of Crypturellus tataupa. Taxonomy (NCBI): domain Eukaryota; kingdom Metazoa; phylum Chordata; class Aves; order Tinamiformes; family Tinamidae; genus Crypturellus; species Crypturellus tataupa. The sequence goes on from JAWLRI010000165.1 coordinate 826,646, forward strand.
CCACAGTCCAAGTGTGGGGCTGGAGGCTCTTCTCTAATGGAATGGAGCTCTGTTAAGATCAAGCTCTTTAAATGCTCCAGAAACAGGAAAGAAAAGAGGTACAAGGAAATCATTTTATGGCAGCTGATGTTGTGACTCCTGGAGGCTGTTTTGCAAAGCTGGCTTTGCCGTCCTAGGAATGCTGCTGAGGGATGAGAGCCACTGACCCTCGCACCAGACTACAGGGAAACCTCAGGAGCCTCTATGGGTTTCCTGCCATTTTCATGGCCTGGCGGAGCAGAGCCCCTGTGGATGGAGATGACGGCTCACACGTGCGCGCCAGGGAGCCGCTGCAGTGGTCTGGGGTCAGCGGGGCCAGGAGGCTCTTTGTGAGGGCAGCAAGGTGCAGGTTTCTAAAAGCTAACAAAGTTGTGTGCTTTGATCGTGGTGCCTGGATGAGCAGCCTTGTCCTGCTTTTAAACTGTGTCACTGCTCCTGCAGGCTAGGGATATTTGTGTGCTTTAAAACTAAAGAATTAAAAAAAAACTCCTTACCCTACTGCATGTTCCTGAGCTGCCATGGTGCAGCTTAGAGGGCGCCTGGTGCTTGGTGCCCTCTGAGTCTTCAGACTAAGAGAGCTTGGGACATGCGGCCAGTCAAGCAATTGGATTGCCTTAACACGCCTTAGTGCTTTATAATACCTGCCATTCTCCATGGTTGAGTCTGTTCCTGATGCTTGCCATATTCGATGGTCATACTGCCGCGCTTTCCATGGTCCGCACTGCCCTTCTGCTAAGTGCTGCCTTCTGTCTTGCTTAGTTAATGGTTAAAATGGTTGCCCCGTCCTGCCAGGACTGGCTTTTTGGCTATCTCCCCCTTTGCCTGGCAAGGAGGGGGCTGGCAAGTCTCTTCCTTGTCTCCTCCAGCTCCCCAGGAGCAATTCCACACAACGCCTGTGGAAGTGTACAAAGTGTCAACCTCAGCGTAGTTTTTAACCTGGAGTGATAGCTTTACTGATTTGCCACTTTACTACTCTTGTTAATGAATTTTTAATCTTCTTAATGACATTAAACACGGAAAGTAATTAAGGAAAACAAGTTTGAAACTGCTGACTTAAACCCTTTATTCAGAACTATTTAATGTAGAATTAATTTGATTTTGCCCATTATTCAAATGAACACATTACCTTCCTGTGCATTGGCCTCTTTTCCTTTTTGTGTGTGTGTGTGTTTTGTTTTATTAAATGTGTGATATAAAGCTTTGTCCTTTTGCTCTGAGGTAGCCAGAAAAGTTCCTCTCTCCCAATGTCAGAGAGGGTCAGCTTTCGGCATCTCCCATGGGCCCTGTAAAGTCTTCCTGCATCAGGAGTTCAGCTGCGGTTGGGAACAGAGGCATCATGCCTGAAATAATACCAGGTTGCTGCCACCTGGTCGAGCAGGAGAGAAAGGAGCTTTGCTTCTCAGTAAGAGTTTCTGGGCTATGTCCTGAGCACAGGATGTCAGACCCACTGAAGGAGTGAGGCCACACTGCTTCCTGCGATGCAGAGAGCAGTGGCTGAGGTGAACATCTGACGAAAGGTAGATGCTGAGCTTTATCTTACAATGAGAGAGAGGTTCCCCTCAAGCACAGGTTATCCCTTCACTGAAATCCGAAGCTCGACCCTTTCTTTACATCCTTTTAGGGTACTGTTGGCTCTGACTTTACAAAGGGAGCGGACATTTGACTGATGCTGCCCTCCAGCAGATCTTTTCTTTCTCCAGCCTGGCTTTCATGTGGCTATAAACTCACATAGACCAGAGAGGAGGCTACCACTTTGTGCTGGAGCATCTCGGCCTTGCATGGCCTTTTTCTATGAGGATGAGGCTCTAGCATCAACTGCACTCCTGCTGTGATCTTGCTGCTTTACTGCATAAAGTCTCAAAATTCGTGTTCCCCAAAATGCTGAGAAATAAACAACAGTCAGTAAGTTCTCAATTGTCCATCAGCCACTTTAGTGCTCAAGAAGCTCTGCTTGCATTCTATATTGTTATCCCAACTACTGCTATTTCAATCCCTGGATTTGGAAACACTGGAACCCCTACAAGTTCCTTGTTTCCTTGTTTCCTTGCTGAAATCTAACTCTGCTTGACAGACGTGTTGCTGATTTGACAACAGAAACAGGCTAGATTCCACTGCCAGTTGGAAAAGGGAAACTGGCCATCACATCCACAGAACTCAGCATCTTTGCTCTCAAGAATCACCTTCTGGCATTTCAACACCTTGTATGAATAAGCTTTTTTTTTTTTTTCTGCAGCCACCGGCCTGGCAGAGTAGGCAATGTCCGTGGAGCCACATAGGCTAGTCCAGTTCTGAAAAAAAGAAAATTTATAGCTTTGTGTGTGCAAAAGAATGCTGGATGAAGATTTAAGGGCTGAAAATCCACCAGCTGTGGTGATACACTATGCTACAAAGTGCAGCAGAAGCAAACCTCCAAATGCCTCTCAGATTGGAATTTGTATAGAAAGAGGGAAGTCAAAGTTCTTTGCAAAAACCTTTCTGCACCTTTCCCTGAGTAGAGCAGGAACTCACAAGCATTTCAGGAAAACAAATACTTGCTAAAGCTACACAGAAGTCCCAGGTGCTCTATTCATCACGGACCTGTATGACTCACTGACTGCAGAGAGCAAGTCCCACACCAAAAAGCTGCTGAAGTGACTACTGTTTTTGCAGATTGTTGGTGGGCAGCCAGACCCTGTCCTCAGTGAGGCTTTCTCCTGTGTGCAAAGACACTGACTCGGTGTCCACTGGATTTAATAAGATTCTTTCTCTTGGCTGTGGTACATAACTGGATCAGTCTGCAATCTGGAATATTAAGCATGCCAGCAGATTGTCATTAAAATCCTCTTTACTGTATCATGTGTTTTTGCTTCAACAGCCAAAACTGGAGGAAAGAGAGAAATGACAATTTTCCTGCATGCTGGCCATAAGACGCTCCATGAGTACTGAGCTGACTCTAGCAGGATCTTTCCCCATCAGAAAAACCTGTTGTAGAGCAGCACGTGGGAGGACACCAGTGTTTTGTAATAGCTCCCACCACGGTACCTGACCTCCTCATAGTCAAGACCATGTTCTAATCTGACAACAGATGTCATAATCCCTTTGGGCTTTTTGCAGGCAGCAAGCTGAGGCATTGGATAGATGAAATGACATGAAAAAAAAAAAAGGCAAAAACAACAAAAAAAGCTGGAGAGCAGAGAGAGCCTGAGAGCCTGGGCCCCCAGAGTACTGGTGACAACCTCTCACCTTCAGCCTCTGCAAGCAGCGTCGGCCGCGCTCTGATGCTGCCACTCCTTGATGTCCCCGCACAAACTCAGCACATTCAAACACGATCATGATGCTCTGCAGGGCGCTCAGGGCCCCACTCTCCATAGGATTAGGAAACTTCCTGAGGAATGAATGCTCAGTTGACATGTTCATTTGGATGCTGTTTAATTAGTGAATAAATTCCTAATAGCAGATCCAGTCTGAGTGCTTTCCCTCCATTTTCTCCTCTCTCCATCCCATGCCTTTATGACCTTAAGTTTTGCATTAATGGACAAATAACTTTCATGGCATCTCTGGCACTCAACTGTTACCCAGCACCAGTTAGGCCAGGTTATGTGCCAGGTCCCATGAAGACGGAAAGCCTTACAGATGAAGCAGAGATGGAGGAAGAGAGAAAGAGAAATGGAGTAAACTGTAAGATGAGCAAGGCAAGAGTCAAGCAGCAGGGCCTGCATGAAGGACAGCAATACTGTGTGCCAGCAGACTCGGGACCTGCACGGCTGTGCAGGAGCTTTGGTGAGCAATGCACACTTCCTGCAATAGCAAGATGGCACAAACCTGGCACAGGTAAGCTCGGTCATTCCCACCACCCAAGGGGACTTCCCAATATTAGCTAATAGCAGGAACTGGTGGGGAAACCAGCACTAGGGGACAAACTCCAGCGCAGGGAAGGGGAAGGTACTGAGAGGTGAAGGGGGGCAGGCAGAGGCAGTGGGGAGAAAGCAGCAGATCCCAGAGCAGCAAACACCTCTCCTCACACCAGGAGCTCTCAGAGTAGTTTTCATGGAGGGTTCAGGCCAGTGCTCCATTTCCAGTTTGGCTTGTTTGAGCGCATAATCCTCCCTCCAGTCTGGGTGCCAATAAACGAGGCAGCTCTGCAGAGTCTGCACTCAGCTGTGGCAAGCTGCCGACTTTCATTTCTTTTTACTACTGACTTTGTGTGTCTCTCGCCCCTTCCTCCCATTCTGGGGACTTTATGGACTGAGACACAGTATTCTCCTTCCTAAAAGCAGGGGCTGCTCCAGCTCTGGAATTCCAGGAAATTTCCAGGGTTGAACCTGGACAACAGCAACCCACATCGCCACCTGCAGCATCCAGCACTGCTTGAACCAGGCCATACCCCGCTGATGCATCATCCTAGGACACCAAGACCTCCACCACCAAACGGGCCCAGGGCTTCTCCATCAGAGACCTATTTACATGCTCTAGGAAGGCTGCTGTAAACCTACATTGCCTATTCCAGCTCTAAGGAAGCACCAAGATGCCCAGAGCATCTTATTCAGACCTGCCTAGAAGGGGCCTGTCTCCCCTGGACATGGACAACCAAGGGCAGTCATGCCTCACTGTTAGATGCCCCCGCTTCCTTCCTATGAATCAGCGCCACACTCCAGCATGCCAGACCTGCAGCTTGTCTTATGACTGCAAGGATGTGGCTGACTTTTCTGACCACCGTGCTCTAATTGTTGCCACGTTGACTCGGTCAAGACGCCTGCTGTTCCCTTCAGTCCCCTGCTATTACATATTTGGGAAGGAGGGGTTGTGTATATGTGAAAGCTACGTCACATGCTGCTGAGTCTGCAAACTGATTAGGCAATTAAAATGTTTCAAAGAGGAGAAGAACAAATGACAAAGAACAAATGAAAGGGAAGCACAGTGAAGAATAGGCCAGGCTGGAAAGTGGTACACAACTCAAAACAGGTTTTCTATCCCAAATGAGCATACCATACCAAAAAAAAAAAAAAAAAAAAAATCCCATAAAATAGGATCTTTGGATGAAAAACGTGGGTTTTCCAAAGAAAAGTGCCCATTGTTTTCTCGTCTTTACCACATTCTTTTTCTTGTCATTGAAAGTCTATCTCCTCCCATCCCTGAGCAAGCACTTGCTCTCTTGCAGCTTCATAGCTATGTCCATGGAAGAACCATTCTCCAGACATAAACTCAGATTGTGTCTCCGCCCGCACTCGACTGGTGTATTATCCCCCATCCACCCTGAAATTCCCCTTGTGGTCCAGCACAACATATGGAAACAAGTTACAGGGAAAAAAAAAAAAAAAAAAAAAGGATCTCAGAATACTTCTGATAGGGGATTACATTATGCCCAGCAACCAGCACACTGACTCCCCTTGCTCTCCCAGACCACCTGCATGTAATACAGCCAGCTTTCTGGCCAGGGGGCTGGCTCACAGCTGCTGATGAGGCTGTGGGATAGCAGGAGAACCCGGGCGGGCATGGAGCACAGCCCTGCCTCTGACACCGCGCTGCTGTGTGACCATGGGCAGACTTCCCTTTCCTCCTCAAGCCTTGCACAGCTCCTCCCTGAAGGTCACCAGCACTTTGGGGCTGGGGCTGCGGTTCCTCCTGTGGGTTCTGGCACAACGTGGACCTTGATGTCACCTGAGCCCTTCCTGAGCTCATGCAATGGGAGCAGCTACCGAGACTCACAGGCACACAAATTCAGCTGCTAGAGAAAACAAAAGGAAATTCATGATGATTACTATTATTGTACCACATGCAGCTGAGCTGTCGCATGGAATTCCAGAAAAAAGGAAAAGGGAAAAAAATAATGAGGCTTTTGTCGCCCTTGTTAAAAGTCACAAATTCTGAACTCAGCACCAAGTAGCTTTGCAAATCTTGGCCTCCAGCACCCCTGCTGGCTGCTCCCTCCTCTGCTCAGCAGCACACATGTGGACATAGGATTGCTGAGGGACTTGTCCAGTATGTCATGATCACTGCACATTTTGCTATGCTGCCATCCATGTCTTGTAAGACACATGTCAACATTTTTGTGTAAAAGACTCCTAGGTTTTTGGATTGTTACATTCTGCTGCATTTCATGACACATACACTAATGTGTTTCATAACAGTTCTGTGCATGAACATACATGTGGATGCATTTTGTCTATAAGATCATGGATTTAGGACCCAGTTGGTACACATCTTATGACAAGGTCATGGGTAAATTTTGTGTAAAAACACAGATATTTATTTTACCTCATCTATGCCTATACTGTATATTTATGTGAATGTATTTTTATGACAACCATATACAGTATTCTGTAGTATCCATTTCCTATATAGCTGTTTTGTGGCTGGAGTGGATTTTTTTATTGCATTTTTGCATGGGTACTATTGAGTTTATGAAAGGCAGAAGAGGATGGAAGATCACACCGGGAAACCAAATAACTTGGTATTTGTGTTTGTGTTTCTTCTTCACGGGTCTTTTTTTGCCTCAAGGAGCCACTTACGGGGCTGAAATACTGCAAGATCTGGTCTTCTGGTGGTATTCCTAGCAGCCGGGGAGTGAAACACCCTGAGCAGAACAGATCTTACATTATTTCAGCTCCACAGAGTGCTCCCTGAGGCATCTGTGAGAAACATAAGCACAGCTACAAATGCACACACAACGCTGGCGACACAGAGGCGAGCGCTGCGCGCCCGGAGCACACCAGCACGCGCGAACCCGCCTCGCGCGGACAACCAGACGCATCCTGCGACCGCGGCAGCCCCGCCGGGCCGGTCCAGCCTTGCTGGGGAGCACAGGGTGTCCCCAGGGATCGGAGGTGAGTCCAGGTGACAAAGAGCAGAGCCCAACCCAAAGGCAGGAGCAGGACTAAGGAGGAGTTTACCAGTTCAGAGCACTTTGATAGCAGCAGTCGCAGTTGTAGAGCGAACAACAGGGCGCAGGGGAGTTGGGCCAGGTCCTCTGCCCTCTGCCGCACGGTTCTTCCAGGATTTCTTCAGAGACTGCGAATGGTGGCTTGAGGCTGAGATCAGCACACAGAGGGCAGAAGCTCGCTCATGTAGAGCCCTTCTCGCTGCTGCAGGGGGCATGAAACATTTCAGCCTGACTTGGTGCAAACTTCAGCCTGAGGGTGCCCAGTACTGCAATGACACTGCAGAATCCTGCACTCACAACTTGAACCCAGACCTCAGGGAAACAAATGAGTGTTTTGGACAGCCCGTGATACTCTCTGGTGCGGGACAGCCCGTGCCAGGGTGACGGAGGAGGGTTCATGCTCTCTGCAGGCCAGGGGTGAGGTCTAGGTCCATTACAATATGCCCAACACATGTCCACCTACTTTCATAACCATATAGCTTAAAGAACGACATCCTCAGAACAGCGCTCACAACAAACCAGTAACAGACACGGTTCCCAGGAACATATGCATTTCAGTTAGCAAAGACCGTTACGGTGCAGGAGGAGGGCTTCAGCCGCTCACCACCTTCCATCAGCCTCATGGGGTATAGCTTGTTGGATGACGTTGCTGAGACCAAACAAGCACAAAGCAATTCCCTCACTATATTCCCTTTGCTCTGTTACAGAAAGCTGAGAATTTTATCTTTTCTACAATAACCAAAAACTTTTTGATGGAGATAAATATTTTCCATTTAACATCCTCTGTCTTGTCATAATGTTGAGAAAAAAATGTTGCCTTGTCAACTAGTTTTGCTGATCTCTAGAAATGCTATAGAAAATAGAAATTCCAGCCTAAAGGAAATTCTGTTATTTCTACATTTATTTTTATCATGAAGTGAAATGCAAAATGGCATGGACAAGATGGGGAAGAACAGAATGTTAATTCTGAAACAAATTCAATGCAGAAGCATGAAAATCATGTTGAAGTTTATGCTTTATACTTTTGAAACCCAAGATGACTTATAAATATAATGAGAAAGGCAAAACCAAATAATCCACTGGGTCAGTTTGAATCTCTTCCAAAAATTCCAGTCAACATTTATACATTTCCACAAAGTGGTTCAGTTTAATGGATTCTGCATTTTCCAGTGGAAAACTGGTCCATCAAAATTCTTTTTTTGACCAGCTCTCTTGATTACTGTACGCTACTAAAGAGGGATGTTTTCTGCTGTAACCATTTTTTTCTAGCTGCAGGCATGCAATTTACACTTATATTTCAACTGACTAATACCGCATTAAGCATCCTCTCAGAACTGGACTTTCATTATCAGTGATTACATAACAACAAAATAGAGTCTCTCGCGGCCCCAAAACCTGGAGTCTGTGGCAGAGCAGCCGGCGACGCTGTGCTCTGCATGACTGCAGCGCGGGAGCAGCCCAGTGTTTGCTCTTCTCCCTTTTCACTTTTATTTTCCTCTCTCCTGCACAATTTCACCTTCTTTTTTCCCCCCATTATTTTCTCCATGAATCTGAGTTTTCTGAGGTAAATATGAACCTGACCTCATGACTGGCGTTCATAGCCCATGCCGTCAGCTGCTTCCCAGCCCAACAGCCACCCCAGGGCTACAAGTGGGCTCCTTCTCTTCCAGGCCTGGCCTTCCCTTTCTTTCTCTGTGCCAAGTTTCCCCTTGCAGTGGCTCAAAGCTCATCAGTTCAGCAGAAACATCGTCCTCAAGTCGCTCTTGGAATGACACAGCGGGCAGCCCCAGACAGGAGCTGTCCCCTCCCAGGCACCCTATTCACTCAGCATTTCATCAAAAATAAAACGACAAGTTAATCCATTTGGGCTGCAAACAGAGGAAACAATGGGGGGAAAATGGTGAGAGAAATGATATTTCTCTCCTCCGGCAAAGGGGCACGTTGCGGGTTGGAAGGAGTGTGGGGGTGGGGAGAGGGAAGGAAGGTTGCTTTATTTTATTGATTTAAAAAAAAACACACACACACACATATCCCACAGGCGCCAAAAAGCACAGGGCAATGATTAATGTCCCCTCAGAAAAAGAAATTATATAGAATAAATTAAACTACTGTGGCAGCAAATTGAAAAATAAGGATGTAAATGAGGTTTGAATACTTAATATCTGAGAAGGGGAAGCAAGTCCTGGGCATGGAGAGAATGGCGAGAAATTGCCAGCGATCCGAGTGGCGACGCTGCCTTTGTCCCGTCCAGGAAGCTCCCCGCAGCGCAGAGCATGAGCCAGTGACCAAGGAGCTGGCGCCAAGGAGCCATGTGTGGCTGGGCCGCACTGGATCCTCATGTGCCAGCGGATGGGTTAAGAGTCATTGCCCTCAGGTCAGTTTGTGGCAGGATTGAAGGGAGTGAAATATATGCATTTAAGACAGGTGACAGGAAACCCATGGCAAAGACATATTATTTCCATACTGGATTTGCCTGTAAGAACAAATCCTGAGCCACAGGCCTTATTCCAGGGACTTCTCCAGTTCAGCTCTTCAGCCAGGCTGCATGGACAACCATGCTCAGATCGGGATGCAGGATACCATTTTGCCACATCTGACTGCAATGACTACATTTGCTAGCTGCCAGTTTGTGCTGCACAGGCACTGCATGGTAGAGTCCCTCTGAATTAGCAGGTCTGCAAAAATCAAGAGGTGGTTTGGCTCCCATCTCTGGCACCAATATTTTGCATTACTGCTGTCAAGTCACTTTTTCTTTTCCTTGTCCTATACCTAGCAAATATCTTTTGCTGTAAAGCACCGAGGAGACCTAACATCTTGTTTAACAAAGCCTTAGAGTTGTCTGGTAAGAACTGGGGGTGAGGAAGGCTCTTATGGGAAATATGTCCTTCTGCTGAGGGCCTCCATATGCAGCCAAACTGCAGGTTTGTTTTCCGTATTAAAGATGCAAATGAAATATACTGATCACAAATTAAACTTTTTGTTAAAGCGAAATATACAGCACAAAGAGCTTACTTGGAGCCTCACTTCTAAGAGCTTACTGCAAAGTGGCAATCCACTGGGGACAGGAGAGATATCAGATATTACGAATAGTCACCGTGGTTTCTACTTCAGGCTGTATCTCTGCCTGTCAATGATGGGAGAAGCAGTGGAGTATGAAGGGAGAAAACCCTGTCTCTCCCAACAGTGGGGTAAGGACAGGAAAAGATGTTGCCACCCCAGCTCATGCTGAGCTTGGCCTCTATGGCAAGGGCAAGAGCATGCGGCAGTGTCCCCTGGGCTGGGAGCCACTGGCATGGGGACTGCATGGACCAGAGGGGCTTTGAGGGAAAGACCTCGCTCTGGGAGGTATTTATGAAACAAGAGAGCCAAAACAAAGAGAGGGGCCAAGTACATGGATAACAGCCTGGTGTTGATGTTTGAGTTTTGTCTGAGGGGGCTGCACTGAGCGGAGCTCCTTCCCCTGCCCCTTCAGCTTTACCTCGGGCATGGCCATTAACCTGACCTGATGAGAAATTAATATTCCCCAAATTGCCAGAGAGCTGCTAGCTCCAGCTTATTTTCTTTCCATCTGGCTGTGGTGGAGGAGAGGCTGTCCTCAGCTTGCTGCTCAGCTGCCTCTGTCTTTATCTCTCTTCTCTCCATCTCTCATTCGGTCCTTTCTCTCCAGCCCCTCTCTGCTTCCCTCTGCCAGCGTGTGTGTGTGTGTGTCCCTCTCTTCCCTTCTGTCTTTTTTGTTCATATATATTTAGTATTTATTTACAAGCTTGATTTTTTTCCCTCTGAGTGAAGCCAGGCATGCACAGAAATCCTTAAGATGCTATAAAGCCGCTGAGGTATAAAATGGAAAGTGCTTAGCCTGCCTGTACAGAAATATCTCACTGCGCCGCACTGGAAGCCACCGAAGCTGGGCACTGTAAATCTCATAGAGTTTAGCTTGTTTGTTTACACCATGACGACGATCTAAAGAGAAAAAAAGAGAGAGAGACTGAGAGAGAGCAAGAAGGAGAAGCTCTCAGTTCCCCTGTCAGGCCACTCCACACATATCCTTCCCAAACTGTGTTTTGGACCTCATGAACACGTTGCCTCCCAGCCATGCAGACAGCATGAAAGCAGCAGCTGGTTCCCAAACCCGGCTGAAGACAACTCAAGTAAGATGAGGGGAAAATGACCTCTTTGATCCTGCCTCTTTTCCATGGACTGGCAATGTGTGTGTTTCCCAAAGCACAGCTGAGAGGATCTCCCACTGACCATACAGGGCAGACTTTCTTGCTTCTTGTTTGTCAGTCAGACTTGGTCTCTTCTGATTGCTGAGTATCGGTCTAAGTCACTTGCTGTGACCACCCGGAACACCTAGGAAAGATCTTCCTAAAAACCTAGAAATTCTCACCAAAAAAAAAAAAAAAAAAAAAAGGTTAATGCAAATAGGGTATTGAATAAAAAATTTTAAAATTCACATTCCCTGGTT
>JAWLRI010000165.1:838018-852976 GCA_034781795.1 Crypturellus tataupa
TCACTTGCTGTTACCACCCGCAAAACATAGGAAAGATATTCATAAAAACATAGAAATTCTCACAAAAAAAAAAAAAAAAAAAAAGGTTAATGCAAATCTGGTATTGAATAAAATATGTTCAAATTCACATTCCCTTGTTATCTAGTATAAACCAGGTAATTCTACCCTGCCTGGGGATGGACCTGGATAAGGGTGCCAGGACACCCTGTCTGCCTCCTGGCTTTCTACAGACCCCGGGGACTGAAGCATTTGGAGAGCAGAGCTGGAGTCGTTACTTCCCTCTGGGGCAGCCTGGGCTCTGAAACATGAGAGGAAGCAGCGCCACCAGCATCAGCACCACAAGGCCTGCCCAGGGAAATTCTTCTGCTTTGCTGTCAGTCTGCATGCCAGTGCCCTGTCCAGACGCAGCAAAGAAAAAGTCCGAGTTCTGCATCTGCTTGGCACACCAGTGCGTTTGCACCTCTTCCCATGGCTGTCCATGGAAAAGACAGCTCCATCCATCCTCTCCCCCAAAGGCTGCAAGCATGAAATCTATAGATAAACAGTTGAAAGTGGTTGTTGATTCAAGCTCCTCTGTACTCTTTTATTCCAGGAAGCTGCTATCCTTCCCAAACAATGGGAGAGGAACTAGGAGGAGAGCGCCAGCCATTGCTTAGGGAGCCAGCCCACCTCTGATGAGCGCAGAGAGGTTGCAAGAGGGCTCTCTGCAGGAAGATGGATGGAGAATGGTCATATGGTGGGCCCCAGCTGCACCATGTTTTTGCTCCTGAAGCCAGGGAGAATAGGGACTTTAAGTCCTTGCTTGCAAAGTAGATTTGCACAGAGGCTGGTTGGCAAGAAGGAATGTAATGTTTTTATAGGACCCACAATCTACAAAGACTTATCTGTGTATCCTGATAAAGCTCCCCTCCTGTGGATACACATTTGTTGGGAAGGATGTTCCACCACTTCTGGAGGAGTCCCAGCACAAGGATAAGGACCTCACATGCAGCAAAGTGGGGTCGCTGTTGAAATCCCTTTTGCCTGATCTTTTGCTGAAATCTTTCCTTTTTGTTTGTTTTTCTCTTCCTTCCCAAATGGCTTCTAGTCTCTTCTTTAAGGGGGCATGCTAGGGCCCAGAATAGGGGTCTCCACAGTGTTCAGAACAGGCCCCGAGACAGCTGCAGTAAAAGGGATGCTGCAATCCTAAATGCCCTGTGCGCTCTACATATTGTGGAAAAAGCTGTTGCATTCATCAATGTCAGACGCAGAGTTTGAATAAATTTGAATGCACTCAAGCGTGTTCCCTGCAGTTTTCTATAATATCACTTTCCAGTTTGAATATTTCACTTACTTTTTTTCAAATTTCTTTTTATCCACCAGTTTTTCCTCCTCTTCATCCGCTCCACCCCTCCTGCCACCTTACCCCACGCTCCAGGTTGTTCTGTTTGCGATCCGAACAGCTGGGCAAGGGAGCCATGCTGCAAGCTTCCTTTCACCAGTGCCCTGGAGAAGACAGTCATTTCTCACATGGTGCATATGCCTTCCCAGCTGCTGGCCAGTTTGAACATCTTCCTACCACACAGCAACACCCCACACAAGTCTGCTGGGAGCAGAAATGAAATGTTTGTGAGCCACCAGTAGAGACTATGACCCATGGGGCACTCACAAGTGGTTGTCTGGCTCTGCATGTTTTCAGAGAAAAGTTATATAGTGCCATGAACCATTGACAGGCACCCCAACCATGGGACCTAAAGGTTAGAGCTGGGCACCAAGAAGTGGCAGGTCTGAAACTGATCTCCTGCTGGCTTTGCATAGCAGTGCCCCAAGGTCACACCATAGCAGCCCAGAGATGAACTGAACTCATGGCTTCTTTCCTTTTCTTTTCCACCAACCTGGTGTAGATTTATTGGCCTCTTTCTTTTCCACAGTCCAGTTTGTCCTGTTTATAATGGAAGTTATGAGTGTGTAGGTAGATCACTAAGGCAGACAAGCTAAGCAGACATGCTAAAAGGTTAATTACAGTCTCATCCAAACAAAGAAAAAGAGGTGCCATTTGTTACCCTCTTTTTGGGCTAACTTTCCTTGCATTTTATACAGGTAGGAAGGGACAATGAAGAGAAACAGCTTGTTCCAGCTGTGACCAGAGGAGGCATCTCCAAGACCTGAGCTCTTGCCCAGGACTGTGCGTCCTGGGGAAAAAGAGGGGTGTGTGTGGGCTGGGGACGAGGATGGGAGAAAGGGCTGGAGGCATCAGGGAATGAATGAATTCTACGGCTTGTATTGAGAATTCACTTCTCTCCCTGGTAGTGAAAACTCTATGATCTTGTGACTAACCACTTTCCCCTTTCACTGTTTTTGATTTATATCCCATTACTTCGCCTGTTTGTGCCTTGCAGACATGAATTTTTTCCCTGACATCTCCTATGCAGCAGCCACGTCAAAACCTTTGATAAAATAATAGTGGTAAGACGTTTGCATGGCTGTTTTTATGTTTCCAGGGATATAGACATCAATTAAAACTCTTCATACAATCTGATCCGTCGTTATTAAAGGCATTAATACCGGCACGCCCCTCAGATTAGGGGCTGCTCACCGGGCGATGGAGGAAAGCAGGGAACATTGTCCGCGTGCGTCCCCTTTCTGCTCGGTTCCCGCGGGGACCTAGCTCTGAGGGCAAACGGCACGGGCTGCCAAGTAGCTGCACCAACCTGGAGAGGGGTGGCAGAGGTGCCAGAGTTGCTTGAATACATGCCCCAGGGGATGGCCAGAGAGCACAGCTCAGGCTGAAGCCACGTGGTGCTTGGTGCTGAGCCTCCATGCAGGGAGAGGTGATCTCCTTCATTGGTATAGTTGAAAGAGACCCAGAATGAAGAGAGTAAGTTGAGGCATAGATAAAATATGTAACTTTGACTTGGCAATTCCTTTAGCATATCCTCATCAAAGATCTCCATGTGATCTCAAATACAAGAGGCATTCCCTTCAACCAGGAGGAAAATGTGGCTGCATGGAGGAGATCCTGAGTGGTGTAGGCTCCCTTTTGTGGGGATACCTTCTCATGCTGTTAAGGGACTATGACTAAGGTGATTTAATTGTCTGGGGATAGAAATCTTCTCTCCATGAGGGTCTCTGAAACCACATTCAGAACAGTGATGAGATGTAGGAAACCTTGTTTAATGAGTAGCACATTACAGGTCACTGCTACCTCTGCTTTATTTATATTATTTCTAGTATTTCTTTTCTTTCTCCTTTTTTCCCTCCTTGCCCAGAAGAAATAAATAAATAAATAAAAGATCCTTCTGTTCAGCCTCTCCCACTAGACAGGAGAGACAGTCTAGCCAGATAACCACCACAGAACCACCCCCATCTTCTCTGCTACCTGCTCTCTGCCTTCCATAGGCCAGGCCCCAGACAAAGGTGGCAAGGATAGAAGAAAGGTGATAAGAAGGCAGAGAAGAAAGGCAGTGATAAGATCTCGGGAGACAAACCCTACCAGCACCAACAGTACCTTCCACCTAGGTGCCAGTGCTTGAAGTTACACCAGGGATCAGCAACAGCATAAACCTTGGGAGGGGATCACTTTTCTTTTATCCTGTTTGCAGGGCACGCGAGTATATCAACCCACCGAGTGCTGCATGTTGGTAGACCCATCAGGGTTAGCGTGGGGAAAACCACCTAAAGTGATATTGCTTCCCTCCATTTTAGGCTTGAATGTGAGAGGTGTTGGTAGAGGAAAAGCTCCCCTCCCTCACCACAAGGAAATCCCAGCCAGGCACCTCAGCACAGATACTCCACCATGCAGAGCTTCAGCTCTGTATCTAAGATAGGCAGCACCAAGAAAAATCAGCTCCCACCATGAGAGCAGCAGGGCAGCATGGGGAGGAAATTGGGGGGCAAGGTGTGTGTGCATGCTCCATTTTGGTGTGTCTTTGAAGCACTGGGTTTCCATCACCCAAGGGGAGTCAGGGGAAGCATGTGTCTCTCAGGCACACAGCAGCCCTGACTGGGTAACGGTGCAGAACGTAAAGTGTTGTCTATTAGGTAGGAGACTGGTTAATACAAAGAGTTGTTGGTAATAACAATGTCCTTTCAGCAGTGACAGAGACAAAGTACCTGCATGTGGCGTGTACCACTGTGTGCAGCGAGTGATGGTCGCAGGGAAGCTTTGGAGATCATTTGAATTTCACATCCAGGGAGAGTCGGCCTATCATTAAAAAACCCTAATTTCAGTGTCAGGTGGAGTTCCAGGTAATCGATCATGGTGTCAGCTGATACAGGCTCTCCCTGCCTCCTTGCCTTGCCTCCAAGTCAGCCTTGTTTTTTTCCAATTAAACTTGTTGCTGGGATCCAGAGGGAAGTGAAGAAAGGCAGAGAAGACAGGCCAAGCAGCTCCATTCCTCCCAGGAAGATGGGGCCGGGTGGGGTCAGGAAGGGTGGCAGGGGATGTGGGCAGGGAGCAGGGTGAGTAGAGGGAAGGGGACACAGAGAAAATGGTCTTTTCTCCTTGGTACGGGGAGGGGAGAATGCGCAAGGGACTTGGGCTTCGACTCCACAAACACCATTGCTGCTTGAGGAAGGTGTTCAACAGCCTTCATGTGTCACTGCTGCTGCTGAGCCCTGCCAGCCAGTTTTTCTGCCTCCTGCACCCTCTTTCTGGCTTCTATCCCAGCACCAGGCTCCAAACACTCCTGTGGAGCCACGCGGTGTGCGGGGGGCTCACCCACTACACACAATCTCCTGCCTCTCCTTCTCACACTTTCCCTTCCCTGTCCCCACACTGGCATCTCCCTCCTCACCAGCCCCTTCCATTCCTCCAAGCCAGCCCTCCAGGGTCCATCTCCTGCTTTCTGGAGTTGGAGTTCTCTTTAATGGATAGCTGAAGTATCCGGTCTCTCTACAGTTTCAGTTACCAGGGTAACACTTTTGGCAAGAGAAATTTTTGATCACAAAATAACCTTCCTTTTCCCCCAAAGGCCAAATCTGCATGAAGAATTGCCACCAACAGAAACATATCCTGTTTTCCATTATATTTCACCAGTTTTAAAACTCATGCCTGCAACCCAAGTTGACTGAAGAGGCTTCATGCAGGAGCAAAAAAAACTTCAAAAATAATGCTGATAAAAATGAGCTTTAGAAACCTGAAGAATCTCTTAGAAGAAGAGCTTCTAATTCTCACACATATTCTGCAGAGAATCCCAGTGCAGTCCTACTACATAGAAATTATATTGAATTTGGAACACTTCTACCTGCTCAATCCTATGACTAGTTCTGCCTGCCATGGCGGCTATTTTACAGCTAAGTTTTAGGTGTGCTAAGAAAGCCACTCTTTACCACTGATCTTACACACAGATTAGAAATTCCAGCCTTAAGCAAGACCAGGACTGTATGTTCCATACACCAAATGAAAGACAGATCTCAACCCCAAAAGGTGACAGCAAACAATATTACTGCTGTTATCCAACAGGCAGCACACAGACTAGTAAAGAGAATCAGACAACTATTTTTAACTTTGTGTGAGACTGAGGGGCATAAACCCAACAGGATGATTCACAAGTGGGATGCAGTAGGGCTAAGCGATCAGGAGCAGGCAGTTTTGGGACACAACTGCCCCAGTGAACTTCCTGTGCTCAGGATTTTCATGCTCAAGTGATTTCTAAAGACAGAGTAAATAGGAGAAAGGTGGCCCTGATGGTCAGCACGGAGTGAGCCAGGCCCCACAGCCAGAGTTCACCGGGGGCTGGCTGAAAGGGTCACTTAGGGTTGAGCAGCAAGATTTGCAGTGAGGATGGTCAGCAAATATGAGTCTGAGGGCAATCACAAAAGTGACCTTAGCTGTGAGCGTAGGCACAGAGTGAGAGGGCCCATGAGGAGGAGCACTCGTTGCAGTAGGTGGAACCATGCAGGCAAGCGGCTAGATTGGTTATCTCTGTAGCGTGGGGACACTGCCCACCTCTGCCCAGCCCTTTCTGACTTGTCCAAGCACCCACATGACAGGAAAAGGTCAAACTGGTCAAACTGCAGCATTGCAGAAATCTGCTCTTTGTTTCCAAGGAAGAAACTGGGCAGCAGGAAAGACATTGCTGTAAAGCTTAACCATAAAGCTGGGCAGGGAGCCCAAACACAGAAAGTTGAGGTTAGTATCAATGACAGTTCGATCAAGGGTCACTGTAGATCGGTAGTATCTAGCCAAGACTGGAAATCTCTCATGCACAGTAAATTGTCAATTCCCTTTGTGCCAGTACTCCTGAGGGACAGCACATCCACAGCTGGTAGTGATTTCAGAGGGGCACTTCAGCTGTGACTCTGTGCTGAGTGGGAACACAGGGAGGAACCTGCTACTCCCTCTTCTGAACACAGATCTGTGCTGAGACCGGGGCCAGGCAGGAGGAGCAGAGACCTCCCTGGTGTTCTTCACAGCTGGGAACATACAAGGACCCTTCCTCCCAGCCACCCGATCCTTACAGGGATGTCTTTGGGCTACTTTTCATTTTGAGGGCTGTCTCTTAGGTTCAGGTCTCTTGCAGCTCACAGTTTTGCTTAAGTGATGACAGTTCTCATATTGCCCGTATCAAGACATTGCTCAGTCTGGATAGCCAGGTACCATTTACAACCAGGCTGGCTGCAGAAGGCATTCAGTGCTGAGTCTGGGCTCACTGCACTAGATCCCTAGCCAGTGACCTGGACAGAGCTGCCACAGTGCTTTCACAGCACAGATGCTACTGATTTTTGCAGGACTCAAAGTGGGTAGAGGAAGAACACAGCTCAGTGCCAATTTGTAAGGTATATGAGACACTTCTTGTCACTTCTGAGCTTGCTGATCTGCTATCTGAGAAAACAATTTCTCATCAGGCTCTGGGGTATAGGTCCTAGCCTGAAGTTGGCCAGGTGAGTGTGGCCAGCCCTGAGCTGCCTCTTTCCAAGATGTTCACACATTTCGGTCCCAGCTTACCAGAAAAAAAACAGTATCTGCTGCAGCTGCACATGGGGTTGGAGGTACTTGGTTCCTGAATGCTGCCCAGAGGAGAAACTAATTGCCTTTGCTTCAAGATCACTAGGCAAAGCATAAAGAAACTATGTGCAAAATGCATAAGAGGCATTAGGAAACATCTTTGAAGAGAGCACAAGTTTAATCAGCACTCACATGGACTAAGATGGATACATCTGAATGGCCCCTCTCCCATCTCTCTCTGCTCCTTGGGTGGCTCTGGTGACTGCCAGTTGAGTGCAAAGCAGCATCACTGACCCTGGTCCCACCTGAGAGCTCCCTTGCAGAACAGCTGGCAATGGCTGTGGCCTGCTGTGAACACCTCCACCATGCTGGTCCCCAGAGGACAAACCTCAATGATAAATGCCCCAGCTGAGGCTCAGCACCGCAGGGCTAGAGCCATGGCCCTCTCTCTGTGCCCCTTCACATAACTCTAACAGCACAGGCAGGCAGGAAAGGCAACTCCATTGTGCTCTGTGGCTTCCTTAACACAGGGGACATTTTCCAGGTGGCAGAAGTTCCTTGCTTTGAACTCTCAGAGGAGGGCAGGCTTAGAGAGGGAGATGTGGAAAGAAGGATGGAGCTGTGACTACTCAGCTCGGGTATATAAAGATGTAAAAGCACACTCACCTCCTCATCAGTACATGCATACTTGAACATAGAGATGCAAAACATATTCAAGGATTACAGCATAGGTGGGGGACATTCATGCTCTGAGGTTAATTTGAGCTCAGCCAATCTTTCTCTGTGTGACCATGGGTGAAGCATGTCATCTCTGGGTTTCAGTTGCCTCTCCTCTGCACTGGGAAGAGATGTCCCATCAAGTTGCTTTACCTGTGTGGTCTCTTTGGTGCTGAGAATGGTCCCTGTGGCCTTGTACAAAGGCTCAGGATACTGATGACCGATAGGAGCTGCTGCAGGGGAAACAGCAGCTCTGGCACATATGATAATGTGTAATGGGAGAAGGTGAGGCAAGAGCTGACAGTCTCACCTCCTAAGCTGATGGCAACAGTGAGAAATCTCTCATCATTTGTTCCTTCCTTGCCTGGCACTTTTGCTTCCCTTTAAATGGAGTTTATCATGGTGCAATGGGCTTTTTTCCAAGTTAATGTCTGTCAGCTCCAATTTGTTCAAATGACCTTCCTAGGCTCTGGGGAATTTTAAAAATAAATAAAGAAAGGCTGGCTGGAGTGTTTAGGGAGGGCTTTACCTGACAGCCAATGATAGAGACACCTCAGAGCCTGCAAGAGCCATGTCCTCCTGGGACTAAGCCAGGGGAAATGGGCTGATTAGGAAAAAAAGATTTGGGGACCCTGGGGATGAATGCTCAGTGGCAAGAAGGGCAGGAGCTAAGTCACAGATATGGTGGTGCTGCTTGCAGGGAAGGGAAAGAACATGCTGGCACTCTGCTCCCTGAGCCTTTATCCAAATCCTATCTAGCCCAGGGCCAGCAGTAGTGTTGAGGCAATTCATGCAGTAGCCCCCAAAGAACCTGCAAATGCTATCAAAGAACTTGCAAATGCTACAGTTCAGCTGCTCTTTTCTTAACCATCTCCTGTGAGCAGCTTTCTTCCCGCTGACCGATCCCTGGGATCATGTCCCCTCTGGACTGACTCAGCTCCAGGGAGGTGGCAGTCCTCACCTATGCCTTGGGGGGCAGCTGGATGCTGCCCTTCTTCTCAGCTTTGCCTTCTGAAAAGGCTACGGCTATTTTGCCAATATCTACCCTAATCAGAGTAACCTAGATTGGAATATGCATGGACTTCAGTGTTCAGGAGTAGTGAGAGAAAAACAATCTCTGTGAAAAAATTAGGGCAAAAAAATGGGGTGGAGATTGAATCTTTCACAGACCCAACACTTGAACTTAGGAAGGGTACAGGAGCAAAGAGAAGGGAAGAGTGAGAAGGTCAGGTAAATGCTGTTTGAAGACAACCTCTTGGATCTATTTAGTGGAGGCAGATTTTGCAGGGTCCCAGGAACCTTTGTGAGCCAGCAGAAAACACACCAAAATACCTGTTTGGTCAAAGCCACAAGAGAGCTGAAAGCATGGGGACTTTGGGAACATTTCACAGGGGTGCACAGCTGGAGGTAGGCTGAGACTGCAGCAGGGTCCCAGGAAGATCCAGTAAAGTCAGCTCCTACTGGCTTATTCCTTCCCATTAGTGATCGTGCAGGATTAGCCACATCCCATGATGTAGCTGTGGCTTGAAAGTCCTACTCAAAGTGCCTGAAGTCACACATTGGCCATTGCTGACTTAGAAAGAGCAACTTGGATATTCTGGTTTCTTTTCCTGGCTCTGACATGGGAGATGCTGTGAAAACTCAGGCATGTCACCATGCCTTTGTTTGGTTTGCACAAGAACTGTCTCTCCCTGTGCATTTGCACAGTGTCCAGCACAAAAAGGCCTTTGTTCTGCAAGGTGCTGGGAGGCAGAAAGTAATAATAATAATAACAGTGATAATAGCAGTGA
The DNA here is from genome assembly GCA_034781795.1 of Crypturellus tataupa. Lineage (NCBI taxonomy): Eukaryota > Metazoa > Chordata > Aves > Tinamiformes > Tinamidae > Crypturellus > Crypturellus tataupa. The sequence goes on from JAWLRI010000165.1 coordinate 847,454, forward strand.
TAACACTGACTGACTGAACTGTTTGGAATTTCTCTAAGTACCATGCCAGGGAAGGGAAAGAAAGACTTTCAAACTATTGCAATGAAAGAATAGGAAAGGTCATCCGAGATATGCATTAAGAGGGACTCTAAACAGATCTTCAGAGCAGTTGTGAAATGAAAGCCCTTACAGTGACAGCGCGTAACAATGCTGGGATTGCAAATATGCCAGCACAGTGTGTAGCCCGCAATGTATTTCTGGAGTGCAAATGAAAGGTTTGTTTTGCCTTGGCCCTCCAAGAAATTTGTTGATGAGTCCTTACAACCATGCTTTGACTGTCTCAACTTGCAACATAATCAACAAAAAGAAAAAAGACGAAAACAGATATTGCCTAATGAATTTTCAGAGAGGGTAACTGAACATAAGCAAGTATGGCAGTATCTGTTTGAGCCTGCAGACAGCCTGGAAGAGAGCTCAAAAAGGCATCAGCTTCCTACACCTGCCTGCATATCAGCTCTGAAACTTAGTGCTGACACCTTAAAAATAAATACTCAAATGGCTTTTCTAGCAACAGATTTTTGCAGATGTCTGTAAATCATTTAATTAGCCCCTAGCCCCAAGTTGCCTTCTGCTTCTCTCCACAAGGAAAAATATTCAACAGTCTTTTCTTCAACAGCCAAACCAACCCCATATCTTTCATGTTACAGACACTTAAGTTTCATTCAAAATGAGGCACCACTTCAAAGCATAGGGGCAGCAGAGAATAAAGACTTTACCATCAAATTCAATAAGTTTAGGAATCCTGGAATGATTCTATTTCTCGTGTTCCTGTTGAGCTCAGCTCGCCTCTCCTGCCATAGGGATCGTGCTGCAGTGCTGCCTGTGTGCCCCTTGCCCCTGGATCACACCAGTGCACAGTTCAGAAAAACACGGTGCCACAGCCATGCTCAGGACTGGAGGCTGCTGTCTCACCAAGGGGAGGCAGCCAGGCTGGAGGCAGAAGGCAGGATGCTACTGGAGGTGTCCTAGTGAACTCTGGACTGGCTCCTAGCTTTAGAAACTGGGGTTTGCATTGGGTTTACATTATATAAAACCGCTAAGAACAGAGTTTAAAGCTGAAAGGAGAAATCCTTGTATTTAAAGAATTGTTCAGTGCCTTGTTCTCATGTTCCCCAGCCTCTAGTTATGCACACGAAGTAAGATTAGTGCAGGTCTGAGCAGAAATCCAGTCCTGGCTGTGCTTACTGCCCTCAGATTATTCTCACTATGTCCCAGCCTGAGCACGTCCAGCCCTACTCTCACATCTCCCACTTCTCTTAAAAGCCCCATGCACTCTTGTGCCTCACTGGGTCCAGTCATCTCTGTCCCATATAAATCTCTCTGGAGGGTCATTCCCATCCACATCTGTCTGTCCATCCATCCACCCATCCATCCATCCTCTAGCTGTCGGGTTGGCCCTCTAGAGCAGCCAGCAGCTATCTCAGCAAGGAGAGCAGCACCAGCCTCCCCCGTTGCCAACTCAAAGCTCTGCCATGCAGGTGTTTTGGAGGGAGGCTCCTCTCCAGAGCAGCAGCAGCGTGACCCTGCCCTTCACCCATACTCTTCCTCTGTTTCTCCCTGCTATTGAAAAGCGTCAGTCTTGCAATGGTAAGAAAGGGGACAGCAGGGCATGACAGGGCTGTGAGCACACAGCAAGAGATACCTCTGTGTCAAGGGTTTTCTCCCTTTGCATTTGCTCCCGGGGAGCCTACTTGGCAGAGCAAAGTCCATTGCCCTCCCTCCTGTCACCCTCCCTTTCCCCACCAGCAGCCCCAGCTCAGTGGCGAGCCCAGGCTGGATGGAGAGCCTTTCTCTCCAGCGTGCCGCACTATGACAGATGATTGACTCGAAACAATATCTAAGGCGATCAGGATAAAGTACCGACCATTTCAAGGCTCAGCAGAATTCAAATTCTAATTAGACTTCTCACCACATTCCAAATAAAAATTGTTCCCCTGATATCCTTTTTGCCTATCAGGTGTCTCTCCCTGATCGCTGGAACAAAACGCATAAAGAAAGTGATTAAAGCCATAACAAAGGCATAAAATTGAAATTATCGCTGGTATCACATCTGGGAGCAGAGTGTGTCACCACACTGTCCCCCTCCCCCTCAGAGCGCTCCCTCCCCAAATAGACACACACACCTCATCCCCACATCGATCTCACCTCCAACGTGAGCAATGGGCTGGGAAAAGGGGGCAGAGGGGATGGGAGAAGGTCTCATTCCCAGCTGGAAGCTGTCCCTTGCCATGGTCCAGGGTGGCTCCTCAATCCACACCCCCATCCCGCCTGGGGCTGGACCAGCACCACAGCCCGTGCAAACTGCCCTGCAGACTCCAGCGCTGGTTTATGAGGATCTGGCCCATGGCATCTGCAAACGCAAGCAAGAGGAAAACACATAATCCCCAAGGCCTGCTCACTGCCGGGCACTCTCTAAAGAGCGCACAGACAAGCCCCTCTCTAGGGCAGGCCCCCTGCACATGCACACGGATGCTCCCAGGGCTGCAAGGCACCACACACGCTCCAGGAGAGCCCTCCTGCCCGCTGCTCTCTGCGGCACAGCCTGAAAAAATGCCATGTGCACACACATATAGACCACACCAAACACGTACAAACCTGCCATCTATTCACTACGCAGACGTGCCGGGGAATAAATCAGCACCCAGCGGAAGAGCCCCCCACGTGTTCCCCCAACATGTGTAAAAAACGCACACACATGGCACAGGACGCAGGGCAAAAGGAATGTTGTACATGGCCATCCCTACCCCAGGGGACCCCCCAATATGCCTGCAGTCTCAGCCTGTGCCTGTATAGAGATATCTGGCTACATAGGTCTTATGCAGCTTTTCATTGTTTTTTATATAAAATATATGGCATCCATTCACGACATAGGTGCATATAAATGTAAATTCACACACAAGTATTTCTGTGTTTCACGCCACCCCTCTAACTGTCTCACAGCACCAACACATGCACCTTACAGCACACACATGTGCACACGCATGGCACATTCATATTATCACAGACCTCCATGATCCAGGCAAGAGCTCTTTTGGAGAGGCTAAAAATCACATGCACTCCGTTAGGCAGGTAGCCTGATTCCTCTCCTGGCTTCTACATGGATGTCACAGGCTCCAATGGCCCCACTGCAGATTTACACCAGCCTCAGGAGAGCTGACTTTCCCCCGGCCTGGCTGTTGCCCAGGGCTGCCCGAGGAAGCTCCCATGCCATTTACTGCAGTGGGTGCCAATGCTGCCGGCAGGCGCCTGCTGCCGGCCCGACCCTTTCCCCCTCCTGGCTCCTTGCCCTGTCTCATCTCAGCTCAGGATACCCTCACGAACGGGCCATTTCATTTTTCAGCTGCACGAGGGGCCACTCCAGAAGAGAGTTAAAAAGAGAGAGAGAGAGCGAGAGAGAAAAGGAAAGAGACTAAAGCGATATAAAATTAAAAGGTAAAAAGCAGGAACGCAAATGGGAGAGAGCTCTTTCAGCTTTCACATTATTAATGACTCTTCAAAAAATCGGCGAGTTTTCCAATCTTCTCCGAGAAGCGCTTGAAGGAGCTCACAGATGAAACTGACCTTCAAAATGTTCTTTGGTCTTTAGTTAAGAAATTCGCTCGCCATTATGGCATCATTAGGGAAACAAGGATAAAATTACTCCATGGTTAATGACCTATAGTATCTCCCCACCAAAATTTGTTTCAGATCTAATAAAACTGTGCTTAACACACTCGGATGAGTTATGAGGACTGTTCTGCAGGGTATTAAAATGTGGAAAATAGATTTTCCGAAGCTGGGGGGACTGGACTTTTCGAATCAGATAGCAGAATGGAATTTTCTGGGCAATAAATTCTTCCATGTCTCAATTTCATCTCGCTCTCGCTCTCTCTCTCCCTCTCTCTCTCTCTCTCTCATGCTCTCTCCCTGAAATGCTAAAGCAACATGGAAATCTTTAAAGTGCAGAAGCTTATATAAACTTTACCTCCCCAACCCCCAAAATTGGGCCCCCATCCTTTAATGCTTTTTTTTGTCTTCCATCTAAGAAGAAGGCATAATCCCTCCATCAGGAGAGATTTGGAATCATTTATGATGCCGATTCAGCTGCAAGGCCCTTTTTTTGTGTTGCAATGTGGCATTTTGGACCTCGCGTTCACCCAGCGTGCCGTGAACACTGCCGTGCGGGTGCCCAGCGCTGGGCTAGCACGAGGTGGGGGGTGCTGGGGAGGGCAGGGGCCCTTCTCCATGTGCCCTGTGCTTGACATGGGGCACTGGGAAAAACATGCTTTGGACCAGTGCCAGGCATGCCTGTCCGCATCTCTGCTTCAGAAAGACACCCACTGCTCACGACTCCCTGGAAAGACATCGCCTGGCCCCTACGAGGTTGTATACATGGGAACATGCTTGCACATGTGTGTTGCTCCCAGGGGACATGCACATGCATGCCTGGACAGCAGCAGCCCCACGTGCCTCTGCCTGAGGCACAAGCACAGCCCGACACCTCCCCACAGAGCGGTCACCGGAGCCCGCGGATGGGCAGCAAGGGGCAGCGCCGGGGCCCGTCTCATCTGCCGTTGCCTGAAGCAGGAGCCAGGGACTCCAATGGTGCTTTTAGGTTAGTGAGGGCTAGTTACTGCCGCTGAGAGAGGTGGCTTGCGAGGTAATGGCATTTTGCTCTCTTTAAACTTTAATCTTTCCTATTAATTCCCTGCAACTGGAGAATGTATGAGAGTTAATGTTCCATGAACGTGTTTCTCAGCCGACAGTCTCTTCGAGCTAATTACCTTCAGGTGCTAAATGGAGGGAAATTGCAATCCATTTGGATGTGAAAAAATTTCGCCTTTCCAATCCCCTGTGAAACATTCTTTTTCCTGAGTGTTGCAGAAAGAATGCACTTGGCTTCTTTCTTTTTTTTCATGTTTTCCTCCCCTCCCCACCCAAGCCCTCCTCCGCCCTTCCCCGAACCCCAACGCTCACCACAACCCATCGTCTCTCAGAGACGCCGAGTACTCCAGGAGACTCCATGGCAGGCTCGGTGCTGGGGAGCAGCATCTTCAACACAGTCAGGTGGGACAGCGCAGCCAGGGAGAAGAGAAAAATATGTACATCCATGAAATCCAACGGCACAGCAAAAACATGGAGGGGAAACAGAGGAAGGCAGCAAGAGACTTCCTTTGGAGGTCTGAAGTTAAAGTGTATTTACACGCTTAATAACACGCTTATTACAGCCATTTCCCAGTTGTTGAGTTTTGAATACAGAGATAATAGAATTTTACAAGCTACATAAAGCCATTATTCTTTTGGATCCAGAACTGGGGAGGGATTTTGGTAGGACCCACTGAGGAGAGAAGCAGGTAGACAACCAGACAGAAATGGGGCTGTACACATTCAGACTAGGCCTGGAAATGGTGTCTTCACGTATGCTGACCAAACTGGAAACAGAAAGGCAGGATCTGTGTGGATTGTCATGACTGCAGGCCCTGGATGGCCAGCGCTTACAGGAAC
>JAWLRI010000165.1:853076-924070 GCA_034781795.1 Crypturellus tataupa
CAAACTGGAAACAGAAAGGCAGGATCTGTGTGGATTGTCATGACTGCAGGCCCTGGATGGCCAGCGCTTACAGGAACATACATCCCCTCTGTTGGGAAGCTGTGGTCTCGCAAGTCACATCAGTGCCACCTGACACGTTGGTCAACCCCAATGGAAGCCCCTGCTGATACACCCCTGCCCATTTTCCTTCCACCACTGAGAGTCCAACACCAGCAATGCCACACAGACAAAACTCAGTGAGGACAGTCCCACCAACCACAGGGGCTCTGGGCCAGGCCTGGCACCAGCAGCTTTTGGATCTACTCTGTATTTAGTGCTTATGACACACTGGTTGGTTCTGTGCTATGTTGTTTCAGAATCAAGTGCAGTAGTCACCAGGAGCAGAAGTCTTTTCCACAGTAACGTAAATATACTCCAACTGGGAGTGGTGTCGCTTGAGAAAATTCCTTGGAGCTTTGCTGAACCAGCAGGATGTTCTTGCAAGATCATTCAAATGCCCCATTTTTATGGCTCTGCTCATAGTCCAGATGCCACTGAGAGATACAGCTAAACCTGCACTTTGTCGGTAGGCTGAAATTGAAAACGTTTATCAATCTCCGTAGACTAAAAGACATGCTGAATTCTCCTAGCGTCATTTGGACCATTAGTGAGTGAAGGTGCAGATGGTTTGCTATTCATCCCACTGCTTCTCTGCAGAGACACTTTCATTCTGACACAGGTGTGGAAAGCTTGTCTGAACACTCCCTCCACATAAAGCAATCCGGAGCTACTCTATCTTTGGACTCAAACTGAATTAAAATCATTTGACCAGCTGTCCCACAAGTATTTTATATCATTTTTAGAGTACTGAAGCAAGAGGGGCAGTAGCAGGAATGCAACACAGAAAGCATAAAGATGCTCCTGCACACTGGAGAGAGCCGTCTCTGGCAAGGGTCACCAGAATGTCATGTGAGATAACAGACTTTTGAGGGGAATTAATGTTGCTGTAGGGAACTTCAGCAGTGTCCAGATCACCAGCAGCGGCCATATCCTCTCTGACAAACTTGCCTGATCCCTCTTACTGGCAAAGACATCTCATAGCCTCCAAAGGATTAACTCCCCAGTTTACAGCGGGATGTGTCAGTGCTCTTTATCTCCAGCAAATAAAAAAGTAACTGAGGTGCAAAAAGAGTGAGTGATTATCCAAGGCCACCCAGAAAATGATGAGAGAACAACAAGCTGAGACAGACGTCTCCTGAACTTCCAAAGCATCCTTGCTGCCTGTTAGGCCAGTGGCACAAGTGGGTATTTCTGTCACCTAAGGATTCAGGCATTCCTCCCCACGCATATCACAACCCATCTCTCTGCCCACACACACTGTGCTATATACCCAAGTCTGCCCAAACCCTTCCCACAGCCCTTTGAAAAGTTTCTTAAAAACTTATCCAGACATTGGCCTTTCTCTAAACTCCATTGATTTGGCACTCAGTGAGATTTGCAGACGAAAACCAATAGTTTTCTTTAAATTACTGCCGTGGTCTTCCATAAAAAGTGTTTTTGTCTTCTGTAAATTTCTAAATCCCCAAAAACTTACTCCTCTGAATATATTCTGTTTTGTGAGAAAGATGGGGAGAGGGGCAGAAGAATTTTCACAGGTAGACAGTAATTTCAACAGCACCATCAAAGGAAAGCATTGCTTTTATCACATTTCTCGTGGTAATTCCCAGCATTTACTAGTCAAAAGAGCTGCTCTGACTTAACTAACTAGAAGCAACAGTGTCTAACATAATCCTTCAGTTTCAGTCCAAATAAAACCATCTGCTGAAGGAGACAGTCTGATTGATAATCTAAGCTATTGCCTTGTACATTCATAGCAGTGCAAATAGTTATCAGCTGCACTAACTGCTACTTAAAGTACTAGACTCAGGACCCAGGTGGAAATGAACTGAGGCAACCCCCTTCCCTTCACCTCTGCTGTATTTGCACACAGAATCTCACTTTCTTGTTCCTGACTGCCTCATTCCAAATTTAAATTATTCTTTTCTTTATTTTTTGCTCCTGCCCACCACATTTTTTCCCCTCCTGCTTGCTCTCCTTTCTTTCTTTTTCCTCCTCCCTCTATAGTACCTCTGTTTCTTGCCTTTACCTTTCCACCACCCAGCATGAGGTGGCTGGAGCCCCGGTAAGAGCAGCAATGCCTTCCAAGATCAGCACAGGGCTAGGTGGTGCCCTGACAAACGTCCTGACAAAGAGCAGCCCCACCACTCTTCAGGAGCATGAATCATTTAAATCATTAAATTCAGGTGTGCAGGAGCAGGAACGCCAGCTGCTGCCCCTGCTTATGGGAGCTGATCCATACCTGCCTGTAGGGAGTGTGCAGTGTTTGAAATGTACATCCACATGGACTTGGTGTTTCAATGGAAGCCAGGCAGGAATTTCCTGGCTGTGTGGCATTCTGCAGTAAAAGATGGTTTCTGCAAAATTTAGGGGAACTTTCTCATTAGCAAAGAGAAGTCACCATTCACTCCAGTTTCTGTATGTTTCTTCTCCAAACAGATCAAAATTTGCCATGTGAAACACCTTTCAGTGAAGAAAGGCTCCTTCTTGATTTTCCCTTCTTCTTTTATCCACTTTTCAAGTTTTTTTTCCCTCAAACTAGTATTTGAAATATTGAAAAGTTATTTAGTTCCCCTAACAAGAGCTTATGAGAAAGCAAGAGAATCCTTTTTTTTCCCTAAGTACTGACTGTGTTGCAGGAAATGCTACCTGTCCTCCATTGGCTGCTTACTATTTAACATTTCTTATTTCCTTTAGTTGCACTACAGATATTCTTAAATTGAGGGAATTTGAAAAAGCAGAACAATAAAAACTTTCTATTTTTGCTCCTGCTATTCCCCCTCTGAAGCTAGGAAAGTGTCTTCAAGTTATAAAAAAAAAAAGAATGGAAGAACAAAATCATTTTCCTACCTTCACATCCTTTTTACTTAGTGGGAAAAAAAAATGGGGAAAGGAATAGAAAAAAATGGAATATTTTAGATACAAAAACTCATGTATGCATCTTAGTACACCAAAGGCTGTATGCACAGCTAGAAGAATGATCCCACCTAGTAATGGATGTATATAACTAGTGATGGCTTAAACACTATCTTTTAACTTCTTTAATCTGCTTAAATCCCGCTGTGGCTAAATCAGTATAACCCCGCTCAGACTGTGAGCAAAGTCATACTGGTATATGTGTACCTAATACCTGTGTTGCTTAATTTCATGCCTACAAGAGAATAAAGCTACACCGGTATAAAGGCTATTTATACCGTCTGAAGTGCTGGAGGGGAAATGTATAGTGTTTACCTTAGTGCTACAGTTAAAGTCTTAAAACTTCTTGCACAGACAACGTGTAAATGTACATGCTGCCCATCCACACTTTCTTTTCTTCTTTTCTCACCTTTTCTTCCTCCTCTGGAGAGAGATCCCCCTGCACTCAGGCTTTCAGGAAGCTTGTTGAGTTCCTATCTGCATCTCTCACCAAAGAACTGTTCAGTCTTCCCGTGGAGCCATGGAGAAGACAGTGAGGATGGATCTGTCCTGCTGTCCTTCGCTGCCAAGCAGGGATGAGGGCAGAGCAGTGCATATGTATTGCAGGCATGTGTCTTGCTAGTGCAGAAGGACTTGGGGCTCCCTGTTCTGGAGAAAGCTGAGCCTGTCCTTGATCTTAAGCAAGCAGATAGCTGCTGAGCTTTGGACGCACACAGTTTCATGCTCTGCCTTAGCCTCTGCCCAGCTCCAAAACCAGCTGTGCCTGCTAGCCTGGATTTGGGGGAGGAGGGAGAAAACATGGTTAAAATCTTAGCAAAGAAAAGGATGGATGCTTGGAGAAGTTTACTCACTGGGTAAGAGGAACTAGGGGAGCTGAAACTGCATGAAGTAAGAGAGAGCCCACTTTGTTGAAAAGGCAATTCCTGCTCTAAAAGCTAGGCCCTGGCTCACTCCCTTCCCACACCTTGTCCCTCTAAGCTGTTTAAATTACAAGCTTTGGGTGGTAGAGATGGTCTCCTCGCAAGTGCGTCTTTGTAGCACCTGACACTTTGGGACTCTGACCTTGTTTAGAGCTGCTGCTCTAAAACAGCCCAGGGGAGGTCTTCACTCAGGTCTTTAAGGAGATTCTGAGTGGCAGAAAGGAAACTGTGATTTAATAACACACATTACAGTTCAGAGGAGCAGCTGCTGCAGCTCAAGCAATGAAAGATGAGAATACTCTACCAAAGTTCTGCAGTAAGACATTGGCATAGTTAGGACATCCTTTTCTCCATGTCCTATATGCAGTGTGAAATAAGATAGAGATACCGAGAGTTAAAAATGACCTCTTTTCTGAAGCAAAAAAAAATCTGTTTCCATGCAAAAGATTCTGCACCTTTTAAGGACTTGGAGTAGACGTGAAAGATGTCTAACCTTTCGACTGTCCCCTCCATTCTTAAAGATGAACATAAACGCACCCAAGATAAATCTCAGATCTGGGTTTGTGGGCAGCAGATCAAAATCAGACCAGAAGCTTTCAGGCCAAATTCATCATTGAAGTGAATCCATTGACTTTTAGGCTGCTACACCACAAAGGGATCTGCCCTGCTGTTTTTAACTGTACTCAGAAACCCAACTGCAGTCTGATGAGCAGAAAATTAGATGTTACCAGAACCATGTACTCCTCTATCCTCTAGAAAAGAAATTGGCTGGACTGATCCCAAGGCAATATTGTTTGGGGAACTGGGAGTCAGGAGTAGTCCAGATCTCTGAGAGCTGTTTAGCACAAGCATCAGGTCTAAAGTACTATGACATCCAGGATCAGTTCAGCATCAGGTGATTTGCTCATTAATTTCATCTATAAATCATGGTCTCGGTTTTAAAATGGCAAGGACAATAAAACACACAGTAAAGGGTATAAGACACACACATACGCTTAGGGGAAAATGTTTGCAAAGACAACCTTCTAGGTATGAAGATAATTTCAAAAATTATACAGTGAGCATGAAACAGCCTCCTAGGGAGAGTGATCACAATGGCACAAGCAGTACAACCATATCAGCTTCATGAGTTTAGGGACTCTGCTGGAAGCTGGCAAAACGCATTAAAGGGCTATCTAATTCACCATGAAAATACAGCTATTGTTGGGAAGGAATTTGGCATCTTATTTATTACAGTAGCACTTAAAGTTCACAGCACTTGAGCATGTGCTGAACTCCTACCATATGCTTAAGTCCATCTTCGTGTTTGAGAAACTCTTGAACCTGTTCTTCTTAAAATAAAAGAGATCATTTGCAAATGCACACTCCTTCCTGGGATGGTAAGAGTTAAATATGCAGCTCTCCTACCTATGTCCTTCCATATTTAAATGCAAAAGAAACCAAAACATTATCACAGATAAATTTTAGTCTGATAAGGATCAGTATAACTATTCTTTCTCACTTAGAATTTGCAACAGCTTGAAAACCTTAGCTGAATCTGATGAACAAAACAGTAAAATCCTTGTTATAACTTACACGAACACATAGCTTCCTATGTATTTGTAATACACAACACATGGTATATAAACATTTTATTGCCAAATTGAGTACTAAATAATAAGCTGAGATGACAGAAACATAAAGGTCAGCACTAGACAGCACTCAAAGGAGTAAGAATATTCAGTAAGGTCCTTGCTCGTCAACCCACTATGTTTTTGAAGTAATTTGGCAGGTAGGATGTATGGGAATTACTGAGACATTTTAAAAGTGTGGCTATATTTATCATGGTGGGACCTGGGTGCTGATGGGGGATTTGGCCTTTTTATTTTCAGGGCCTACATCAGAGCTGAACTCAGTTAGGAGTGCTGAGCCCTTGGACATTTCTTTTGCTTTCTAAGAACTCAGCAGAGGAGAAAATGGGTTTCTAGGGGGTGTTAGCAGAGAAGGCGAGAAGAGAAGAGAGGCTGTTCTGGCGCCATGCTGCAGTGCTGTGCTGTGAGATATGGGAGCAGCAGAAGGGAGCACAAGGCAAGCGTGAGGAGCAGTGATGCTGCAAAAGGCCTGCTCTGCTTAGGTCAAACATGGCTTCAGTTGGCAGAGCAGCCTTCGGCCTTGGGGTCAGGCTCCTGGGCCTACATCAGGCCACCTGGACATGCAAAGGCTGCCCTCAGTCCCTAGGCTAACAGGAATTACAGGGAGTCAAACAAGACCCAGATCTCTGGGGATACAAGGGGGAAGAAACTACATGAGGAGGGAATTTGGAAAACCTCTGCACAGCATTTGAGATGTTCAGCTGGCACAGGATATTGGCCACGCAGTGCAAGAGAAGTGCCAGTGACCAAGAGCTTGCTTTCCCAGACAGAGGGGATGTCAGTTCCCCTTAGGCTTTTCCCAAATGTGTTCCCCTTAAGAGTTCCCCTCCTCTTTCGGGCAGCCAGGCAGGCCGGGGTTGCCCTCACAGACCCAGGCAGCAGTTGTCACTTGCCAGCTGGCAGGGGCACCCAATTGGCAGAGGTGGCCGCCTCGTGCCTGAGACAGGATGCAGCACCACAGGTGCCACTGCACCCTGGTTCCCCCCAACCAAGGGAAATGGGAAGTTGCTCCCAGAAAAGAGGGCAGCCATTTTGATTAGAGTCACCTGAAAGCAGCGGGAAAGCCTGCAAACAGCAGAGAGCAGAAGACAGCAGATGGACACAGGCCCTGTTTGGTGTACCTGGGAGCTAAAATAGTCAATATAGAAGAGATGGTGAGTGGCCCCACCTGAAATGCTGGCCTTGGGACCATCACTCTTCAAAGCGATGAGCAGTGCTTTAGGCTGCTGGGTTACCCGCTGACACCTGCCCCAAGGGAGGCCGCAGAGCAGGCTCCTTCATCTACAAAAGGAAATACATATTTCACTGTACAAAAAACACCCTAATACAAAGCCTGTCCTATCCTTCCGGTGAGACAGACTAGCCCAACGTTACTTTGTCCTGGTTAGGGTGCTGCAATCAGTCACAGAACGTGCATTGCCCCTCAGTGTCAGTTCTGCACCTTCCTGTACTGGGCTGGAAGCTCCTATAGGACAGGACACGGGAAGAGATGACGTGGGGGCTCCACGAAGGGCTTGGAGGTGGCTGGGAGGCCCTTCACTGGATTCTCCTGTAACTTCCACACATGCTGCTAAACATGGCTTTTCCTTTCACCTGAGCTGGTGCTGCCATCTCTCTCTTTCTCCTCCGCTGTGACAGGCAGCTTGGGCTGCGGAGACAGCGCGGCGGTGAGCGTGTGCGCCCGTGTGAGCGTGTGCGTGCGCGCACGCCTCTTGGTGCGGCGCCTCTCTCCTTGCCAAAACATCTCCCGCTGTTTATTTATTTATTTCTCTCTGATAACGGAGGGGATCGCGTTTCCGGAAGAGTGCCAGCAGATGATACGAGCCCAGGACTGATACTGCCAGCAAAACCATGCCAGCCCTTTCTGCTGGAAAAATTTCATTTTTTCCAGAAGGAAGCCATGAGTGTGAAGCAGAATCCAAATCCGATTTCTCGGCATTTTTTGTTATCGCTCAGCAGCCCACCAGGTGGGGCAATGGAGGGAGCTCACTCAGCTGCAACTCAGTGCCTTAATCCAATTTACAGCTTCTCTTGGAGAGATAATTACAGCCCTGAAACCAGTTAGCACTGTACAAAGAGGCTCTCGAACCAAAGCCTCGATCCTGTCTTTCAAATATTCCACCTAGAGTGTCAGGGATGCTTTGGAAAGGGAGGGGGACACTCGAGCTAAGCCACTGTGAAGAGAGAAGTGTGTACACGCACCCCTCCAAGGACACGTGTGCCTCACTCATACCCACATGCTTTCCCAAAGCCCCCAAGGGAGTAACACCATGGGATTTCCACTCCCCAGTTTTCCAGTGCGGGGAAGTAGGAGACTGTGAAGCCTTGCCTGCAAAGCACAGCCTGGCTGAAGTGATGCCAATGATGCCAATGATGTGAAGAGAGAAAAGACCCCACCTTTCCTTGACCGTGGCCACACCAGCACTCCTAGCCGTTGTTTCTGCAGACATTCTGAGGAAGCCAAACTTTTTTTTTTTTCTCTCTCCAGTGATACTACTTGTTTTAATACAGAGATACAGCCTCTCTTCGCAAATCCAGCTATGAAGAGGCGCCACATGCTTACGGGACCTCAGGCATTGGACAGGAAACTCCTCTTGTTGTCCCTCTCCTTGCATTTCTCAGCATTAGGGCCTGATTTTCATGCACCCTGGTATCCCTCCTGCTTAGCCTTCTCATGCCACCAGTCAAACTTGGCTCTACCCTGCAGTGCTGCAGTGCCTGCCTGATAGATTCACAGTGATGAAAAGAAGGACACAGGATGATCTGTGCTCCAAGCCAAACCTCCAAAAACCATGCTTCCCAGAACTGCAACCTTTACCCATCACAAAACCCAAAGCCTGCTATATTCCCCTTGCAGTCACAGTACTGTCTAGTGCACTCAGGAAAGAAATGGAGAAGCTGGGCAGTCACAAAGTCAGCGTGTTAAATCCCTTTAAGATTTCTTGTCATACTACCACGATGACATGCCAGGCACATGTTGAGAACAGCCAGCATCTACCTGGTAGACACTTGGTGATGGACATTTTAGACTCAGGATGCGTATTATCAGGAATGAAGCTTGGAGCTCCAGTGAGTTTCACTGAGCCACATCAAGCTAATTCATAAGATGTAAGTTAGTCTCCTCTGGCTTAAAGATCTTGATCTTCATCACTCTGATGTGACTCTGGAAGACCTTCCCTACAGCTGATTTTCATTCTGACTGGCATAGCCCAAAGAACCCAATGCATGGGATTTAAGCATCTGGGAAGTGCAGAAAGTAGAGATTTGTGGTGATGAGAACAGTGGTTTGCGTAGGAACAATTGGAGACCAAAACATACAGCATGTATATAATATACCAGGGAGTACCTAAGCCTCCTTGATGCCTGCTTCACAGCAGAGGCCACTCTGTTACCACCAATTAAACAGCTGGAAGTCCTGTTCTTGGAAGTCATGTACTAGGTGCAGTTCTGCAATGTCTCCAAAAAAAAAAAAAAAAAAAAAAAGAGAGAGCTAGCATTGCTGCAATCATGTCTGACTTGGAGCATCTGAATGGAGCTTTCCTTGCCTGCCCAGGGCTGAAGCAGGCAGACTGGCTGCCTGGCAGGACATCCTCTTCTGGGAAGTCTAGAGGGACAGAAGAAAAATAAACCTTCCCCTCTCTGCTCCTTTTCACATGAAAACATTCAGCTCATAAGAGTACTTGGTTGGGATCCAGGTTCAAGTCCTCACTCTTCCTTTCCCCTGTCCTCGGCCAAGTCTCTCTGTTCAGCACCAACAACTAAAAGTAGGCACCGTCTCTCACTGGGTGTGCCTAAGCTGGCAGGTACAGTCAGAGCTGAGCTCTGAGGCATGGACATACACAGGAGAGGTTGGAGCTGGCTAGATTCAAAGACATGGCTTAATAGCTCTTGTGTAGTCCGGCAGGAATGCAGATAGACATAGAAATCTGGTACAAGGTGAATTTCTCTCCCGAGGGCCTCTGTCTGAGGTCGCTTTTACAGTGCAGACATGCCTTGTAGGGGCCTATACATAATGGGACTGAATGATGGATGTTATCATGCTTGGAACCTCACAGCTATTACCTGGAGTGGGTCTGCCATGTAGAAGTCTGTATTTACTCTAGCATGAAAGGAAGCAGAAGATCTGAGATCTCAAGAATAGGGAGAGACTCAATTTGGAAAGTCTTTAGCTTCTGGAACATTTGTAGGAACATCTCTGTCTTGTGACAGGCATTCTGAAGCCTGGAGATGGAACTATCTGCTCTGTATTAGATATTCACACACTGAAGTTGCTGAACTCTTCAGTTATCTGAGTAGGTCATCATTCTGGCAGTAGTTCCAACGCAACAGCCATAAATATATTGCATAAGAGCAGCCACTTAAATTTCCTAACAGTGTATGAGCATCTAATCCTCTTAGCTTCTTCTTCATGTCTTTTGCATAATATTATTGTCCAGTCATATCAAACACAGAGTCTATTCTGTACCACAACATTCCCTTCCTTTGATTCCAAGCTTCTGAATCAACACTCTGGCTGTGGTGCTTAGCTTTTCCATTGACTGCTTTTGCAGCATTTCTGACCTGCTAAGAATATGGCTAAAGGGCAGCTGGAGATTTTCTTACTAGTGAACTTAGGGCAAAGTGTGTTTCACCTGAAACATTGCCTATAATTCATGGGGATGCTACCCCTTGAGCAGATAACATCTATTTGGTTCTTATAACCACAAATTGATTTGGATGCATAGATACTGACCAACTTCTGGAATTCCCTATAATAAAGAAATGATTTAATCTGTCTTTCCAATGCAACCGCCACTAACACAAGACATAGCCATCCCATTAGTATTCTAGGATATGGATCCTTCAAAATTCATGAGACAAATGAAGTATATTGGTCTCAGCAGTCAACAGGGTTGAAACTGTGGATTCTTTCACTTACAATTATTTGATATAGGTGTGATTATGTGATATCCAAGGCATAATGTTTAACTGTGAGCACCAGAAAGACCCAGGCACATGGAATCACCATGTTCATTTTGCTAGGACTCAGAGGCTCTCTCAAAGGAAACCAAAGCACTGGACCAACATTGACCCCAAAGGGCAAGCAAGGCATTAGCACTCTGCTATTTATCCCTTATTGTAAGCTCCACAGTGGAGGCTGTACCATCTTCCCTATTACAACACAATCTGCACGCCAGACCAGATTGCATCAGGAAGGCCTGGGAGACTCTGCAGTTCCACATTATATGATGGCTCAGCAACAGCTCTGACCAATGACACCGTCTCCTGTGGAAGACAGGACGTGGGCTCCTCATTTCATACAGAGATGTCATTGAATATACAGGCAAAATTAAAAGTCAATACTTTTGGAGTAAATGACCCAGTCTGGGCTTCCCCCTCTCCCATTCTGTTGTTGCTTTTGGTTTTATGGGTTTTATTTGATGTATAGTTATTTATTATATATATACTTGAGTAGTTCTTTCACTGTCAAAGAAACTGATTTGCTGCTACAAGAGGGACTGGACACTGGTACCTAGTGGGACATGTATCCAAGGCCAGCATACCATGAGGCTAGCTTTATCCATGATCTTTTTTACAAATAACTGCACATTTTAAAGAATTTCCTATATAAAGCCAAATTCTGAGTAGCCTGATCTTTACAAAGTATCAAAAGTCTTTTATGAAAATTATTTGCCTGGATCAGCGAGGCACATTTAATAATTTCTGCTGGAAATGCATTAACATGTAAAAGACCACGAAACATAGAACTTAGAGATCAGTGAAAAAATAAAGATGAAAATAGTCACCTGGTCAATCCGGTGCCTTCTAAGGGCTCCGAATGCTCCCAATTTGTCACATCTAGGAGTTGTGGATTATGTAGTCCAAAAGTACACATTTTGTAAGAATTACTACTTCTTACTCCTAGGAATGGGGAGGAGTGGTGCCATTGCACATTTCTGGTCACCTTGTGACACTTTCTAGGGACAAATGCATTTTCTAAGCAATGGGAGCTACCCCAAGAATGAGTGCCCTGAGACATGCTACAGCACAGGCTCCTATCCTCTGCATCTCACGTGATTGCCTCCAAAACTCCTTTGACTGGTGTAAACAAAAGCCTGAAGACTGAGGGGATTTTATTCCTTCTCTCTCATTCTGGTCTAAATCAGGAATATTCCATCAAAGACAACGGAGCTGCACTTGAGTAAAACAGGGCACCACAAAGCAGCTGCAAAGCAATGGTCAGATGGGTCTTTATCATGGTGTGTGTGAATCCTGGGCTCAGCTCTGGCTGGTCCCTGTTGAGGTACTGACAAGACCACCTGGTACAAAGCTCTTCCCTTCTCTCTGGCTAGCAGCACTGCCCTCCCCAGGCCTGCTGCCACTGCTGAGCTGTGCGGCTGAAGGGAATGGCACATTGAAGCAATTTGCCAGGCTGCGTGACAATTACTGACACAGATGCTCCTGTGTCAATATGGGCTCTTCTCTCCGTTCTGGTTACAGCAATGGGTGTGCCTGGCGGGGACTCCTCTCGGTGCAGGCCAGTAGGATTATGGAGTTGGGAAGAGGCCATGCCTGCCTGGGAGTATAAGCAAAAGATCAGCCTCAGGTCCTGCCTACTCCTCTAATCTGTTTGTCTGGGTTTCCAGATGCTGACCACCCCCCACGCACATACACAGGCACATTTTCTCCTTACACACATCAGTCTACTGTGCTCTCTCTGCAGTATTTTTTTCTTGCTGCCTTTTTGGTGGTTAGGGAGGACGGAAAGGGATAGTATCAAACACCCTTCTTATGCCAAAAGCTCTCTGTGCCCATGCCCTCTTCTTTTAGCTTTCTCTCTTCTCCCAGGCCCATTGTTCCCCTTTTAATTGGGATATCAGTCATTGGCCAAGTGTCAATAAATTAAATTTTCCACAGATGAGGGGCAGAGGGCAGCCCTCTGTCCCCCTGGCATTCCCATACGGAATGACAGACAGACACTGGCAGAACTCCATCACCTGCTATACCGTTCTGGGGTCCATTTTCCCCACCAGTTTTTCTCCTGCCATCAAATTCTACAGGCTTGGGCAGCCAGAACTCATAAGTGTAGGTAAACTACTCACATCCACTATTCACATGCTATCAAATTCCATCCCAATGGAGAAAGGTATCAAGTCAAGGTAAGGACCTCAGCCAGATGCTGTTAATGACAAATGTGTTGCCATCATGTAGCACAACTCTGTCTCCTGCTAAGCAACCTGGATTACTCTAAGATCCCTTGGGAAGTGGTGCACTTGCTGAGCAAGTCTACATAAACACCAGCTCCCTTCCCTGGCTGCAGTTTTGCTAGACTTCTTCCAGCAAATCTTGCTGAGGTGGTTTGAGATGTTACTGCTTCCAGCTCCTTCGTCTTTTTTGCTACCCTATGTTTCCTGTCACCATCACAGGAGGGAACATGTCCCCACTCTTAGCTGGAGCAATTGAGAAGCAACTACTTTTTGCCACATGAGATGCATCTCCAGAAAAGGAGCAATAAAGCCAGGGGAGCTGAAAAGAGATAATGCTCTGTCAGATCTTGCCCTGGCAGCCTCTCAGAGCCCACAGCCATGAAACAGCCCAGCCTGACAGAGCCCTACCAGAACAGTGTCTGGTGTGCCAGGTGACACTAATGACACTTGCCTGACACTTAACACATGCCAGGTGACACTAACGTACCAGAGCTTTCAGCTCTTTGAGAAGGTCAGAAAATGGGGCTGCCTCCATTGCTAATGCTGTGCCAAACTGAATTAGTCATCCCCAGCCCCAGAACAACTTCCCTCTTTTCCTCTCCATCACTGTACAAAAAGTTGCCCTGTCCCTTTAAACACGGTGCATGTACCAAAAAAAGGAAAAAAAAAAAATTGACAAGCTCTCTCACTCTCAAAAGAGTGAGAAATTTTCATTGATTGATTTCTTCATGGCTTCTTAAACAGATAATTAATTCACCGTGAACCTGTGGACACACCGTCGTGAGTCGTTAATATTGTAAATTCACATATACTTCAATAATCGCCTGACCCCCCCGTCACCCCGAAAAACAGCCATGCAGCAAGGAGGAGGGGAATGGGGGGGAATCGATTTTCGAAGACATGAAGGGATCACCCAGCAAAGGGAAGCTATTGATTCTCTTTTATAAGACACCGCTATAATATTTATTCTTTTGTAAACAGAATTAACCCAGCATCATGGGTCATTCCTATCGAACAACTTTCCTCTTGTGTGCACAGCAATGCTGATTGTATCAGATGAGGTAGAAACATCCAAACTGCACCACCCATTCTGGCCTATACCTCAGCAGCAGCTCACGGTAACTGATCTGACCACCATGGCACAAACCCAGCTGGCTTTGAGGCCACTTCTTAGCTGGCCACAGCAGGACTGGGGCTGCTCAGGTATTTGCAGCCCAAGCAGCAGCCATGCTGTTTTGACTGAGTGCTCCTGGCAGTTAGAAGTCCCAGGCTGTTAGAAGTCCCAGGCTGTCTCACACCTGAGTGGGAGATAACTGGGGAGTCCTGCAGGCTAGAAACCCCAACTGGAGACTTGGGGCTGAAGGACTTTCATCTGCCTTACAGCAGTTGATAGAGCAAGAGAGGAAGAATTATAGTATGAAGAGGAACCTCTGTGGATCCTGTAACTCTCTTATGCCAGAACTGTTCTCTGTCTCCTATAGAGTCCTACCACCACACAGAAACTCGTACGGACTGGGGTAGTAGTTAGGGTAAAGTCTTCACATTCACTCCTGATAGCAGCTAGAAGAGTCAGTCACTGAGCAGGTTGTTCCTCAAGTGCTACTGAGAGCTTCACAGCAAAGCACCTGGGCTCTTACAGCCTGGGGGCTACTTTCTCAAGTCCTGTGCCAACTACTAGCTCTTAAGACTGAGAACAGACAATCAGCTCTCCCAGGCAAAGAGAATATACAAATGGGCTCAGTTCCTTCTGCAGTGCAGACCTGTAGCATCAATATACTTTTTTTTCCCCCTCTCACTATAGTTACACAACCTAAGGCCCAGGTTAGCCTGTATGCTGCTTTGCAGTTGTGTTTTGGCCATGAGATGCAGCAGAGCACAGGTGAGAGTATGTGAAGATCTCTATAGCTTAAAGGTTAGGAACATGAGGCCATTTCAAGCATGACAGGGACAAGACACTTTTTCTTGAAATCCCATGAGGCACAAGGTAGAGTGGGAGATGCTTATGGTCCGAGGAAAAGCTACTGACTTGTTTTTCTTGCTCAGGGCAAGGAGAAACAGCCAGCCCACAGGCGACTGACTTCCAGGGCAGGGAGTCTCCAAGCTCCAATATGGCTGTTGTGGAGGAGATGAAAGGTTGTCTGGCTCACACAAACCCGCCACTGGCAAGATGAATATAAGGGGAAGATGTAGTGAAGTCATTTACATGCATCTTGGCTTAGTTCTGCCTCATGCCAGCACACACTATAGTTTCCCTTAGCTTCAGGAGGAGGATGAGGCTGATGCCAAGGCCCTGAAGGAGGCAGGTCCTGAGGAAATTCAGATGTAAGGTGGCATCCACTTGCATTCAGAGAGAAAGCACAGATGTGCCAAAGCAATGCTGAGGAAACTGTGGGTATACTACTAATACCTCTGTTCCCCTCTGCTTCCACTTGCCATCTTTGCCTGTCAAATCTATTTTGAAACCCCACCCAAAGTCAAACTTAGGTTGCTTTGAAAATACAGCCATCCGTTCCTCAGTAGACGTCCAGAGTGACACACAAAAGGCAAAAGAAGATTTCTGGAACAAGTATCCCAAGAAAGAACCAACAAGACAACACAAGGAGCAGAGATTTATTCATAGAAGGATCTATAAATTCTGTCTGAGGCTACTTTCCTTCCTCATATTAATCTGCATAAACATAGCATCCTGCTTCTCTGTATAGACTACTCATATAGGGTCACTCAGTTCTCACAGAAACACATCTACACTGGACACCAAAATGTGTTCTCTTTTTTTGTTGGTTTGGTTGTTTTTTTTAAGCAAAAGATACAAATCTTTGCCTTCCATACAAAGACATTTGAGATTCAGAGAAATGCAGGGAATGCGGCTGTGAAACTAATTCCTGTCGGAATTGCCTGTAAAACACCACCCTCTTTTCCAAAGCAAAGACAGAAACCGTAGTAAAACACAAACACCAAATGAGAGGCAGTTTTCAAGTGGCGTATTCTAGAGGGATCTTCTCAGAAAGACGTAACTCCAGGAGATCATTTTCTGAAAGAGCTGCCACCTCCTGATGTTTCAGAACATCACAAGAACGCAATTTAGGTTAGTAAATACATACCCTATCTCAGCCATCTTTCACTAGCCAAACTGAGGCCTACACACCCCACAGCTTGTGGGGAGGCAGAGAGGGGTCATTTTCTTGGATGAGCCCTTATGAAAAGGCAAAGCCCAACCTGGGCTGCCTCGGCAGCACGGAGTCCGGCCGTGGTGGCAGCGTGCCAGGCCTGGGCTCGCTCGCTTTGTCCATGCACGGAGGCCCTGCGCCTGCTGCCCTCAGACAGCGCTCCGGATGCGCCCGGCCTCAGCGCTGTGCTTGGCACCTCTCTGCCATCCTCCTGCGCCGGCCAGGAGCCGGTGCAAGCCGGAGAGCGAGTGCAAAATTGTGTCAAAGGAAGCAAAGGACAGGGAGGGGGAGAGATGGAGCCATGGGGGCGGCAGGAGCAGGGCCAGGCGCGGGCCATGACCGGTGTGGTGGGGGGCGGAAGCCCTAATTAAAAGCGGGGCCGGCGCGGGGCGGCCTCCATTCAGCAGGATGACAAAGGGAGGGTCTGTGGAGCAGAACTGGGAGCGATGAAAGGAGCAGGGATGCGAGGGCCCCGCGGTCCCTTCAGCAGCACCCGCCCGGCTGGCAGGGCCCCGCTGCCCAGGCCCTTCTCCGCCGCCCGGTCCCTCAGGCACCCGCCGGGCAGGGCAGAGGGGCCGGGAAGCACCAAGAAGGCCCCAGTGCCACGGGGCCAGCTGCAGGCAGGAGGCTGAGAGCAGGCTGCTGCGGGGAGGAGGAGGAGGACAGAAACAGCAGCCTCTTTTGGGTCACCTCCCCAGGCCCCTTGGCCAGACAAGCGCCGTCCTGGCCTTTCCACTCCAGCAGTGCGCCTGAATGCGCTAATTAGCCCCCAAGCCCCACGTCAGGACACGCCACGTGAGTCATATGACAGCCATGAGCGTCTGGGCCTAACGGGAAGCTTCAAAGCACCACATTCCTGCGGCCGCAGGGCGACAGGAACGGCCAGACCAGGACGGAGCACAAGCCGGGCTGCACCCTGCACAGTGCCCCGTGGGGTCCTCCTGAAAGGACCCTGGAGAGGTGGCAGGAGGGGTCTGCCCTGTCCTACTCTTTTATAGAGTCAGTACTGCAATACAAAAGCTTGTCAGGGAAGGGGCAGTGAGGCAACAAGAGGCCCAGGACTCGTGGAAGGGCAACCTATACATCACAATTAATTTGGGACTCTTTCTAAAACAAAAGCTCTCTATGGCTTTCAACATGTTTATACAATAGTGCATAGAAAGAGCAGCAAAGTGTCATCTTGAGGGCTCCCCATCTCCTGCCTCTTTGCCATGCTTCCTCATAGTGGGCTCGCCCTACCACCTTGCTTTTTCTTCTCAGCACTGTCTCCTTTATTTCTGTTTAGACTTTTACTCCAGATTCATATCTTTCTCCATTGCCTTGTTCACCCTTTGCTTTTCAGGGGCCTCTCAAGGCATCCTCAGGTGTGACTGGCCCATATGCTGCAGCTTACAAGTGCTCAAAACTGCTCATACAGTGGGACATAGCGACCACAAATTAGAAAGTAGGGTTATTTCTGGCTAAGGAAGAGACCACCCTAGCTCTGGTCCTTTTGCCCTGGGTTTGAACATCTTCCCATAGCAGAGGGAACACTATCACATGTCCAAAAGTGGGTGCTGCAGAAAGTGGGACAAGGACCACCATATGCTTCAGGCCTAGCTGAAGATTTTGGCTTGTCACTGGATTCCTAGGTTAAATTTTTGGCCACACCAAGGCTACATGGTCATCTGAACCCTAGGAGCAAGACAGCTCTAAGGCTTCCTAGCCATAGCTTGCCTAGCAAAGGGACAGAGAGCTATCAGAGACCTTAGGAACAGTGGTGAGATGAAGGAAAGAGCCAGAGAACCAGGTTTCCTATGTGAAGATCTAGAGCAGGTATTTGGATCATGACTTCCTTTCAGCCCATGTCCTGCTTGGCTCCTCCTGCAAACAAGAAGGTACCAGCCAACAGCTTCTATCACTCATGGTCTTCATCATAGGAGCCAACTAAGTTGCAGAGCATATTGATGCTTTCCTATACTTATGTGTAATACCCTCCTTTCCCATCCCCCCCAACCAAATCCTATGGTGCTGCCAATGCTGCCAACAGAAGGGGCCAGAGACCCTGTGGTAAGGGTACACCAGTCTCATTCAGTTAACAGTTAAATAAGGTTGACACAGTGTCTTTGTCCGAATGCCAGTACAGAATAATTCACATCACTTAATTTAGCTGGCTATACTATCAAGTCAAAGGACTCACCAGCAACCAGAATTGCTGTCATGGTGTCCACAGCTCAATGCCAATACAGTATATTATCCCTCTCTGTCTCTCATAAGACTCCAAAAACCTCACAGCAGTCAAAGCTCTTTAGAGAAGCTCTGACACACTGGCGGTGAAACAACAGCATGATGCAGAGGAGTAAACAGCAAAAGATAATCCAAGGGCATGTGATTATCAAGCTTATCTCAACTTTTCCTTTCCTCGTTTTACCTATTCAACTTTCAATGACTTCCAGCTAAGGGCCCGTTTCTTACCTCTGTGCCACCTAGCCCAAGAGGCCCCATCACACTCCAGGACTCTGAGCAGTAGTACTACAAATAGCCAGCAGGCCTCATGCCGAAGCTCAACAACCCTAGCAAAAACATAATTGCCTTCAAAGTCAGCAGTGCCAACATGAGAGACCGCCTTCAATTTGAAGAGCCTTTCCATGATCACACGCCTCACCCAGGTGCACATCTTTTGCAAAGGCCCAAGGGAGTAAAATAGCTCTGCAAGGCCTTAGGAGAAGGGAAATTGCTATCAGAAACTCCTGTCGATTCCACAGCCCACCAAGGAGGCTGCTGGCTTCTACAGGCCATCCCCCATCTGTTGGAATAGCAGGAAGTTTTACGTTAGCAATAAAAAATAAAAAATGCTGGAGTCCAACTGGTGACTGAAGTCTGGTGCCAGGCTCCGCTGCAGAGACATCACAGCTGCTTACAGTGCCTGCTCTGAAAGAGGTGCTCATTAAACATTTGCCTTGGGTTTATTTTCTCTGTTTGCCAAACCCAAGCATTTGCAACAGAAACCTATAATGGAAGGCCACAAATCAAAAGTTTCATTTAATAAAAATAAATTTGACCAATCAGACATTTGGCTCACCTTCCTTTGCTATTTGTTTTTTAGCCTTCAGGGACTACTTTGAAAAGCTTTTCCTCTTAGCCACATGGCCTAGAAGTGGTTTTTATTTTCTGATCAAGGAAGTCAAGACTCTCAGATAATTATATGACTAAGATATAGACTTATGGAAAAGGCTCCAAATAGTCCATTCATTCTTCAGAGCCAACAACACTCCCATCATATCACAGAATTACTTCAAAATCTAAGAGGAGCTTCTTTATAAAATGGTTTTTTTTGCTATTCACTTGTTCTTGTGTTTTTGTCCAGAATATCAAGGCAATCTCAACAGTTGCATTTTATACTCAAATCAGAACACTGACAGACTGGGACTGAAGAGTGGGTCAACAAATTCAACTCCTACCAACAAGAACAGACATTGATTAAAGGCTGCTCCGAGGAAACTTTGAGCAGTGGGACAAGGATGACAAAACTATGAGAAGAATTCAGAAGTGCTAACATCCAGATTTTAACATGTGGTCTAGGAGTGGGAAGCCCATGGCCAGAGAGCCAGGCAGTGCCTGCAGCTTTTCTGCATATGGTTGAACAGCACATGATCTTTCTCCTCACCAGGTACCATTCAGCTTTGTCCAGAGCAGTTTGAAAAACGTTCATTTGCCAGGTTCCCCATCCTCCTGGGGTCCAGGAACACTTGGACTGGTTACAACCGCAGTCAGCACCATACCAGGACTGAGTGTCCATCGGCACTACCAACTTCCACGTTTACCTTTTCAGGAAATTGGTGTTCCCCAGGAACCTCTGTTTGTTTCACTCGTGCCATTGCTTGGACCTCACACCTGAGTGCTGCTGTATGCCAAGCCCTACATGCACCCAGCACTGCTAACGCAGCTCTGAGGCCCAGCCAGCACCCAAGCCCAGCTGGGCCTCTGCACCCAACAGTCTGGCCGTCCCCATGTCCCCTGCTGTTGGCATGGTCAGGCCCAAGACCATTTCCTCCAGCTCTCTGGGAACTCAGGAGGAAGCAGGACTCATTCTGGAGATATGTTGTAAGGCCCTGACACGGATCGATCCACAAGCCGCCCCTGATGTTCTCCATTTCTGATTGCTACATTTTTTGTGACAAATTGATAAACTGCATCTCCACTCAGTTAAAGATTTGATCTCGCTCTCTTAATCCGCTATCAATAAGATATTAATCGTGCACCCGACCCATTCTGCTCCCTGTCTGCTTGCAAATCCAATAATCATTTCAGAATTCACAGCCGAGTGGGGCACTCCCTTCAAACAATTAATTTCAGGGGAGTCTCATTTATTTTTCCTGTAACCCTCTCTCTCCCTCCTCCCCTGTTTGCTTGGCCATCTCCTTTTCCCCCACCATCTACCCATGCTTTCCAGCTGAGACTCCTGCTCAGCAGAGACAGGATGCGGGAATACAACTTATGCTGGGAACCTGAGAGATCCTGCTTCACCCCTATCCATTTGCTGCTCCACAGAACCAATTAGTGCCTCACCTCCTCACCCAGTCCCCAGGCATCTCTAAAGGTGAGGGCCAAATTCTCCCCAGCACTGACACCCTGCATATGGCAACCAGCCACCCTGAGAGCAAGAAGGCCACATCCCAGTCTGCATGGGAAGGTGGTGAATCAGCTTGTAGCAGCCTAGCTGGGTCCTGCAGATAGCAAAGCATCACTGCCCATAGTAAAGTGCGGTCCCCATCCGTTTACAACAAATATCTGGTGAGCAGGTTGTGACCACCCAAGGGCACTGCTCTGCCTGCTCTGTCCCACACCAAACATCACTGTAGAGAAGTTGCAAAAACATTTATCTCGCTCTTTCTCAGGTTACTCTACTTGTGGCTCCAGGTTATTACCTGTGACCAGCGTAGGCAGGGTTTGTCCATGCATGGAAACATGTGCCTTATGGCAGCCCAGATAAAGGACAGTCAGGTAAGAAGTCTCTGTGCAGGCCACAGAAAAGGATGGCCTGATGACAACAGTTTTATCCAAGCACGTCTCTGATATCTTGCCCTAGAAGGGCATGTTCCTACCTGTGCACTTCTTGATTTGGGCTTCAGAGTTTCTGTCTTGCCCCATGTCCAGACAGGGTTTCTTGGCCAGCCATGGTCTCAGACAAGGTCTTTGTGTGCTGCACCTCTGTTCAGCTTCTTATGTTTCTGCCATCTCAAGAGCCAGCATATTTCAGACCATGCTGGTAGGCAAATTAGTCTATGCAATACTTTGCAGCCACAACATTTGTATAAAGGCCAGATACACAAATTAGAACATTTTGTGCCCAAAACTTGCTAACTATCAGTGCTGAAAGACTGAACACAGAGCCCACAGGAGGTACTACAGAAGAGGTAAAGGCCTTCATTACCCCTGCAACAAATAGTAGGGAAAAAAAACAAATAGCAGTTTTCCTCACTGACAAAGAGTTCCCTCCTGATGTGCTGCTTTTGCTCCATGCTCTTCCCTATCCTTCCCCTTTACATCAAAATCCAGAGGAGACAGAAACCCCACGAGCAGGACAGGGAAGGATGGGGAGAGTGGAGCCGATGTTGGCGACAGCAGCAGTTGGCACAGGTAGGAGGGGCAGAGCAGAGAGTCTCTGCTCCAGGACTGGGACAAGAGAAGGGCTCTGACAAGCTCTTTAAGCTCCCCAGGCTCCAGAAAATGCTGCGCAAAGTGTTTTAGCAACAAAAGTCTTGAGAAGAACAAACACTCTAATCCCTTAATGAGCCAGCTGATCCCCCATCTTGGCTTTGGCTTCTCTAAAGAGCCACACGCTCCCCTCCTCCCTGCTCCCCCAGCCTCCTCCAAGCAGCCTGGCAGCTGCCTTAGAACTGATTCAAGGTGCTCCTTGGGATCCAATCCAATTACTCCATGTCCTGCTGAGCGGCCCCACAGACCGAGGGCTTTCAGGGCTGAGTCTTATGGCCTGTTAATCCTCCCCTCATTAAGGGACCTTATTCCTCCCTCTTTGGAGGGGGAGAGGAAGCATACCAAGAGAAGTTTATGCAACAGAGCCCCAAAAGGGAGCACAAAAGCTGGCCCACTAGCTCCAAGCTCTCCCCACTCCCAAAGGTCACATCTACGTAACTTGGAGTTGTCTCTGCCTCCTCCTGCAACCAAATACTGAGCCCATTGAGGGATTTGGCTTGTGTGAGAGCAAGACAGGCAGGCAGCAAGTCCTCGTGCTGTTCTTGCACTGCAGCTTTATTGGCTTCTCCTTAATGGGCCTGTCATTAAGCCAGGAGGAAGCTGGGTGGGAGGGTTCCCATAAAAATAAAGCCTCACAGCTAATGAACACAGCACCTGGGGGGGAAAGGACACAGAAGCAGCAGTTGTAGTTGGTCACGCAGGGTTGAGCTGGCCTTCTAAAGCCTTGCAAGGACAGGGTCCCTCCTCAATTAGAGAGGAAGTGTCAGAGCAGCCTCCTCTTCTATCCACCCGTGGGTCCCAGGCAGGCAGAAGCAACAATCCCTCCCCCCAGCCAGCCCAGAGCATTCGCTAACTTGGGCTGCGCCATTCCCACACCTCAACATGTAGCTGTCAGGATGCAGCCAGAGAGGGGTCAGCAGTGACCTCTTCCTACTAAGTGTGAAATGCTGCCTCCTTTGGGTACCTTCCCTCTTCTGTTTCCTTTTGTCCTAAGGATGCAATTACAAACCCCAGCTTTCCCCCCCAGTTATACATGCTGTCTCAACTCTGACCAGCTGGTATTCAAGTCCATCAGTCCCACTATAGCTACTCCTACTGCTGCCAGTGCTCTTTACTCCATCGTTAGAGTGGAATGAAGAATAGGACCAGTCCTCCTTAGAGGAGGAAAATCTGTATATGTACAAGTCAGGCCCATCCTGCAGCAAGTTTCTGTAATTATCCCATTCCAAAGGTCAATAAGGAAATAAAATAAAGCTGAGAAAGCATTATTAAGTAAGCATTTACAAAAAAAAAAAAAAAAAAAAGAAAGAAAGAAGAAAATCAGGGGGTCACCATCTGGAAAAAATGGATTTACAACTCCACCAATGAATCAGTTAAGGGAATTGCACTCCCAAACTAGAAGTGTCACAAACTTTTTAAGAAGATACATGCCTAGAATATTTATGTATGTGGATAGATAGAAATAAAAACAAAGTTAGGTAAGATAACAGCAGGGATTTCATGCTAAAAGGAGATTAAAAAATAAAATCAAGTAGAATAAAATTAAGGGAGAAACCTCCTGGCAGTAAAAAATCCACTAAGGAACTTTGTTATTTGGGGCTTTTGAAGATTGCACTGAGGAAAAAGACTATAGGGAACATTTCAGTGCCAGAAGACCCTGAGCAGATGTTGTCATACAATAGATAGCACAGCGCTTGGGGAACTGGCGACAGCTCACAGTACAGACTCACTGCAGACTACACTTGACACATGCTCAGATGCTGTTCCCATCCCTCCTGCTGTCTACATACAGAAGACGCTCACTAAATTCAATAGTTGGGATAGCCAGGCTGCTGGCTACTCTCTCCCTTAGAGACAACATAAACATCATGGCTTATGGGCCCAGGTAAATAATAATAGTTCTGTCTAGTCTTCCCAGGATTCAAGGCAACATCTTGCAGTTCACTGGAAAGCAATCACAGAGCTGATCAGTCTCTTGAGAGAGCCATGAGACTTCCTGGCAGCCCTAACAATGCATACAAAAGGGCAACAGGTTGAGGAGAAAGTAACTCATCTTACAGGGGTAGATGGTTCAGCCCCGCTCAGGCTAATCCCCACACAAGAAAGTTTGGCAGTGTATTTCTTACAGCACATTTGTGTTGCAATGGGGCTCAAAATTTCACATGACTTACAAGATTTCAGGGACATCGTCATGGCAGGAAGCTGGAGCATTGACTTACTGAGTATTCTCACAGTCTCTGAACATTTGTTTTTCTTGAAAGATTCAGTAGGGTAGTGGGTATATTAAGATGGAAATTACATTTTTATTATTACATTTATATTTTACATCACATTTATGTTTTGAGATAAACTTGTGGGGGAAGGAAAGGGAAAAAAACTTTTTCGTGTTTGTCAGCCTTTTTTTTCCTCTCTAGCAGAAAAAAATCTTATTAGTTTGTCACAGGCCTCAGAAAGGTGAACTGGATGATCTAATTGAGCATTATCTCAGTGTTCTCCAATTTCTTTCTTGTCACACAGTCTGCTTTTTGACCTATGCCAAGAGAAACAACATTGGCATGCATCCTGTTTGGCTTTGACAGAGCCTGTTTCTGCTCAGCTCCCTTCCACAAATTCTTTCTAGCTATGCCATCTCATCCATTCAATTTACACTTGCACATTTAATACCAGAATTGCAACAGACAAGACTAGAAATCATACTCACCTTTCCCCATCTAGTACTGTTTGCTTCTTGTTCTTTTTACTTCATTCAGCAAAGGAAATGAAACTCAACTAAACAAATTCACCTTTGCTTATGGTCAAAACCACTTTCCAAGCTTTCTTCTTGAACCTAGCATGCATAGAGAACTACTTTGCTTAGGCGCATGCTCTCTTTCCCTGCTCACCAGTTGTCTGCAATCAGCTGATCATTCCCTCCCATCTGTTTGAAATGATTCACTGAGTAATGTCAGTGAATTATTCAAACCGGCTTAGTTAGCCCTGACTGGATTGAGGGGCTATGTACTCTGTTTCTCTTTCTGTGGGTCTTTGCTCTCTTTTCAAGTCAGGTGAGAATCCTGGATTTTTTTAAAAAACAAAACTGTTTCCAGCTTTTACTTAAAAGTGCCTTGTTGCACACATCCTCTGGCTGGTAGACTTGTCTGATGGAATATCATCAGAAAAGATCCATCTAAGGAATAAATCCCCAGGAAATTTGTTCAAGTTAGTACATTCATGGAAGTATTTACTATGTGATTTTTGAAAGCATTGTAGGCTTGAGCTCAGTAACACTGCTGTAAATGCAATCAGGTCCTTTGACACCAAACAGAATGCTGAAAGCTCTGGAGTTGATCCAGCAAAATATTTAAGCATGTGAGCAGCTTAAGAAATGAAGTCTATGGTTAAATACCTAGCTAGATCAGGGCCAAAACATTTGGCATCTCACAAGATTGCTCAATAAAAATGCTTTTCATTTAAAAAAAATGCATTTTTCTTCAAATAATAGATTAGGAATTACCAGCTTCCTTCTTAGAGAAGTTTGATGTGGTTGTCTAACTTAAAATTATTCTTTTAACCCTTCTCCCTGCAGGCAGGTTTTAGAGGAAGGATTCTTCTCACATGTTGTCACTCTGTTACACCACAAAGTCTGGTTCTTGCTGAGCAGTTGGCCCAAGAAGCTGCCAGTGGTTTTGATCAC
This sequence comes from Crypturellus tataupa, assembly GCA_034781795.1. Taxonomy (NCBI): domain Eukaryota; kingdom Metazoa; phylum Chordata; class Aves; order Tinamiformes; family Tinamidae; genus Crypturellus; species Crypturellus tataupa. The sequence continues at coordinate 878,364 of JAWLRI010000165.1, forward strand.
TGGGTCCCAGCAGGAAGGGGAAGATGATCTGAAGGATACAAATGCATAATGACTCCATTTACAAGGGGTACTTTCCAAAGCAGAGTTTGCAGTATGACATCAAGGGGCTGGACCAGATTTGGAGGCCAGTTGCACGTGTATAAACCAGACTTGCACTCTCTGTCTTTGCCAACCGTTTGTACTGCAGTTAGTGCAGGCGGAGAGAGATAGAGATCAGAGCCCTCTGTGCTAGCTACCGGCATGAGCGTGGCGTTACCGTCCCACAGACCTTCTGTCTAAACAAGCACAGCAAAGACTGGGAGGGGAAACTATCTAGAAGTCTAGAGGGCAGAGGAAAGATTTTTCCCCTCTCCCTGCCCAGAAGCACTGTTTCTGGGGCTAGTGATGGAAAAACTTTCAAGAAATTGGGAAGATCCACTGTTTTCTCCTTAAAACACCAGCTCACAGGGCTGGCAAGTGGCTCTTGGTGTTCTCCTCTGTCCACTGCCACCTTCACCAGCCCAGACTTGTGACCAGCCATGGGGGATCCTGGGGATTGGTGGGGACAGGTAGGTAAAGCAGCACTCTGCAGAAGGGATAGGTCAAAAGGAAGTCAAGTCAAGCTAGATGGCCTTTATGAAATCCTCCCTCTTAGAGCCATAAATAGCTCTGTTCCCGAGTGACCCTCTGCCTCCCGCAGCCATTCCCCACTGCCACCCCCACCCAGCGCAGGCTGCTCCCTGCCCTCTGCAAATCACCGTCTCCCTGCTCATTGCCCTGGCTAGGAGGAAGAGCTCAGCAGCTTCAGGTGGGAGCCAGGCAAGGCTGTTAATAAGTAAATGATAAAAAAAAAAAACAGAATGAGCCTGTTTCTTGCCAGGACTTGTCTTGAAATTTGGTACTCGTAACTGTCCTGTGCAAAAGGGCTCAAGCTTTTTTTCTTCCCTTAATCTGAAAGTCTGACAGTAAAATTGAGCTTAAACCTGGGGCCTGACTCTGCAAAGAGTGCATGTGTATGTGTTTATGAGGTGAGTCTTCCAGCTCCGGGACTGCCCTAAGAGCCACATTGTACAGATTGCCTAGATCACTAAATAAAACAAAACCTGGAAACAATGTGCCTCTAGATCATCCACACTGTTTAATGACTTGCAAGCTCTGGCACAGAAATGGGTAAATCTCTCGGGCAGTGACTGGCCATGGTCTAGGGCATAGCACGTGCCACAGACCAGCCCCACCAGACAATATGGACAAATCCTGCAGTGTGATGCCGGCGTGCTGCGCGCCCGTGGGTGCTGCTGGGTGCTGTGCCTTGGGCAGGCACAACTGCGTCCTTAGCCTCATGCTGTACAACACCACGCGGGTGGGCTGGGGCATGGTTCTCCAGTTATGTCAGTCATTCTTGGACTGAAATGAAAATCCCACAAAAGAAATAATTATGCCATATAGGAGGCCCAATGTGAATATGGTCACCTGGTGCTGCAGAAAAATTGCTGCCTCTTAGATCCATCTATGGTTATCCAGCCATTGGAAGAGGCCCTAGGGGCACTCACAGAGAAAGGTTTTGGGATGCTGATTCTGCAAACACTTTTCTGGTAGGTAGGCTCAGCATTGGCCCTATCATGCCATAGGATATTTCCTCAACACCTTACTGAGAAGGGAGAGCAGAAGGATCTCCTCCAACCAGTCTGGTGCAGGGCAGGAGCCAGGTCCCTACAGCCAGGCAGTTGCAGCCATCCATGGCTGCCTTCAAGTGCCACAATTTGCACTGCGCTTGCAGGAAAACTCCTTCCAAAACTAAGCGTGACACCAAAAAGAGACAAAACATTTGGGCTATTCTGTAGCTGGCAGCTCCTTCCCAGAATGAGGCACTGCAGGAAGATGCCTCTGTTGTTGGGAGACCTCTGGGCAGACTCATTCCCAGCTGCAAGCATCAGACAGAGGGCCAAAATACCCTAAAATACCCATGGGGGCTCTGTGTACTGTCCTGCCCCTTGCCCTCCCATGGGACATGCTGTGGTTCCTGCCCACTCCTGCTTGTGCCTCTCTCTAGGAAGAGGTGCTGTGGGGCAAGTGCCAGACTCCATCATTCCCATCCTTGTGAGCCTAACCCTGTGGGGTCTCGTGTTCCTTTGAAACCCGAGTTGTGTTGATGGATATATTTGCTGGGTGCCTCCCTTCTCTCCTGGGCTTGGGCTGCCCTGTCTGGAGGTTCTGTGAGGGAGAGGGGTCTGGAGTTTAAGAGCGTTATTGTTACCGGAGGAAGGAATTTTTGGTCCTATAAATCAGAGGCGGGCAGCAGTAGGGCCAGCATACTTGGACTGTGTGAACAAACTTCATTTCCTGGGAGACTGGCCTTCAATCACCCTCTGTCATACTCCACTGATCAGAGGTGGACATGAGAGGAGTTCATTAAGGTGGAAGAAAAATAATATAATAGGTCCTCCCCATGCATGCACTATTCCCGACCCCTGGGGGTGGCAAGACGCCCCTTCCTTGTGCTGAGATCCAAAACACACACACGATACACGGGCAACCTCACTCACCCTGAATATGCTGGCATTCCCCTGCTAAGCAACTTTCCCTCTAAAAATTGACTCCTTGAACATTGCTAAAGATTTGCTCCGGCTGCTTTTCAAATGAGCTCAGGTCCACCGTTTGTTGACTCACAGTGTAACTTTTGGCTCTGCTATACCAGAGAAGAATCAGGCCCAGCACTCGGTGGAAAAGGAATCAGCAACTTTCCAAGCAAAACAAAAGATTCAAAAAAAATCTCCTATCTGATTTCATTTCCTGGTTTTCTAAGTGGATTTATCTCTTTTTGAGAGGGCGATCCTCCACTGTTTCTTTCTGCTTTCCTTTACAGCTTTTGATTTTGAAAATTATCAGAGATAGGAGAAGTCGAAAGTGGAAAGAAAGACAAATAGGGCATTTTTAATGAAATACAATGAATGAGAATAAAATATTTTGGGTAAAGGATACAGGAAAACTGAAAATTTTGAAAACTGACTACAAGCTATGTTTTGCGTTTTCAAGAGCACATTCCCAGCTAGCTTTCTGTATGGCAAAGCAGAAAAGAGCTCTAATAAGGCCTGAGAGGATGAGCTGTTGCCTGCTTTTAACTGATGCTATGGAGATGTCAAGCAGAGAAAAATCTCTTTAGACTTTTGAGCTCCATTAGGTCGGGAGCACATTTGCACATTTTTTTTTTTTTAACAACAAAAAAAAAGAAGAGAAATTTGATTGTTTTGACCACTGCAAAGATACTTTCTTAGCTGTTCTTAGGTTTTCAAGATGCAAATACCAACCAGAAAGCTTGGGCTCGCAGCATTCAGGTTACTGATACATGACAAACTATTTTATTTTTGGGGTGCCGCCCCCCAAGTGTGGACATCTGGTGTTCTCCTTTCTTTTGGTGTAAAGAGAACCAGTGATAAAGAGGCCCTGTCCTAAAGAGCTGCAAACTGCTGCTGGTTTGAGAAGAAACCGTGCAGGTAGCTCTTACATTAGTGGGCAGAACATCAGTGCTTTCTGCTCAGTATCAACCATCTGGACATTGAGACAAAACGGAGTAGTCTTCAATCATCCCAGGGAGTGCTGGAGGTTATTCTCAGAAGATTTCTTGTGCAGACTCTTGTTGCACAGAAAACATAGAACTGTCTAGTACCAAAGCGTTCTCTAGAGAGCTCTACCAGCCATTTCAGTGGCACTTGATGAATGGTTTGTGAAGGATTTTGCAGACCTACCAGATGAAGGAGATTGTTGGAAAACAGCACTATGGAATGACATTTGCATCCTGGCTGTTCATCACCAGACAGGCTGTTTGCAAATCTGCCTTTTTATTTAATATGTGAAAAAATTCTGACCAGACTATTTACACTAATATTTAAAAGGACAACCCTGCTGTTGTTATTGGATACATATCTCCATTAGTTTTTATGCTGTTTAGTATATCTGCATTGAAGAAAAGTTTGCTTTTGGCGGGGAGGGGCGGGGAAAGGAGGGAAGAGAGGGAAAGGAGGGATAGAGAAAGGAAGAATTAACTTTGCTGGACGGAAAAGCAAATGGCATGGAAAAGTGAGCAAAACAGTTAGCACCATCACTGCAGTGGAGGGAAGAGAGCAGCATACAATATGGGCAAGGCCCTGGAACACACCAGCAAGGGTAAAGGGACTATGGCTGGAGATATCTAAGGATGCTGTCAGAAGAAAGAAAGTATATGAATGAAGTGTACCCTATACCCAAACACAGCTCTATGCCCCAGCCCACTCCCACTACATCAGAGCTCTGTTTGGGTCATTAGTGCTTGTTTTAATTTATTTAGCCAATTTTATTGCTGGAAACACACGGTGATTTACAACCTATCCTGAGTGCACAGATTAATAAGCCTTCTCCACACTTCCCCTAGAGACAATTAGCACATAGCCATGATGGGAAATGACTGTGAGGAACAAGCAAGCAATATGCTGAGAGAGCTAGACACCAGGCTGCATTCTGCCTACCCACGAGGTTGCTTGAAATCCACCACTTGGAGAGAAAAGCCTCACCCATGACGGTGTTGGGCAGAAAGCACAACAAAACAGACTGAACAGCTCTTGAGGCAAATTTGGCCTGCAGGGCAGACAGCTTGGATATCAAATCTTCCAGAGAGCTAGTGTGTCTCACCAGAAAGATACAGGGACCCCAGCCTCCTCGCCGATATGCTAGTGGTTCAGAATGACACCCCCCTTTGCCTTCTTGGACTGTGCCTGATCTCCGAGGCAAGACTGGCTTCTTACCATGTCTGGGGTCAGTGTTGACCCTTCTTTGAGCAGGAGGTTAGACAAGAGAGTCCCAGCTCTTAACACAACATGACCCCAAATTGTAACGGGATCTGAGGAAGTGTCCTTAAGCAATTGTCCTTAAGGGTACAGGCTTGACAGACCACTTCAGAAGATGGTAGCATTAAGGTACCCTGCATCTTTAAAATCCAGATGAAACATTATTAATAAGAGATTAAAAAAAAAAAAAAAAAAATAGTTATTTCCATTCCTTAATTTGGCATTTGTTTGTTATTTCCTTTTCCAAAACCACCACCTGCCTTCTTTTCATACTGCCTCTGGCTTCTGCAATACCAGTGTTTGCTCTGCTCTCCTGCAAAGCGGGAAGATACAGCTGTGAAGGACCCCATGCTGCTCTTCCTCACCCCTCTTCTAAAGATGACAGAGGAATGGGGCAATTCTCATCACTCAGCAGTGCCCCTTGCTGCACTTACTATGACGCTGTCCTCTGGAGGAGCACTTTTTGCTGCCCTCTGAAAACTGCATCTTGAGCTCCTCCATCTGAGCTAAAGATTCTAACAAAAGTCTGGGTGCGATGCCTGTGCTATGGTAGCAGCTCCTTGCAGGAGGAGCTGTGTTTCCCTAAGCTCCTAGTTCTTGCCTAGCAAAGAGAAACCACTATCTCTGTGTGTGCCACTGCCTTTGCCAGCTGCAGCCTCACTGGTTTTACACGCCATGTGCCTTGTGCAAGGGTGTACTCCTATGAGTAACACTGCTGTGGTTTTGCTCTCCCATGAGGGAATTCATCATGTCCCAGGGACCACGTTGACTTGGCAGGTTGTCTAGGACTCTTCGTGAGCCTGTTGCCATGGTAGGGTCCACATGTACGTCTATAAAGGATATTTCTAGGGCTTATTTTGAAATTTCATTGAGGAATCTGATTTTTCATCACACTGGTGGAGCCTGTGCTCCCTTGGGAGTGTCCCCTCTCAGCCTACAGCTTCTCTTTCTCACTGCTCAGACCGTCTGGCCATCCATCCTCCCCTGTTCTCCACGGATCCACCTCTCCCTTCCCAGAAGGGCAATGAGGTTTGAGGTGGAAGCTGTATTACAACACATTATTTAAGCAGCTGATGGGTCAGGGATGCTGAGAGGAGCGACTTTTGTGGTGTATCCATGCTGGTCGTGTTGCCTTTCCCTCCCCTCTGAACCCAGCCCTGCCGATAGACATTAGCAGGTGGGAGGCTGGTTCACTCCGGAGAGCCTTTGACATAAAGGGAGTTTTCACCCCACCTCTCCATCAATCAAAACTTAAACTTATTTGTGCTCCTATGCTACTTCTTAAGTAGAGAAAATAAAAACTGGTTTTAGGAGAGTGCAAATATTTAACAATAAAAAAAAAACACATTAATTTACCCTTTTCATTTCTACAGAAGGAACCTTAATGGAGTCACATGACTCTTATTCTAAGTGATAAACCACAGGTCATAAAGCACCACTTTATCACTCTGCACAAGCAGTATAAATAACAGCTATTACCCAACCTCACTCCATCTGATAAGCTCAGAGATTTTCTAATATACATTTCTGATTTTTTAAATAATATTCATGATCATTTCCTCTTGAGCATTATGAGTCTCTGGCTATGTGGCCCTTGAAACCAGGGCCTGCAAGCCCTTGTACCATCTCCCTGATTTATGGGCACGTTGGTTGGGACTGACGCCCTAATGAAATCTGTGACACTGCATTAATGGGGCTGTTTGTTACCACTCGAGTTCGGCGGCTGGCTGTAGTCTCGGAGCCGTGCTCAGGGAGGCACACACAGAGTCTATAAAACCCGTGGAGTGGGCAGCAAACCCACCCTGCCTGCACCTTGCAACACTGCTGCGTGCCCAGGCCACCGCGAGGGCCGTGGAGCCCATCAAGGTGCGAAGCACAGGTCGGTGTTCTACGCGAGACACCGCAGCTGCACAAATACGAGGAGTCGGCAACAAACTCAGGGTCTTCCCCAGGACCACGGCCACGCATACAGGCACATCTCTCTCAAGCGTGTAATTAATACCCAGCCCCCTGTGTGCAGCCATTCAGTTGCACAAGCCACAGCAAACGTGCACTATCAGATTAGCCGCTAACAAGCACGTGTGTACGGAGTGTAACCGGCACACGGCCCTTGGGCACGCCGGGGCTCTGCAGGCAAAACACAACGGCTGCATGTGCAAAAATATCCCTCCACACCTGGTGCAGGCCTGCTCGGGTCTGCTTCCCCTCCGCGTCAGGAGAGAAGCTGCAGCCGGGAGCACAACGTGTGCCTGAGCCGTGCATGTGCTTCTGCAGCAACATTTTCCAGCATGATCTACCCCTGCCAACTGAGACACCAAAAGTCGAACGGCCACCCTGATCTAATCAAAACTAATGGCAGTTTGGACAACGATTCATGTCCTCAGCTCAGAAACACTGAGCCAGCATGAACGCAACAAAGATCTCATGCACCCCTCGCACAATAAAACATACCTACAGGAGAGTTATTTTAATACAAATATGTCCTATACAGAGCTCAATCTTGAAGCTACCATAGTAAGCAGAGAAAAATGCCAGCTTTCTTGCAGAAAGGTAGTTTTGTACCTCTCTGAGCTAATGGCTCAGAATATTGTAAGATATGTACATACTTAAGAATTTGAATCTGTTGTGGGCTGCCTTTAGCTGTTAGTCCTTTTTCTTAAAAAAGGAAAAAAAAAAAACAAACTGCTATTAGAACACACATTCTTTTTTTTCTTAGTTATTATTGTTTTATTCTTCCTTTTTTTTTTTTTCTAAAGCCCAGAAAATAAAATGTAATAAATCATATAAATACAATGCAAGCTCCTGTGCAATAGGAAAAAAATGCTAAAGCTGAATATTTAGCCTTAATTTTACCTTGTGGTATAGCACCTAACAACTCGCAGCAGCCATTTATTACCTCTCACATAATGCAACACATTATATGGTGTCTTTCACCCTAGGTGCTGATGAGGAGTTTTTTTCATGTGTGCGTCACTTTTCAACTTCTAAAGCAGCCACAAATGTGTATTCATTGAACTATAAGCCTTCTTCAGAAAAGAAGACATTGTTCAGAACATTTTGATGTGAGAAGGGGCAATATTGCCAAACATTTTGTTGTATATATAAAATCCTGTGCCTTTTTTGGGGATTGCTTTCCTAGCACTCTTAACAGATGAAATGGCTTGCCAAGAAATTGGTCAAACTGGTCAACCAAAGGGGTGGATGAGTTCACACCTTCTGAAATTTTTAAATAATTTAAAATGATAAATTAATGAGCTTAAAAATTACAATTGAAAAAATACTAATAGTGATATGACTGAGTTCTATTCATTCTGAAGAGGAAACAACTTTGAAACAACCATATTTTTCATAAGATAAATGTGGTGTTTTTCTATCAGATCTCTTTAATTCCAACATCATAAAAATCTGGTATATCCTTATTGATAGACTTTAGAGAGTAAATTCTTTTCTCTCTACAGCATATATAGGTTAATGATTTTCTCAGCACTGACATAGAATAAGTTTAACCCAATACAATACGAATTTTCATTTCACTCAGTCATTGCTCTGAGCAGTAATTTAGTGGGCAGTTCTCAAATGACAGGAGAAATATGTACATCATGTTTGTTTAAGGGTGTATTTTAATGATGACTTGCTTGATCGTGTTTCCTTTTTGTAGAATTATAAATATTTCCTACTCTTCTGGTGATTGGTTGCTGGAGGAACACAAGACTGGAGGAGACCAGCTATGCTGTCAAGTCCAGTGCAACTGCAGTCACAGATGACTTTGCAACATGAGTTTAATCCAAAAAACCTGCAAAATCCCCCCTATGCCACAAGCAGCAGCACATTTCCCCCAAATCCTGAACCAAACTCAGTTGTGTTTAAAAGACTAAGAAACTTAAAATAATAATAGCACATCACAGGAAAAGAGCAGGAGATACCTGGAGTCAAAGCATCACCCACCTGCTGGAAGCTTCTTGGGTAGGAGGATCTCAACATATGGAAGTGTGACTCTAGACAGGCACTAGATGTGCTCTCCTTAATGACATTACTGAACAAATTACATAAATGAGTGAGAATTTATGTACAGAATTTGAATGTGTTTGCAACTGATCTGAAACTTATAAATACATTTCTGTATTTATATGCACAAGTAAATTAATATTGATTTCCAACCAGCAGCAACACCAAAATGGCATTCAGGTTCATGTTTCCAGGTGCAAAGCAAGTGAATTTGCAATGAGAACCATAAAAATATGGATGCAGCTATATAAAGAATGATTTGCATTACTTGCATTACAGCCATGCTGGGAGATCTCAGGCACTGCGGGTCCCCTGTGCTCAGCACCACACAAGCGTATTGCAAAAAACAGCTTCCCACGAGCACCCTCCGAGCTGCAGCAGCTCAGTGTAGCCACACAGGTGTAATTCCCAGGTGGATGCTCTCCAGTTAGCAGGGCTCATTCCCTGCCCTGAAGAGCTCTCTTTTATGGGTTCCCTGCTCAACGAGATGGGTAGGCATGAATGATTTGCAGGCCACTGACACCGGCCAGCCCAGGGCTGTTGCAGCAGGCAGATGCGGCGCCGTGCGCCCCCTGCACTGCTCTGCCTCCCCAAATAGCTCCGCACGCACACCCTGCTCCCAGCTTCCTCCCAACACAGCCACATATTCCCCAAAGGGGACACCCCTCCCTACCACCCACCTTCCTAGCCTCTATCTGCTGCTTCCCTCAGCTTCCCACAAACCCTCCTGACTTTCCCAGTGTAGGGCTGCGACGCAGGACGTTGACACTGGGCTCCCGCGGCACCACCCCACACTCTCCTCCCACCGCTTCCCAGGTCTGGGAGCAGAGCAGCTTGGGACAGGGCTGGAGAAGGGCAGGAAGAGCTCTCAGGACTGTGAGATTCAAGCCTAAACCTCTCTCTTCTTCACCGGGGATGTGAACTACTTTACCAGGGCTTCGGTTTTTAACCAGGGTTTTACAATTTGCTTTTTTTTTTCTTCCTTTCCCTGAACCTCCTCCTGATGTGTGGTGCATATTTCTTGGGTATGCGTTGTTTTCGGGTTGTTTTGTTGTTATTGTTGCTTGCAGCCACTAGAGAGTTCCCCTTCCTCTGGTTAATGGCCCATTAACTAGTTCTCTCCATGCGAAGGGTAGGCCCAGGGAATTGCTGAGTTCTGGAAAAACATCATGAGCAAGAAACGTTTCGCCAATGACAAAATCCTCTCTTTTCACGTGGGGCTCTGTGCAATGGGGCGGTGCGGGGGGACAGACAGGCAGCCCCGCAGCAGGAGGGCTGCGGAGCGGAGCCCACAGAACCAGGAGGAAGGGCACAGGGAGCCTGCGTCCTCGCTGCATCTCCGGGAAAGGAGCTTGGCAGTGGGGAAGAGGGGGGAGAGGAGACAGGAGTCAGATTGTTAAAGGATTCAATGAGCTGTGCCCAATGTATTCGAAAGGTGCTTAAGACAGGCAAAGCTCCTCACAAAACACACACCGCTGCGAAGCAGCGCAGCCCATGCAGCCCTGAGCAGTGGGCACGCACCGAGCCCGCTGGCCCAAGGCCCCCCATGAGATCACAAACCACGTCTGATCAGACTGGGCCCCGGCGGGCTGAGTGCCCCAAGCACCCCGGTTATGTCCCCACAGGTACCTTCACCCAGCCCTATGGCACAGGCACCCCATATCAACATCAAAGAGGGAGGCAGCTCTGCACCATCTCCTGCCTCCAGCTACACCTTCCCAAGCAGAAAGTGAGTGACCGCTTTGTGTCATCATATCCAAACAAACCCCAAGGTCAGTCCAGAGAGGAGATGCAGGATTTTCATAGACCTGAAAAAGGGAGGAAAAATACAAGTTCTGGAGCCAGGAGGACTAATGGAACATGAAAGCGTTGTGTCCTAGTTCCTTGGCCTTGCTCCACTATGAGGCTGGCAGCCTCACCTCCAGCACGTCCCATTTCCCCACGCGGCCCCTCAGCTGTTTTGCTCTCCCTGGCTCTGAGCCCTGTGCTGCTCTGCCACTGGACACACGGATCCTGGCTGCCTGGCACAAAAGACATGCAGACCTCACCATCACTGGCTTCAGTAGGAATCTTCCTTCATTAACTTGCCATTAATTTTTGCTTATCTCTCAGGAGAAGAATAGTCCAGAGGGTCCTGCCCTTCTGTCAAGTAAGGTTGGCATTGGTTGACAGATAAGGTTGAGAGGGATTTTGAGCATTATTGCTGTGGGCAGGGAGATAAATGACAAAACAGCACAATTGCTCAGGCTTTGTTTCCATGAGTGTAACTTAGAAAAAAGGGACAGTCCGTTTCATTAGGGAAAAGTTTAGATTCATGATCATAAGCAACTGGCTTACCACAGCCTAGCAAGTTACTGCCCATCAGTGAAGCTGCAGAAATCACTTTTCTTGGGAGTCCTGTGGCCCAGCTCCACTGCAAAGACAAAAATCTCTTCTAGGAGGGCTTGTGGAAGGTGAAGCGTAAGGGACAAGCGGCACCGACTTAGGGTCTGTCACCATGGATCAGCCAGGTCTAGCAGGGGAAGCCATGCCTTGAGTCCATTCCTTGAGATGCCGGTGTACCCTCACAGAAGGACATGGTTGATTTTAATGATATATAAATACAATCTCAGCCTAACAAAACTACCATGGGCTAGGCTGGAAAACAGCAGGACTAATGTTCTTCTCTCCAGTTTCCATTTTTGGCCAGCCAACGGTAGGTGCAGTACCTAGCTCACCTACAGGTCACTACAACTGATAAACCTTCTGGTTTTCATGCACCTCAAAGTGCACCACAAATGAAGTAAGTAGTCATGATTACCCCCACTAAAGACAGGGAAATTGAGCAGTGGTGGCCAGGGCAGCAGAGATGCCCAAGTTCCTTGAGTTACAGTCTGGTCCTTGTGCACCGGGAGCTCTGCCTCTGGGTCTCTGCCATACACATGGGGTTTACGGTGTGATGCTCACACTCGTCCTGGTGTTGCCTTGCCTTACATCAGCTTTAGTCCAGGGTGGTCTAAGACTTGAGGGTGGCAGGGTGGGAAAGGGAAATTCCCTGACAAGTTTTTGCCTCATAGAAAGGCCTGAAAGAAAGTTCAGCTCAAGGTCCTAGTGAAAAGGGTGTCTTCAGGCCCACCCGCACTGGCCTCCAGTCGCTCCTAAGCACTGATTTTGCTGGCTGAAGTTCTGGGAAAGCGGAAAAAAATGCCTATATGTAGACCGAAACTAGCCCCACCGACCGCTCACACTGTTTGACATTAAAAAGTGCTGACAGGGGAGAGGGAGGAAGGGAATGGAAGAAGGGCCACTTTCATCTCATGACAGTATCCTGCCAGCCCCCAGCCACTGTGTCTCCCGCTCGCCCCACCCCGCCTGGCCCCTTTCTTTACGAGGCATTTTATTAAGTAGGGTCACAGCCTGCATTAGAGTCCCTCCCACAGCCCCAGCAGAATGAAAACACCTCCCTCCCCTCCCAGATCTCTGTCTCCTTTGCGGTTTCCCCCCACTCGAGAACAGAGATCCCCACACTACCACAACCTTGATGTTTCCCAGAGAAACTTCAAGGCAAAGGGCTCCAGGGAGGGGGAAGGTCTCTCCCTGCTTCTTTTTCCTTACATTAATTATCTCATTTAGTTGAAAGAAAAGTCCAAAAATGGAGCTTTCCCTCAGCAATTTACGATGCTGGAGCAGTAATTTATGGCTTGATACAATTTTATTTTTCTCATTCTTTACACACACACACATACACTTAAGGAGACACTAACCCGAATTTATCACACTAAGTACCTGCCTGCTGAAAGTAAAAGGCTGGACATAATTTACAGAGCAAGATGGGGAGGAGTTTGTGTGTGCGTGGGGGGGAACATTTAGAGGAGTTAATGTTTGAAAGTTGGTCTTTGAAGGCAGAAGGCTCCTCAGGATAGAAAGAGAAAACCCAACTAATTAAAACTGATGTATCAGTTTCAAGAGAAGAATGTGCTGGTAATGAATCTGTGCATGGCTGAAAATAACGGCAGGCTGCGTTAGCAACAGCAGTTTAGACATCTGGTAGGAAAAACATCCCAATTTCAGCATCAGACCAGTAGCGTCTGAGGCCTCTTTTACCAGGGCAGTAGCCAAAGTGACTGGCCTCATGCAGGTGACGGGACATGGGTGCAGGAGGAAATGTGGGTCGTCAGTAGGGTTTGCATCATGGCCATGGCATTCCAGCAATGTAAACCCTTGCAGCGCTGGTTATGGGAAATGCTGCGGAGTTTCTGCTGCAGTTAACTGTTAATTGTATTTCAGGAGCAACCAGTCAACTGTGAATGGCCTAAGGAGAGGACAGTGCCTGCCCCAAAATAGTGACAGGCAAGGCAGGAAGAGCAGAGGGCACAGAGAGGGGTAGGTGGCTTGTCCAAGACCACTTTGCACATCATTGCAGAACCGAAATATATCTTACTGTACTTACCTCTCTGCAGACTAGACTGCCTGCAGGAGAGCTGGAAGGGGAGATGAGATGGAAACATCCTGGTTCATCTCATCCTGGTTCATCTCTTGCATCTCCCAGTGTATCTTACCACCTGCAGATGCCAGTGCCCCTAGCGCCTCCTCGAGCCAGCACTCCTCTCCAAACCACGGGACTTGGTGACCCTCATGCCCAGGAGACAGGTCCCTCCTCACACTCTGTTCAGGAAGATGAAGGCAGTAGAGTTTGCGCAATTAAGTATGCCAGTATGGAGAACCATGTGCAAAGCATCTCAACCACTAGTTATTTTGCATCTGTGCACATGAACTTCTCTAACTTCACCAAGAGTCTCCATCTATCTTCTAGTTAGGAATCTGAGCCATAGGATTCATCCAGGTTCTTGAACATAGGTCACATAGCAAGCAAATGCCATTAAATCTGTGTCAGCCGAGTGCCAGGTGAGTCCTCGGCCCAGCTTCCAGTCTGTGCGATCTGCAGCTGACTTGATCAGGCACTGGCCTTAGCCTCTATCCCACTTCCTTTGTATGGGATTAAGTGAACAATTTCCTCTGTATCACTGATCTCCTTTTCTCTTAACACTCCAAAATACTGAAAATCACTAAAGTGGAAGGTAAGTACGGGGATGGAGGAAGGAGGCAAGAAGAAATGACATTTTGTTAAAAAAATAAAAACAGGACTACACTGTAAAAATTATTTGACAACTGCTTGTTAGACAAATGCAGCTTCTTTCCAAAAGTGCCTTTTGGAAAAAGCATGGTCATGGTGAGTGTCCCTTTAAAGCAATATGGCTTTCCATCCGGCAAAGGTGTACAAGACAAGAGTCTGTGCTTGTCAATCTATGCAGCAAATTTCTAGAGCAAAACCACAAAACCCCTGAAAGTGATTTGTATGTTAAACACAGAACACCCGCTCAGTTTGGTAGGAAAGGAGTTATTTTTTCTTACTGCTTTCTCTGTAGACATCAACTTGTTCATGAATCTTACACCAACCACAGCAGTGGCATTAAATAGGTGAGGAGAACAAGTTTTTTTTCTTATTGATTTAGGGGCAGTTTCATTTGTAAGCGAAAGGGCAGCTGTCAATAGACTGTATGAACTAAGCACCAATGCAGGAAAACACTAAGCACGTGAGCACTCTGAAGCTAACATCAGATCTGGGGCTGCCAAATCGGGGCCAGCAGCTCGAAACATGTTTTATTTCATGTTGCATCATAACTCTGTAGCATGAATGAGAGAGAAGTATTACTAAATGGGAGTCTGGACCAAGAAGAAGAAACTATGCCTATTTCTTGTCCAGTAATCTCAGTAATATATTTATAAAAACAAAACAAGACTAATCTCCCTTCTTCTGTGCTTCTCAGGGAGCCCTGTCTACATTGTCTGTTTTGCTTAGATTGCATACTCTTCACAACAGAGATTATCTATATTTTCTGTCTGGTAAAGCACTGGACACTTTTATATAATCTATATAATATATAATCTATAAAGTACACAAATAAAAGGATCAGAGCAAGCAGTGATATTACAGAATTGTTTCTGCCTGAAATGAACAGCAAAAATCTAGTTAAAAATATCTGTGTTCATTTAGATAATAAAACAAACGTGTTGTGTTTCTGTAAGCCTGTGCAGGTATGCACAGGGGCATTCAGTGGGAGAAGAGAGACAAGGAGTGAATAAGGCCTCCAAATCCATAACTGGCAGCCCCTCAGCATCATGCAAGTGCCCCGGGCACAATCCCAGCCTCGGAGGCTCCGAGGGAGGCCGTGAAAGCAGGTATGATACTAAGAGCAACAAGCAGTCTGGTCGATGGCCTCAGCCCTTGCAGAAGGAAAGCTGAACCGATGCGTCAACTTGGATTGCCATTACCCCCATTTGGGAAGCAGGGCGGTGAAGTACTGGTAAGAAGAAAGGAAACTGGGATATCTGGGGTTTAATCCCCCATCCCTCAGGCTAAATCAGCTCAGCGCCCGGGACCAGCCTCTGCCCCTCACCTGGTCCTGCTTTTGTCCTCCTGAACATGATGCTGATGATTTTCCCCTGCTTGTGGGGTGTTCGAGCAGGGAAGTCCAGGTAGGTGCAGCCCTGAGCTCAGGGAAGGGCTCGTGGCTCTGCGATGGGAGTGGGCGGCACGGGAAACACGACAGCTGCCAGGGAGAAAGGAAGGGTTGAGAGGGGAAGGCCTATAATCCCCTTGGTAAATCCACGCCTGAACTATAAAAGGATAATCCATGTGCAGTCCTGTCCCCACTTATAGGATTTAGCTCTTAGTGTGGAATACTAATATTTGGCTGTTTGTTTATGCCTGTAAACTAATTTGGCAGTTTCTTATGATTCTCACAAGGAGAATTTATTCTTATTTTGATATTACTCAAAGCCTTGGGTCCCAGAGTCAAAAGATTATATGCAAAGCTCGGAGCAGACTTTTTTAATCCTTTCTCTTCAATAACTATTTGATGTAGGTGCAGCAAAATGCTTAAAATCTGGTCTGCTGTTCCAGGGCACAATGGCACCAGAAAAGAAGCCACACAGCAATTACGTTTTTTTAAGGCAGAGCCAGGTCCACAGCTGTAGAGGAGAGTGGGGATCGATGCCATGGCTTGGAAGTGCCACGTGTGCTTGGGCCAGGCTCCCTTCGTAGATACTGGCTTGCTGAGTTCCAGCGCCCGGCTGCCTGCTCCTAGCGCAATGGCTTTGCCTTGGGACAGCAGTGTCACGGGTAGCAACAAGATCCCGCCAGGTAAGGCAATACGGAGACGCTAGGGAGGAAGGGAGCAGAGGGAGTAAAAAGCCACGTGTTAGCAGCAGGAATTCAGCCTTCAATTAAAAAGTAACTTTCTAACTTCGGACAATGCGGAGAATGACTTGAAAATGTGACACATGCAGCCCTTAAACGGAAAGCTGGGAAAGGAATCCCAGCTATGTTATTTTTATAATCTTGATGATTTGAGGGCTTTTTGTTTCGTGTTTGAAGGGGAAAGCAGTAGGTTTTTTGTTTTGTTTTGTTTTTAAATGCAATAAGTAGTTTACATTGTGTAGTTTACAAAGTGTAAAGAAATGGAGTGAAAACCACAGCTCTCTCTTAATGCATTTGTGATTGTGCTTGTCCCAAGTAAAAGAAATTAAAGGTTGCAACATAGTTAGCAATACAGTTATTGTATAGTTATAGCTAGCAGTTAGCAGTAGGGCGATTTACAATATTTATTAAAAATTTGCCTCTCAATTCAGGAAAATATTTAATTTTAATTATATACCCAAGACCATCTATTTCAAGAAGATTTAAGCACATGTCTAAAGTTGAATAACTGCAGAAGGGCTTCACCAAATCAAGGCCTTGTGGAGAAAGCTGTCAAAAAGATAACAAAATTTATCATGACAAAAAAATTCTCCCTTAGTAAAAACTGAGTAAAAAATTCCTAAAAAAACAAACCTTCATAAATCAGGCAAACAAGACAGGCAGATGAGAATCACATCAGGCAGTGGAAATGAGGCAAAAATAATTTAAATTATTCACACATTTTGAAACTTTGCTATGCTGAAAAGAGAGAGTGAAACCCTGTTGAATAAATCAGAGACACATCCAAAATCTGTGAAAAGCAGTTTAAATTGGAAACATGAGGTACAAATACCAGGAGTCCCAACAGTGGAAAGTGTATAAGGGATGCAGCTGCATCATCGGTACCTGCTTTTCTGCCTCCTCTTCAGATCGTACAGTGCCTGATTGTCTCTCGGGCTGCTCATCTTTCAAAGCTGCCTGGACAGCAAACTCTGCTCAAGGCACATTTACTTACCATCTAGCTGGGCTTCTGCACGGGAAGAGCGCAGCAGACGGGCAGTCGAGTGGGAGATAGGATGCTTGGGCACTCCGTAACGCTTCCGCTCATTCCCACCAATACCCGGAGAATCTACATGCGGTTAAATACACAGATCTCTTGTCATTTTTACCCCTTGTTCAAACGTTGACAGGCTGTTCTGTCTCTGTTAAGAACAGTTAATAATTAATCTTTAAGACAGGGAGATTTGAAAAATATTTTTACATGAGTGATATTTTCCCAAATTTATTACAAAGGCAATGGGAAGAGGAACAATGTGTTCACGCAGACAAAGGGCAGGCAGTGTTTGGCTGTCTGCTTTTGCAAGGGTTTGGACTTCTTTTTGCTTTTCACCTCTTTTTTTTTTTCCTCAGCTTGTTTTTAGTGACAGAACTGAAAAGTCCCAACATTATCCCAAATTAGGGTAAAAGCATATTATGCTAGAGATTTGACCATTCATTTAGTTTATCAGAAAGATCAAGAGGATACTTACTTCCTGCATACAAATTCCTTCAAAATATCAGGTACTAAAAATATGTTTAATCTGCCTGAGAAAGCCACAAGAACCAATGGATAAATGCTGAAGACAAACTATTTTTATTTTATTTTTTACAAGGAAATCGAAGTGATTAACCATTAGACAAGGTATTAAGGAAAGGGCTAGAGTCTTCCTTTCTTAACATTACCAGATCAAAACATGTATTTCTTCTGGGAACATGGATTTATCTACACAGGTTATTGCTGTTAATAAAGGGGTAACAGGGTGACAATTTCTGGCCCATGTTACCCAGGAATCCAATAAAATCATCATAAAGTGATGATGAGCTGAAATTGCACAAACAGCTTTAGGGCCCTCAGCTTATTTTAAACAGAACGCTTATTTTTAAAATAAGGAAAGTAAGAAGAAAAAAAAAACTGAAAACAATTATTTTTATTAAGGAAAAAAATAAAGTGAAAATTTTGTGGCAGCAGATCTGAAGCGACAAACGATCCCGGGGTATGGGCAGAGCTCTGGCATCGAGTCCGCGGTGCCCAGGGCTCCGCACGGCTCCGTCCCCCAGCGCCGGCGGCCGCGGGGAAGGAGCTGCTCAGGCTCCATGGAGAATCCTGCCTTGCCGATTTCCAGCTGAGCGGCTTTCCACACTCAATGGCCGTCCCTGCTGCTTTCATGCAGGGATGTACTCTAGCTCGGAAGAGAGCAGTTCTGTTTAGATAGCCCCCAATCCTAGCTTTACCTCATCCCTTCCAGCAGAGTCACTGTAATTAAGATTTGTTAAGGTTTGGAAGAAATCTCATTAATCAGATAAGATCTGAACTTTATTTTCTTTTTAAAGACCCAATTTGATCTCTCTTGCTTGTGATAATTGCTCTCTTCTTCTGACATGGAAATTCATTTTCCAGGCACATAAAACACAATAGATTTCCATTGTCAACAGCGGCAACCCCAGGAGAGTTGAAAATATTCCTCCAAAGGCTAAAAAAGGGTGTTGGGAGCAAATCCAGACACAGCCAGGGAGAGGCAGAAAGACCCTTGCTAGAACAAGGCCTGGGGATTGCTGGAAAGTGATGGTAGGAGAGAATAGGGATTGTACAGTCCAAAAAAAAAGGGGCAACATGAGAAGGGAGACAGCAAGAATCCCATTGCAGGCCTCGGGATGTGGGTCTGAGCTGGAAGGTCCCACCTAGGAACCCTGCAAAGAGTGGGGGAAAGTTGTTGTCATTCTCAGTCCGTGACCTGGGGAGGAAAAAAAGCCCCTTCTCCCGAGTTTATCAGAAACTAATGCTTCAAAGAGCTATCAGAAAAGCTCCTGGAGGGCTGACATTTCACATGAGGCAGCACCAGGATAAATGACACAGTGTGAAATATACTCTACTGCATCAAATCCTATCAATCAGCAGGATTCCTGGTTTCTAAATGTCAGGTGTGGAACATGAACTCCTTGGGAACATCTGAATTGGAGGGTGGCTCCCTTTGCCACAGCTCTCCGCTGGTTCCTCGTGGACACCAGCGGGCTCCGCTGCCTCTCCTCACCCATGGGCAAGGGAGCGGGAGCCTTAGCACAGGGAGCTCCTGACACGGGTGGGCCGTGGGATAGAGGAGGAGCAGGGATGTGCGGTAGTTGAAGATGGAGGGGGATCTTTCGGAAGAAGGCAGCACCTCTTGCCCCAGAGTCCATGGAGGTGGACAGGGATTGCCCATCATCCCCCTCATCCATCCCTGTTGTCCACAGCCTCCTCCAGCTGCAAGTAGAGCCTGGGAACGTGGTGGGAGAAAGGATGTGGGAAGAGCCCAGCTCAAGGTTCAGCTCCATGTCTCCGGCTGAACACGCGTGGGAGATGAGGGCAGTGACTCCCAGCGTGCTAGCTGGGCCTCACACAGGGAAGTGTCACCCACAGACTACAGGGACAAAGGAGGAGATAACCAGGGAGAATGGAGCCACCACAGCAGCCGTTCTGCCCACTCCTCAGCCTGCTGGACCCTCACCCTCACTGGGGCACTTCAGACAAGCAGAAGGGCACAACAGCAGGGGCTGGGCCCACACTCTTCCCGCTGCCCAAAACCCTGTCCCCTATAACCCCGCTGCATGCCAGTCCAACGCCAGTGCCATGCCAGTCCCCTCCGGCATGTGCCCTGCTGATTCTGCCACAACAGGGCCAGGAGGGGCCCAGCCCAGCTGCACCAAGAAGCCCACGGCTAGAGGCAGCCCCAGCTGTCTTGAGCTCTCAGAGAGAATAAAGCTGAGCTGCAGTTTTTCAGCACTTCCACAGGGCCCCAGGTTCCTGTGGAGGCAGCAGGCTCTGTCACAGCTCATCCTGGCCACCTTCCGGAGATGCTGATACCCGGGCAGGAACAGGCAGCGATGGAAAGCTCTGCAAGCTGCTTCAGAGCCTCCTGGCAATTGCTGTCTCCCAGGCTGCTGGACAGCCAGGCTGGCGGTGGGCAAGCAGTGAAATAAAGTAGGCAGAGCCCCCTGCACCACGGCCATGGCAGACAGAGACCGGACACAGCTGGACACAAGGACAGCAGCGCTGCAGGGGTGCTAATAGAGACCTAGGGTGAACATCCTGGCCCTGCCTGCCTTTCTCCCTCTCTTTGCAGAGAGAATCTGCAAACATATTAATCTCATCTCACACACAAACCCTCCGTCCTGATCCCAGAATCCATATATTAGGAGATTTACATAAATTACCAGCTATCAATAGGGCACATGAGGTGCAACGGCTGAAAGCCAGCACCCTTGCCAAGAACACAGTACAAGAGGATTGGAAAGGAGGGAGAGGGAGGGGGCTGCACAGGGGGCAGAGTGCACTGCCCTGGGGAGCAGGAGGCTGGCCTGGCAGTGGCAGGCTGTAGTCTCTAGGTCTCTCCCTTTTGCAGCCTCACCTGCTCTGTGGAAGCAAAGGCTTCCTCCTCACTGTAACAGCTTCCCTCAACACCTACCCCACAAAGAAGCTGGGCAATCCGGCCCTCCCTGCCCATCCCAATGAGCACCTGGGGACAAGCTCCGAGGCTGCAGTCTCCTCAGGGTAGTGGTTCCATACCTAACAAGGACTAGGCGGTAGGCCAAGCTCTTCACAACACTGCCTTGCATCATTTGAGACTCTGCATCTGTTGTCCAGCTCAAAGCTTGATGCAGTCTGTCATCTCCCCAAACCACAGCATCCTAATGCATGCAGCCCTGACAGAGCATTCAACAGCTCCTCCACTTCCACTGTTTCTCCCAAAGTGCTTTTGCCTTTGCTGGAAGAGCAGCATGAAAGGCCCATTTGCTCAGCTGCTGAGCTTCCCACCCAGCCACAGCAGGGTGCCCCTCACCTTAGGGTGCACTGGAAAGGGCACTAGAGCCTCACTGACCTGCAAAGAGCATGGGTGATGCTTAATGAGGGCTCTGAGAGCCAGGTACAGAGGTTTGGCATGGAGGATCAGATTAAAATCCCAACATACTTGAATGAACCTCGCTTCCAAAATGCTTCACAGAAATGTTCTGTGAGGATGCTGGTGGCTGAGTGCAAAGCAAATCTGGAAATGCTCAAACACGACAGCAAACCAGCCTGACGTTAGTTTGCCAAATCCACTGCCTTGGCACTGGGACCAGCACAGAGCCTCATATCCACTGCCACAAGTCTCAGGTGCACAGAAGAGGTGCCCGTCCCGAGCAAGCCCAAGGTGAGCTCCAAGCTTGCAAGGGATGGAGATAGTCCTTCCTGAGAAAGCCAGCGTGCCTCACCTCTCCTGCAATATTTTTAGTATTTTTCGACTACAGCCCTGGAAAGCTCTCCTGCTTCTGAACAGCCTGGAGTTGGGGTCCCTTTTGTCACTAGCCGTCGGCCACCTCAGACCGTTTTTCCCGCAGTGTTTTGCTGCCCTCTCGGGCCCAGAGTACACATTGCAAGCACCCCATGCCTGCACCTTTATCAGCATCTTTCTCGAGAACACCTAGGCACAAGTTGTTCCATCTCTTGATGGGAAAAAGTGCAGGTAGAAAAAGGACCCAGGTCTGGAACAGGTGAAGGGGACAGAGAAGAGCCAGAGGGGCGCCAAGGAAGTCCTGGGGCAGGTCTTGGACCCAACCCCACAGACTGGGGAAAATGGTTGGAACAAGATGCTGTGTTCATAGTAGCTAAGGGCATTACAGGGCTCCTGTCATTCCTCCATTCCTCTGGAGGGAGGGACATTGCCATAGTTCAGCCTAACACATCCATGGACTCCTGGGGTTTTCTATGTCTCATGCGTGCAGTGCAGAACACAGTATGATCCTGGCTGCCTTCAAAGGCTGGGCCATATCAGTCACCTGGAAGTTTTCCCTCAGCCTAAAGCACATCCTGGTGTTACTTCTAGTACTGGGGAAGATCCTGCTGGAGAAGATCAAGAGGAGGAGAATTTTTCTTTAGCTTTCCTTTTCCACTACCATAAAGAATAGAGGGGTGTGAAAAGTCAGCATTAGTTTACACACACCCTTCCTCCTAGCAGTGAATAGAGTACACACAAAACCCAGCAGAATTGCGTTGCTATAGGACAACGTGACACCACAAAAACACGACTTACAGCAAATACTGCTAATTGCCGTCAGACAACGCTTAACACATCGGTCAGCACCTGCCTGCAGGGCCAAGGTGCAAGTGTAGGTCCCTGCTTCCTTGCATGCGCCCAGCATCTGTGTACACAGCCTAGGAGACGTCAGTTCAAACCAAATCTAGCATTCATATTCCATAAACAGTGGCTGAAAACGGATTCAAACTTAGACCCACTGTCTCTGACACATCAGGACTCCGTGCTGGCGGAAGAGATGTTTCATGGGAAAGATTTTTGACCATTCTGAAATTGTCTGAAAACACCTGCAGGGATTTTGGCATCTGGAGCCCAAGCCCCTTTCCCTCAATACCTTGCAAAGCCTAGGGGATGGTGTTCTGGTTTCACCTCTTCCTGTCTGAAGGAAGCACTTGCCAGAGCGCTGCCGTGTGCCAGCCACTCGGCACCCCGAGGCAGCTGGGAGCTCCAGGCTCTGCCAGCCTGTCGCCTACAGGCCACCGCTAGGGCACTGAGCCGCCAGGGACCGAGCTGCCCCAGCTGCAGGCAGCAGGACCTCCCGCTGCGCCCCAGCACGCCCTCGGCCCGGCCCCAGGCCCGTGCCCGCGGGCGGCGCAGGCCGGGGAGGCCCGCGGCGCCCCGTGCCGCTGTGCGCGGAGCGCGGGCTCCACGCTGTGGCCACCCGCGGCACCGTACGGCAGCCCGCGCAGGAGGGCCGCCGGGGAGGCCCTGCCCCAGCCCGGCACCCTGTGGGGCCGCGGCTCCACAACCACCGCCGCAGCTCCAGATCCCTTCTGAGTGGGGAGGATCGTGGTTTTGTCCCTTTGTACCTTCTTTCTTTTTCTCGTTCTCCTCTTCTGCTTATTCCAGAGACCTGGCTGGTGGCCCACCTGGCTGGTACCGTCCATACTGGTATCCATAAAACCGGATTGCAGCACAGCCCAGGCACTTCAGAATTCATCCCTTCCGGGCTCAAACTCATCTCTCCTGCTCCACAAGACAGCTCGCTGCTTGCTCATTCAGTTGCTGGCCAGCTCTGAATTTCAGTCCAACTATGAGATCCTCTAAGTTTTTTAAAAGAATGCCATGCCCTGCACCATCAGATCCTAGGACTTTCCTGTCCCAGCACAGTCACTCTCTAACTGAAACCCTCCTGTAAGGGGAGCACTAGACATCCTCTCACAGGGCCATGTGCCAGGGCCGGGAGTTACTATGGAAATTTGCCTTCCTGGAAGCACCAGGCAGTAACTGCACCAGAAGGCAGCAGGTTTGAGTGCTGCTCTGCTCCAGAAGGAGGGAGAGGTGCCTGACAGCTGTACGGAAACTACCAGAGGGAACAGCAATTTCTTGGCCAGCTATACCGAGAGAGACAGCTCATCACAGCGGCTCCTGAGGTGAGGAATGACTGCCACAGGGCTGAGGAGCCAGATCAGGAAAGACCAGCATTCACTGCAGCAGCAGAGCAGGCAAAGGGAGCGCTCTGGTTTCTATCAGGTTCTTTATGCTGACAGAGAAGGAAGAACCTAAAGAAGCAGCAAAACCAGAACAAGTTTTAGTCAAAGAAAAAGGAAAAACAACAATAACAACAAAAAACATGATGGGTTCTACATAAAACAATGGGGCTCTTCCACCTCTGGAGCAAATTCTTCAGAGCAGCAGTAGATTTTCTGTCCCAACACTTCCAGATTCTGACAGGATGCCCTTTGGGACAGAAGGAAACTAGGAGAATTCCCTCAGTTACTCACAATTTGCACTCAGGGACTGAACGGCTGCTCTTGACTTAAAATTTGCCTTTGCCTCTGCTCAAGACTTACAGCTCCTTCAGGTGCAACAGGCAGACCTGCGGCCAGTAGAGTAGCAACCACGTGAGTGAGAGCAACAGGACAGGGACTCAGGTGGGTCAAACTCCACTTATCACAGAAACGGCCAGCACATGCACTGCATCAACACTCCTGTTTGTAATTTGCCCACCTGAATATTAAACTACCTGCTGCCCTGATATGGATGATAAATTCCCAGTTTGGCAGCTTTGGCATAGTGGTGCTCGCTGGCAGCGCTGGAAAGCGGAGAAACCAAGGAGCAAAATGGGAAGAGTCAGCAACCAGTCCCAAGATCACTGCATTCCCTTCTTTTCCCCTAAACCAGCACCTGTTTTCCTTCTCATTGAAGCCCGGGTGAGGCGAAAGTCAGCAGCTCTGCTAGAGGTCCAAGTAGGACCTCACTGAACAATACAGAGAGCCCAGAGAATTGTGTTATCAGGGCATGAGACCCCTGAGCAGACCTGTAACAGCTCTGGGGACAAGAAGCCCAAAACCACTTGGAGAGAGTTAACAGGAATGCTCTTGATTTGGTATGAAGTCCATAGACCAGATTTATCAATCTCAAGGATAATTACATGCCAGGTACTCCAGGCAGGGGTCATCACCAGGCAAAGGCCTGAGCCTTGAAGGTGCTGCCCACCCACAGTCATCTGTTCAAGTTAACTGTACCTGTAACAGTAAATGCGAGAGAAATGAAGGCTGAAACTAGTTGGAAGAGCTCTGCCTGGTTTACAGAGGTTACGCCTCTCTGATTCTGACTGGAGGAATTAAAAAAAAAAAAAAAAAACACTACAGTCAGCTGTTCCTCCAGACCCATATTGGCTTCTGAAAGTGTGTTAAAGTAGGAGACCTTCTCAATAGGGCAAGGGCTCCTCTTGTTCAGCCTTGGGCTGCAGTAACTGAGAGGATCAAATTTCTGGTTTTGGCTTGTATTAAGAGCATCACCAATTGTCCATCTCAGAAGAGCAGGGGACTGTGCCAATTCAAAGGGAGCAGTTTTCTGGTTTACCCACTGTCTGCAAGGCCTCCAACACATTGCTCATGGGCTTACACATGGCCATAAGCCAGAAGACCAACCTGTATTTCACCTTTCAGGTGCCCTTCACCAGAGTTGTAGCAACCATCCCATAGTCCTTGTGAAAAGGGGCAGCTGCCAACAAAAGTAGAACCAATTTGCACTTCAGGTTCATGAACAGACACCAGTTGTACACATGGAAGCATGAAGTATCCCCATTCTGTTAGTCCTTCCCCAGAAGGACTTCTCCACACATCTTGGACATTAAAAAATGCTTTAGAAAATCCTGCCTTTGCACACTTACTTCCACTCAGGCTTGAATCCCCTTAATCCCTACAGTTGCACTCAAAGCTCTGCTCCTTTCACCCCAGAGGCTTCCTGCTTACCACTGATCAGCTTCCTGCTCTGGGACGGGATGGAAAAGGTTACTCAGCATTGACATATTTGAAATCCAGGGAACCTGGAGAAAACCTAGATCATTGTGGAGAGCCTCAAGAGGCCCGTAAGTCCTAAGCATGAATTTTCCTTCAGCACAACATGTGTAAGGCTCATCATACAGAGGAGTTGCATGACAGACAGGGGAGCAGACAGATATTAGCTCAGAATGATGATTCTAACTTACTCAGAAACAGAAAACATTACTGCCTCACTTTCCCCTGCTTTCCTGTGAAAATTGAGCAGAACATCCCCATCCAATTCCCAGCAGATGTTATTCTGTGTCTCAGCTGACAGGAAGTTAGAGCTGGTGCTCTCAGCAGAGAGCTGAGATAGATGGATAAAGACTCTGTTGCTCTGGGCACCATATGTACACGGTCTAGGAGACCTCTGCCTCCAGATCTATGTGCAGACTGATGAGACAAAGCAGGCAAAGGGCAGGGATTATTAACCCCTTCTTTCATGTGAGGAATTGAGCCTCAAAACTCCTGGACTTAGTGCTGCTGCAGCATGGAAATACTCAGAGAAAGGTTTAAACTGGCAAAAAGACATAGTCCATGGGTAGCAAAGCAGAGAATGGAGTAGGCAGGGAGCAGGGTTCAAACAAATGCAGAGCCCTTTAAAAGGTGCAAGCCTTGAGAGCAACTTTACAATTGAACTTGATCACAACAGAATATGTTGTAGGTTTTCTGGGCAATACTTTTAGGGCTGCCTTTCTCTGAAGGTTATAAAGACAGAGGGGGATTCTGCAGACAAATGTATATATATAATCTGCTCTTGAAAATACATAAAGGTGAGCATTCCTCGGGTTCATTTAGCTGTAGGATAGCAGCTTCCCACTTTGGTTAAATGATCTCTGTGTTGAAGAACTCAGTCTCTATCAACATATATCAAGTAGACACGCTTTTAGCTGCTACTATAAATGCAATGAGTGCCTAAGATGGCAAGGTAACATCAAGGCAAGAAATAAAATCTTTTTCTCATACCATAGTTAAGGAGCTGAGATCAAAAGAAAAGATTTCTTAAATAAACAGATAAAGTAAACAAACAACACTTGAAAGCAATTTATTAAAGACTTCTCCTATTATTATGCTCAGTGAATCTATCCAAAGATGAGTACTCAAGCTTGGCAGATATGGTACCTTACCTTAACTGCAACCCCAGGGAGCACGCCAGATAAAGACATCAAGACAAGTCTGCCGTTATGTCACTAAATAGACACACTGCCAAAGGACAAGATGCTTGGTTTCATTCTCCAGAATCTTGCCCCATATGCAAGAAAAGGCCTGTTCTCATGGTTGTCTATAGGTTGGCATCAAAATGAAAAACCCTGTAGTGAAAGGCAGAGACCCTGTTGCCTCACCCACAAAAGCTTAGGGCACTACTGTGTCCTTATGCTCCTGCAAAGCACTCACTTGGGAGCTATAGCCCAGAAACAATGACTTTGTCTAGTTTTATTTGGGAAGATTTCTCCCCAAAAAGAATCAGAATCAGTCGGGTCTGAAATTGCTTAAACAGTTTTCCATTTTGGTACAGTTTTCACTCCTTCAGAAGCTGTTTCTCCCTTCAACTGCCAAACAAACTTGGTCACCAGATCCAGAACCTTAGGGCCATCAAGAGCTGTCAAAACTGTTTCTCCTAGTATTTGAGTCACGCTCTTCTATCTATAGGTAATGACAAGGTGCATTTCTCCCTGCCTTGCACTCATAGGTAACCTGCCTAATGTCAGAAAAAGGAAATATAGCATAGGTCAACAGGAGAAAAAGCACCTCTGGTACTTTTGTCTTTGGCCAGTCAGAGAAAACCAATTTCATATACTGGTCTGACATTCCTTAGTGCCCTGTACGCAGCTGGATCAAAGCAGGAAGTTTGGAGACTGACCACCAGCTGAGGCAGTGAAGTCCCATAGTGTTAGATAGTTCAGCTCCAAGAACTGACACAGCTCCACAGCAGGGCACAAAGTGATTGCTCGCAGGAAGAACGTGTACTGCTGCAGGCTCTGCAGTAGCTGAGAACATGCTTCCCCCGGGCAGTGTCAGCAGACAGAGACCAGAGGCACAGGAGTGAACTGGACTCACAGCTGCTCTTCGGCAGGCCCAGCCAGCCATTAACGTGTAGTGACTCCATAGCTCCTGACCACAGCCAGACCCGATCCACCTATCCCATCAGTTCTGCCTCATTGACTGCAGGCAACTTCTTCCAAACGCTGCTGTAAACAGCAGGCTCTTGGAGGAGGCTGGAAGGTGGCCCTGGTAAGGTTTGCAGGCCACCTCCTGGCTCTCTCCTCTCAGAGCACAGACACCTTGCCATGTGAAGGAAACCTTTGGCAGCTGTCTGGTGCTGCGAGACAGGGCTTGTTGAGCTTGGCTGAGTAATCCCAGCCGCTCCTGTCACTGCAGCTGTATGCGTCCTCGTTCTCCCAACCCAAGGATCGCTGCTTCGCTGAATCACCCCATTAAATTGCTAATATCTTATTGTTCTTTAAGATTTCGAAACTTGCTGCGAAACATTTACAGATAATTTTTTTGCCTGCAGTCACTGTGCCTAATGCCCAGTCATTGAGTGCCATATGTGTTTATATGCACTGCAATTTTCCACTTGATTACATTTTACCACAAACACTTTCATCCACTCCACAAAGACGGCAGCAACACATCCATAACATTCAGAGCAGCCCAGACAGACAGAGCCCAAGCACAAATGTCTCCCACTGGCCAGGACATCTGACAATGTTAGATTCATAAGCCCAGCTGACATAATCTGCAGTTCCAAAGTCCTTGAGGGCACAAGCACCTGCCACCTAAAAGCAACATGCAAAGTCGCCCTCATGTTTCAGCTTTCCTGTTAAGCATTGGGTGCTGCTCAGCAGTATAGAACAGCTGCACAAGGTGGAGATGCTTGCACATAACCAAAGATGTCTTAGATCTTCCAGGAGACATGGAATGACCCAGAGCCCTACAAAGATGTTTAGTTCCTGGACCCAAAGCTGCAGCAATTCATGGAGACGTGTCACATGCAAGATTTCATTCCTTCCTCCCTGCAGCACAGACCTATTCGGAAACTGGAACCTGCATCCCTGGAAGTGAGCCTCCTGCCAACTAGTGGTTATCCTGCTGGTCCATGCTGGGGATCACAGCTCCTGACTGCAGCACCCAGCCGTTCACAAATAGACACGTCACTTCACCACGCCACTGCAGCACAGCACACCCTGCCAGGAAGGTCAGCCACTGCTGAGGACAGCACTACCCTTAGCTCCAGCTGGCTCAGGGCCACAGAGGTGGCTACACAGCCAGGCACAGCCTTCCAGGATAAAACTGGCAACAGATTCACCTACACAGAGCGCTGATACCCTTCCGTGAGCTGACACACTGACTGAGCGGAGGGCCTGACTCGGCTCCAACAGTGAGACCTGAGCAGTGATGTAGGCCTCAGCACTGGGCTCACGTAGCAGCACTGCTTCAGCCACGCAAACAGCTCAGCCCCAGCTCTGGGCTGTCCCCACACTCTCCACTGGATGCTCACCGGGGAGAAGCGACAAACCAGCTGGCCCTATGAACCAAGTTTTGTCACTGTGGTGATACACGATGCCAAGCCAGGAGTGCCCAAAATAGGCATACACCCCACTGCAGGTTATTCATGACTTGAAACAGGCTTCCTAAGATAGCCAACACCTAGTGCATTGCTTAGACTTCATATCTGCTGATCGTATGCTTTCTGAAAGCTCCTGGCACCAAGATAAACTGTTGAAAACCTTAGCCATCTTCTCTTATCGCTATATCCAAGAAAAAAATAATTATATCTCTTTTGTGGAACTAACTGTTCAGGAACAGGTCATTTTCTGCTGCAAAATAAAGCCCTACTAATGAATGACTTGCAGTCCTAGATGAAGGCAAAGGAGTAAACATAACTTCTTCAAGGCCTCACACTGAAGACAAAACTGGAGCCTGTAGTGACTGCTGGCCTACAATAACAAAACCAGCCTTTCCCACCATTGACTTGTGAGTACAAATTGGGGAAAAAATGCCAGATCTGCTAGCCTAACTGCCAAGAAAGGTCAATATTGCCCTGCCAAGCATCTACAGCCCTCTCCAACAACACTGTTTAGCATCACTGGCACAAAATCAATATTTCCTTAAGTTTAGAGCAACTCAGCAGTGACCTTGGCAGAGGTCACCCCCAAGCTGTGGGGCAGCATGTCTGTCAAAGGGAGTGCACACTGCCATTTGATCTGCTGGAAAGCACCTCTTAGCTCTGCTCTAGTTCAAGTTCTCTTACCTGCCAGAGATCTGATGCAGAATCAGCCCCCAAAGGACAAAAATACTTATTCCCGGTGAGTTCATTGCTTCCCATTTGAATTTGGGCTGCATAAGTTGTTAGATCTGTACTTTAAAGGAAATCTTCTCATGATGAGAAAACAAACCACTGGATGATGTAGAAAGTAGGTGGTGTTTTTTCTCCTAAGCATCTGTACTGAATATACCCAGCCTGGCACTAGTGGGCCCTGCTGCGAACACTGACTCGCATGCCACGCATATAAAGCAAGAAATGTAGCTCACATGCTAAACCATATCTACTGATGCTTCATAAAAGGCTGTGAGCTCCCAAATAACTCCAGGAAGTTATGACTTGTGGCTAACTCCTCAGAGAGGTGTAGCTACATTGAGTTGGGGGTGAGGGTATGGCCTAGCGTTGCCGCATAGCTGTCATCTCATCTAAGAAGTGGCAACTTCTGAGCACAAACATCCGCTTCCATTTGCCATGCTCTGTGCCCATCCTGAAGAGTTAGAGCAGCCTCACCCTAGGGCTTTTCAATCAGGATGATCCTGTTCACTGTCTTCTGGGCTCAATTCGAGACTTATTGAACTGTGTGATAGAAATATGAGACAAGAGGGCCATTTTGGACACTGTGTTGACTCCCTTGCCTTACGATACGTGATTACCTTATGTAAAAACTCAACATCAAGTTCCATCTGACTTACAGCACTGCATTCTTCACTTCCATTTCTATTTTACTATTTCCTTTACTTCTGTAAATCTTCATCACAACCTATTGCTGTGCACAAAGGACCTCCAGATCTCCCTAGAGCCCCTGGAAAGAACTGATTTATCCTGGAGCCCCTGAAGACGATATCTGCTTTCCAAATCTATGAACTTCCTTCCCCACAGCAACAGGAGAACCCTCTCCCCCCTGGGAGTTTAGCTATTCCAACATGATGCTGAGGTAGCATGGGAAAATAAAAGGGCATTTATGTGAAGAGGAGGAAGAATAACTGTAGAAGTAGGGAATCCCTGATCCAGTGCAGGAAGGAGGGTGAAGGGTGTACAGCCTGATCAGCATAGACTAGATCAAAACACTTTGAGGAGTATGATATTCCCCAATCCACCTCATATCTACTCCAGTCCAAAGGCTGAGCATTTGTAATAGTGTTACCATGTCCAGAGGGCTCCCTTGGCTGCAGATGGATGGAAAGCAACTTGATTACAATATGATAATCCATGTGAACCACGGCAGACACTTGGGGTAACTTCCATCCTGCATGGGTCAAAGGGAAGTTTCCCAGGGCGGTTTCTGCTCCCATCCGCCAAACCATCCCCATTTCTTTTCCTCTTGATGATCCCAGCCTGCTCTCCTTCCTTCTCCCACAGCTTTTCCCTCCAGTCACTCTGCTGGAAGCTAATATTTTTCTGAGCAGCCTGATTTCTTTCCAAAGTGCCTTTGCACTGAAACCCAGATTTGAAAGGGAGCTTGGGGAGAGGGAGAAGGCAAAATATGACACATTCAAGCGATAGTGAAACAACAGATTCATCACAGCTAAGGGGGGCCCACATGGTTCCTCAACTGGATACTGCCCCAATGCCCATTTCCCCAGCTGGCTCCGCTGGAGCACTCGCCGCTGCTTCCCTCCCCCTCTTTGCAGTGGTGTCACTCCAAGAGAACTGGCTGGTCTGATTGGCGAGAGAACACTAGGGGTGTCAAAGAAGGTGCTCACAGACATTTCTTGGACGCCTCAAGGAAATAAAGGCCATCGCTGAGCCTGTCAAAATGATTAATCGCTTACAGGGAATGAGGGGGAGGGAGAGAGAAGGAAAAGGAAGGAGTGGAGACAGATGGGATGGGGAGAGCTATAAACAAACAGTAAAAAACAAGAGACACAAGATTGCCTCTGTGCTGGGGAGAAGGTAGAAGCAAGGAGCTTGAAGAATGCTTCAGGTTGTGTTTGCAGTGAATTGGTGATGGATGAAAGGACCCGTCAGAGTCCCACATTCACTCAGATTTCCACTCCTATTCACCCCAGAGTTGCACCAAGCCTGAACATAAACTGAAAGAGTATTAAAGTCTGCCTTGCCCAGTGATGTCAGACCTGACAAGCCAAGGATCGCTGCCATGCCACTGCCCAGCCCTTCAAATCTCTGCAGTTCACATTAATGAACTTAAGAGCAGAAATTTATTACCTAAGATTCCAAACAGGGCTTTACTGTCCTTGTACCTTCCAGCTCTACAGCCTATAATGGCTGTCATTAAAACTGAGGTCTGCCAGGACCACTAATTCTTTGTTACGTGAGACTTATCACCCCAAGGGATTCAGGAAGGGTAAGAGCAACTTCTGAGAGACCACAGAAAGCTTAGAACCGGGCAAAGGAACGCCAAGCAGCCAGGCTTACAGAGAATCAGTTCAGCCTCCTTGGTAGAAAGATCTCCCACAAGAAACACTCCCTGGGATGTCACTGTTATCCACTGATATACCTTCTCTGTGGCAAGAGATTGTCATTTTTTTTAGAGACAGATGATTTTACCTTACTCCTTTAGCAGCTTTCAGCTAACTCAATTGCTCATATAGCTTATTGTATGAGGTCATCTTTGCCTAAGAAGTTCACAGACTACCTAACTTGCAGCAGATCTCATTCTAACATAAGGCTATGTAAGTACAGAGCAGCACATACTCTCTTCCCTACCCTGACTTTGTGAGGGGTTTCAAATTAAATCCAAGGTAGTTCTTATCAAGACTTTCAATGATCTAACCCTGGCTATCCAAGAGAAGAAAAACGAACAAACAAACCCATAGTTAGATCCTGTCCTGAGATGTGCTCTTTTCTCTTATTTTTAAATTCTTCTGATAAACAATACTGGCCACAAGAAGAGGCTGAAAATCAAATCTGCTATTTGTGTGATGTTGGACCCAGCTGGGCACAAGGAGAAATTGCTCAGCTGTCCCCTCTGCAGATATCTGCTTTGATTTCTACTTGCAGACAGAATAATCACCCTGGAGACCTCTGCCCTGAGTGTACAGCCTTGCAAAGACACAAGTCCTTACTGAAATCAATGACTTCAGTAAAAGCTCACGCCTCAAGACCACACATCCAGCAACTTTACATGCCCCAGAACTTGCCTGTCATTCACCCCAAATTATTTTGGCTGACCTAACGAGCAGCAGTGCCTCTTTCTGGAAACCATGACCACTTGTTTACTTTTACAAAACTTTGAAATACAAATCTATCTTGTCCTTTAAGAGAACTAAAACATGTTCTTCAGCCTCCCCTCAATAACACAGCCTTCATTTCATGAGCATTACTCTCACTGCAGTATGTCCATAGAATCTTATATTTGCTATATCCATTCCCTTGTGAGAACTCTCCTCCTGTTTTTCTTTTGTCTTTAGCTATCCTGTCTCCTAAATACTCCTTCTGTGTTCATCCTGCTTTTTTCCCTAGACAAGCGGCACTGCAGGCTGTGACCAATTCGAACCCATATGTGTGCGGGCTGACCACCTAGCTACTGCCTTTTCCAAACAGCAAGAGCTGAGTTGTTCTTGTACTCCCACTAAACAGGGCCATTAGGATGGTCTCCTGTACTAAGACTCTAATTCTTGTTATGTAGCTTTAAGGTCTGTCAGCTTTTACTGAAAGAGAGAAACAGTTCAGGAGTTGCAAGGAAAGACACAGATGAAGAAATCTTGGAAAGGAAGGGAAGAAAAAAAAAAAGCTATCATATACATACAACTATTTCTCTTTGAGAGCTCTGAAATATCTTACACATTTTCCTCAACTTTTATCCTTACAAATATTTCCCTCTGGACAAGAAACTTGAGTGAAACACAGTGAATGGTTAAACATCTCACCATCAAGTGAAAAGTTGAGAGACAATAAGCACTACCTGCCCTTTATTTGTGTTGAGATATGTAGGCCTCTAGTCCCTCCCCCTCATATATATATTCCTCTTGGAATGTCCCAGGAACTGTAAGAACTGTAAGAGGAAGAGGTATATGTTTGCTCTAAATGAGTTTATGCAACATGCCCTCATGGAAAAAAAATGTGGTTTTGTTTTTCTGTTTATTTTTTTTTCCTCCAACTTGATTGCTCTGAGAGGGTTAATAACCAACCAGTGGCTGCTACAAACGTACAGCATTATGCCTGGCAAACAAACAGGACTGTGTATTGAGCATGCACTGAGACCCAAGTGTCATTCCACAAAAGGGAAGGAGGTTGACAAAAGCTGTCATGCCTACAGATCAGCCCAGCATAGACATTGAAGCAGGGAGCACAGGTGCCCCTGGCTGCCATGTAGTCATTTGTCCTTGCACTTGACCTGTCCTCTAGCCAAACCTTGCTTTGGTAGAAAATAAGCCCTCACCTGGGGGATATGAGTTTGCTTATGGATGTAAAGCTGAATGTGTTCTGGTCACTATATCCCTGCCTGTGCCTCTGGGCAGCAGCATTCACACAGAATGCCTTCAAAGATGGCAGCTGTGAGAAAAGACAGGTAACAGCTTCATGTGTTCTGGTAATTTGATTGAAAAAACACAAAAACAAATAAATGCATATCACTAGATTGTGCTTGGCTGGATGATCAGCAAAGCCAGCAAATGACAGAGACACAGAGCAGTTGCACTGTTTTCTTTTCTTTACCTGTCATGCATCCCATCAGGTTCCTCCTTGCTCTCCTAGCAAATGACATTATCACGAAAAGAGGTTGAACTGTTTTTCTTTTGCTCATCCTCATCTTTCTGCATGCCAGTCAAGGCTTCTTTCTGTCCTTCTCCACCAGAAGCCACAAGGCTGTATTCAGGGTTTGGGGAAAAACTGCCAGAATGGGTATGGGGTTTTTTGTCCCTGGCTGTTTGCGTGCAAGCACTGAAAATAAAGCACAAAGTGCTGACTGGGCAGGAGGAGGATTCCAAAATGCCATCTTGGTTATAGAGCAGCTTTCTAAGGATCACAGCCACTGAACAGCAAAGGAAGGATTCCCCTACCTCCCTGCAGAAGCTTTCCAGGGAGCGGAGGCCCTTGCTGCCACTCCGCGCCTGGGCGGCGGGGGCTCTGCGGAGCAGCACTGGCACTCTGGAGTTGCGCGACTTCTGCACTTGGCCGCGGCTCCTGGGGCTGCCTCCATTGTTCGCAGGATGCTCTCCCCCCTTTCCTCCTTCTAACAAAGATTCTGATTAATGATCGCTCATTCCTAATTGTCAAATTTCTTTTCCTTCATCCTGTGTCTAATCACCAGTGACAGAAGCCATTACGCAAATGAGAGCAGACGACTTCCCACAACTGTTCTCGTTGGTAAAAGCCTTGTAATTTAAAGCTCTGATTTGTAAAGGAAAGCTGCGTTTCCCCAAGGCGTCCGGGCATCTGTTCCACTTACGCTCCAAGAGCCTCTACTTCCGTTCCCTCCCCCCACAATTAGTCCTCCGTTTGCAACAAATATTTGACTTTGTGAGGCAGTAATTAGAACTTACTTTGCATGTGTTTGTCACAGTAGCAGCATCTTCTCCTCTTTCCTTTGGCAGGAACTCCTTCTACATAGGAGAAATGCAGAAAAGTGCATATGGAAAAGTGACTTCAGAACTTGCCAGGACATTAGCAGAAGCAATGCTGGCTCCACAACAGGAATGAAAATGGAAACCAAGAAACAGTGCCAGGAAGCTCCTCACACCGATGTAGCAGGAGGGAAGCTTTGAGGAGAGCATTATGAAAAAAAAAAAAAAAAAAAAAAAAAAAAAAAAAAAAAAAGAGTACCAGGACAGTACTTCCCACTCCAGCTACTGCTCCGCTTCCAGGGGAGGGAGAGCACCATGCTTTGATCATTCACCAGTACTACGGCTTACTAAGAGATTGTTGAGACCCTGAGCACACTCTCCTCCTTCCAGGATTTTGACAGGCCAAGCTGAGGAGTAGTTGGCTTTGTTCAAGCTTGCTTGCTTGCCTGTTGGTAATAGGTGCCGTGAAGCAAAAAGCCTCAGCAACCTGGGCTTACCTCTGTCTGTCTTAGGGGTTACTTGTAAGCAGAGGCTCTACTTCCTCAAGTACCTATGGAATGCTAGAAGTTTCCTCTTTCTGCAGGAAAACTCTGTATCTAGATCCAGGATCTAAAAGAGTTAAAAGAAATGTCTCTCCTCCCTGGGAAAATCCCACTTTTCTAAGAACTGGGTAATGGAGGAGGTAAAAGATTAAAAAAAAAAAAAAAAAAAAAAAAAAAGATATTACAGGATCTAAGAGAAATAGCAAACCAGAAAGAGTGGAAGTACCAGGGAAAACCTTCAGTCTTATCTGTTTTTCAAGCATCAGTTCTCATAACTCAACTCCCTCTATTCCTCTGCCCTCCTGGAAACGTTTTGAAGCTTTATGGTACCATCCATTCGTGTTCCCCAAGAAGCACATGGAGAACACAGACCACAGGATCAGACATATCAAATACAGAACAGTGTATTCAGTAGACTATTAACAACTGTGTGTTTGAAGAGAGGATGACCCCATGGATGGGTGACTGTCCATGACCACAGAATGACATCTTCCTACCTTTCCTGCTCTCTCCATATACATGTTGGCTCTGAGAGTGTAAGGAGAAAATGTCAGTTGTGAGACCTCAGTACCAGACAGCTGTTTGACACACACATGCCCCCAACACCTCTATGCAGTTCTCGCTCATAATCAATCTGAACAAGACTCTAATGTTAAGCCACCAATGTTTCATTGATGGTTATATTCCAAGGGGGATGTAGAGCTAGTATTATTATAAAATAACTTACATTTTTTAAAAGTAGATAGGATTTCACCATCTGAGGTTGCCAACACACAACAGATGTACAGAAGAAGCCTACCACACAAATCACTTTGTCCAAAGTGTGAATCTGATAAAGAAGCAAGGGGAGGACAAGATAACCCAAAGGAGAAGCAACTGGCAATTCCTTATACTTGATGGTATAGCTTGCTCTGTGGGTCAGTGACCAGAGCATAAATCTCCCACTCAGGCCAGCAGGGAAGGGAATTTTTTCATACTTGACAGACTTCGATGATACAGTCTTATTTCCAGCTTTTTTTTTTTCCTCAGACTTATGAGAATGTTCATGGGAAAGTGGTGCACACAGTAGCAAAGACAGCATTGCTATTTTGAAGGCAGTCTAGAGACCACAAGCCTTCACTAGCTAAGAATACAAGCAGAGTTATTAGGAGGACTAAATGATAACTTCAGGTGCACATCTCCTCGAAAAGCAATCCTATATAGACACAGAATAAGAGCCGCACACTTCCATTGTTCAACACTGGTTGTATTTAAGAACTACACTTCAGAAGGTACCGTGTGTTTTTCACACCCCACCCCCTGCACACACACCCAGCATAGAACACACACAGCTTCCCAATACCATGGCAAGGGGCATTGAAAGCACAAGGTGAAAAGGGAAGGGAGGAGTCAGTCCATCAGTGCATTGTAAATGAGCTTTCACAAAGTCAAGTGCAGCAAAAACTGTTCAGACACTTAAAGTTAGACCTTTGGCAAATAAAGAAAAAAATCCGTAAGTTCTACATGTACCATTCTCTCTCCACAAGGGATGTGAACTCCCACCCTGAGCTTCAAGAACTGATGGTGCCTAACAAGTAGTACTTGAATCTACCATGTGCTAAATAAGTAGCACAGAGCTGGGATATCACTTGAACATCTTCCCACTAATGCGGAGGCTATGCATGTACCCCAGATTTCCTGGGAAGGCTTTGTTTTTGACCAGAGCCTATAGTCTGGTCTTCTTCCCCACCTGCCCAAAGGCTGCATATTGATAAACATCCAGCTGAGCAACCTTTGTCTTTTGTCTAACCAGAGCTCTGGATAGTCTGCAACTAGTAGGGCAATCCAATTACTCAGTGATGTGGACATATTTTGTAATAAGAGCCCTGGCAGCTGCCAATTACACTTCATTTTTTTTCTCCTGACCTGTAAAGCAGCTATAGAACAAACCCCTTAAACGCCCATTAGAGAAGTCCTCCACCTTTGTACAAGAGAAGCTCACAGCAAGTGGTATATGAGCTCTCTCGGGACAAGATGGGACCTGAAGCCAAAGATAAAGAGTGTTTCCTCAGCAGCATCTTCTCAACAACACATTTATCAGAAAATCATGTCAGCACAAGCCCTGAAGAACAAAGGAGAAAGCACTGGGAAGTCTAAATTGAACAATCTCTCCTTAGTCTCTGGGATGAGTTAGATGGAGTATGAAACAGTTTCTCCTATCTCTAGCTCCTGGGACTCATTACAACCGCACCAAATATACAACTCCCTTGCTCCATCTCCAAGCCAGGAACAGCCAGTCAGTGCACAGTAAGGGAGAAAAAACAGCCTCCATATGAGCCTAAGGCTTTTGCATGGAAGAGGAGAAAGAAAGCACACATGATTTTTCAGGGTTACTGTTGAAACGCCTCTAAAGAGAGGCTCTCCTGTTACTGTGCCCTGTTTTTTGTTGCTTCCTGGCTTGCTATGTCAAGTCCCAGAACAGATAAATGATGACTATAAACTTAACCACATTTTAACAGAAAGCCCTGACCTCTTTCATGTGACTGTACAAAGAAGGGAATCACACACTGGTGTGAATTCCCCTGATGGACAGGAGCCATACAACATCACACAAACATGCACTGCTGCGCAGCCACACATACACGCACACACACACACACACACACACACGACTTCTTGCAGTTTCAGTAAAAAGGGCACTTCCCATGTTAGTCCAAGGAGCCAGCACCCTTGGTGGGAAAAAGGGAGGCTCTGTACCTATCTGACATGGCAGTTTGAACTTCTGAAAGCTCATCATCCCTGGAAAACTTCTTTTAAAAGTGTAGCTTAAACATCCAAGACTTGAAGAGTGCCCTGGCGTTTATGTATCTCCCTTCATAATGCTACATCCCCTTTTAACCATACTGCAGCTTCAAAACAGCAGGAGAGAATCCTTCACTCTGCAGAGAAAGCTGCTGTCAGAAGGAAGGTTTATCTATATTCCTACAACACAGATGTCATTTGGACAGCAAAGGATTCCGTGCAGATGAATTCAATCTGATCTCTCTACTCTGTACCAAAGTCCCAAGCATAAATGTCTTGAGTTGAAGGAAATTAATAATTTGTCCAGTTGCTCTTCACACACAGGCCATCACATGTTCATTTACACTATACAAAAAAGGTGCCAAAATTGAGCATGGACAGGTCCTCTAACAACAGAGGACTGAATTCTAACATTTGTCATCTTATATCCACTGCAGGCACCAACACATAAACTCAGACAGGGAACCCAAATCCAGGAGGCTGCAGAAACAAAACTGTTCCTGGTTCCTCTCCAAGCTCCTCTTCAAATGCCTGAAAAATCCTTACAAAACATATCTGAGTGCCAGAAGCCATGCTCTTCGTTGTGGCAAACAGGGCAGAGGGAAGGGGGGAAAAATAACAAGTTAGTGAGCATGAATCCAGCTTCCAGTAAGTGCAGACTCTTTCTTGGGAGGTTCAGTTAGATGAGAGTGGAGGATGGATGGGATACTAATGGTTCTGCAGTTCCAGAAGCCCCCTGTATTGTAGTGGGGCAGGGACAAAGATGGGCCAGAAAACCCATCAGTCTCTTAAGTGCTGCGTGCAAGACTAGCGCTCAGTATCTTCCATTGCTCGTGAACAAAGCAGCTCCAACATCAGTCACCCGGGCGGCCAGCCATTAGTCATACCGTCCCTTAATCATCATATTCAACAAGGGACCCACCTGTTCAAAGCAAAGACAGATCATTAGGTAGGACATATACACAGAAGCAGTAGCAGCACAGACTGCTCCCTCCCCTTCATAGCAGCTTACAAGTTGAAGAGCTCGGGATAGAGGATTTCAACACAGACTGAGCCTATGCTGAATCAATTTTCAAGTATTTTTTGAATTATAACATCAGGAAGCCCTGAGCACATACTAAAACAAGCACAGTCACAGGAGTTAACCACAATTCTCAACACCTAATCTGGACTGTCACCAAAGCAACCCACTTGCAATTGGTTGAAATTTTAACTTCCTATCCTAGACTGCTGCTTCCTCATGAAGTGCAACTAAAAGGCCAGTAGTCATCAGGGGCTGCTTTTGGAGGACAGAGAAGGAAAGCTCTCAGCCTGTCTGGTCCTTGGGGTCACTTGGAAGAAAGTCTAGGACTGAACATTTTGTTAAGGTTTTGTTTTTCATCCAAGAAAATTTCTCAGCATTGCCTAATCACTAAGGGGAGAATTTCAGTGTGCTACTGCATTAAGATGATCCCAAGGAAAAAGCCTGATCTCACACGGAGGTGCTCAAGTTTGTTGCACAGACAACATTATAGACCATGAAAACACATTGGGTATTTCCACTTTCATATCTACCAATCTTCAAAAATGATACCCTTTGTACTTCAAACCACTCTTATTTGACATACCAGCTGGTTAAAGTTTTAACAAAATTCAGACAAGGCTGGGACAAGTGGTGAGAGGAAAGCACATGGCCTTAATAGAAGGGACTGCATACGTGTCAGAAATCCGTGTGGAACAGGTAGAACGCTTTCACTGCTTTGACAAATTCTGGGTATCTATTTCTCCTGTGGCTGCACCAAAGGCTAAGGAGAGTTTGGGAGCAAAACTCCTTCCTGGTAGTGCCCAGAGCCAAAATAACTCTCTCAAGTACAAGAACAATTATTCCCTTGTTTGTAGTGATCCTCTCCAGGATCATAATTTAAGGAACTTGCCTTTTGTAGCCCAAGGGTATTTTGAGAACAGAGCATGAAGAGCAGCAGCACAAGGCTGCTTTCTGCCACCTCACAGTGACACCTGCAGAGCCAAGCTGGCATCCTGATGTTATACTAACCCACAACCGTTTCAACAATATGATTCTCTTTCATACCTCTTGTGGATTTCCTAGGGCCTCTCCCAACATCTTCTCAATGTTCCTCATTATTGCCACTTTCTGATGAGCCTTTAATGGATATTCAATTCTCTTTGGGGTAGGGGCACCCTGAAACATGAAAAATAGCTCTTTGCATGTTTACTGAATTAATAGATTATTCCATTCTCTCCCAGCTCTTCACTCACAACATGAAAGGAGCTTTCAGCTTATGACAAGTCCTAAGGCACTGGATTTGGTGCACTGAAGTTCTCACATTAACAGCACCTGCCACACACCTCCACCTGAAAGAAAATCCTCTGGCATAGAGCTATCCAAGGTGCATAGAAGGGTGCATATACTCACCTTGTACCAGAAGTTCACAGTGATGGTAATCCCCCCATTCAGGAGAGACTCAATGTGGTGCCACCTGCGCAGAAACCACACATACACACACACAAAGGAGAAAGAGAAAAAAAAAAAAAAAAAAAAAAGAGAGAGAGAGAGAAAGAAAAAAAAAAAAAAAAAGAAGAGAAATGACTGCTACAGCCTATGGTGAAATACCTTGAATAAAAGTGTTTAGACTGCACTAGAGACCTTCATCTATTCTTTATCACCAAAACCAGAACTTCTGGAAAACTCTGCTTATTTAAATAAAGATTTTTTTTGCACACACTAGTGGATAGCCTACACAATGTAATACTAGAGAGAATTACCACATACATTTTACAGACAGGAAACAGAGAGAGTCCGGTCCAATTTATTACAACAAATGCCATATTGCTGGGAAAGTTGAAACAAAATTCTCTAAAAAAACAGCCCAAGATTAAAACAAACAAACAAAAAAAAACTTTAAATCTTATTTGCTGGTCACTGTGCACATCCTTCTTACCAGTACATGGGTATGTAGAGCACATCACCTGGACCCACCACTGTTTCATAGCCTACAACACTTCGGAAGTTTGGAAACTTCTCGTAGTCAGGATTGTCAAAGTCCACCTAACACAAGCAGAAATAAGAAACTCAATTTCCTTTAATGACAGACCTCATCATAGGCTTTCAGTATCACATCCTCCTGATAATTTTCCTACTTAGCTTTTACATTCTCACTAGTGCCTAACTCTGAAGTGAGTTGCTGCAGTATCCCCAAAGCACCACTGACTCAAACAGGCATCCTGAAGCTTATCAGCAAGTAACCTGTCTTTCACCAAGCGAACAGTGAAACAGAACAGGGGAATCAGTAAGAGCTGCCCAGTCACACCATCAAGCAGATGCTTGTAATCCTAGTGCTTGCCAAGTCGGGATTCAAAAGTCTTTTGACCAGAGCAAAGACTGCTGGTCTTTCCATTTATTTTCAACACACTATTCACTTAACAGATCTGAATACAGCTATTGCAAGGGATCAGAAAAACCACATGTGACTAGTTTCAGTGCAGCTTCCTCCCACCCTACATTTTCACAAATGCCTCTTTTCAGCACGGTGAAGAGATAATCTGCTGCTCTTACCTGGCTCTGCCTGTCACATGGATGGTGCACAGGGTAAGGGTAGAGGCACTCAAACTGATCAGGAGGAAACAGGATACATCTTTTGTAGCCCTTAATCTGAGCAAAAAAGTTCTGCTGCTCATCATAATGAGCTGGTGTCACATTCCCTGCAAAGAGAAAAAAGCTGATAGTCAAAACAAGACATTCTCACATATACTTATCAAAGTTACTAACAAGATATATTCTGTGCTGGGGCAAAGACAGTAAATACACTTCCACATATAGAAAAAACTAAACAGGGAAAATATTACATGTTACAAACTGACCATTATATCAGTCAGCCTTTACTGGAGCAGTTGCTACCCTGCTTACCAATTTCCATTCAAAATTCATATTCAGCAACTTATGCTCTGCAGAATTTGGATTTCAGCTTATCTTCATAAACACCAGATGGTGATTGTTGATGAGAAGCTTTTTTAGAAAACCACTCCATTTAGTTGACAAATTGAGGAATGAATTTTTACAGAGCACTATTAGTTTAGAGAAAGGGAGTCCTATAGGTTGATTTAGAAAAAA
The DNA here is from genome assembly GCA_034781795.1 of Crypturellus tataupa. Lineage (NCBI taxonomy): Eukaryota > Metazoa > Chordata > Aves > Tinamiformes > Tinamidae > Crypturellus > Crypturellus tataupa. Next base: position 920,902 of record JAWLRI010000165.1, read on the forward strand.
AAGTCATAATAATTGTGCAAAAAAAACAAGTGAACAAATCTTGTCATCAGAGCTTTATAATACAATTGCCCTTCCTCTAGCCCAAGGACTGTTTAATTGTTACCAAGCCTGACTTCCACCACTGGCTCTTAAATATATTCAAACCTTAAAACACAGCAGGTCATTTTGTACCCCTATTAACTACTTTTTAAAGTTGCTTGACAATTCACTACATTTTCTACTCATGTGCTCTCCTGTGGACACTGCCGTAGTATCTACATTTTCTGGTACACCTGCCGATGAATCAGTTTGCATGATTATTTGGAATTCCATTCTCTCTGAATGCTTTATTACCTAAGCGTCTTCAAACTCCACAGCACTCTCTAACTTTGCAAGACAAAATTTAGGTCTTATTTGAAAAACGGTTCCTCCCCAAAAGGGAGCTTTGCTCAGCTTGTAAAGCCTTAGGTTCTACACACTTTAAATCCACAGTATCTGAAGTGTTCAAATGATAAACAAGGATCCATCTCAGAATATGATTAACAATCACTTGAAACATATCCCTAACAGCATTGCATAGAGTCTTTGAATGAAAGTTGCCCTTCAAACATTCACTGGTAGCAAACTATCTTTACATTTCTCTCTATATAGCCCAATTTAAGTTGTGACAACACTCACCTCCCAACCAAACCTGTGCATTGCCTGCTCTGAAATGACCATTACAAATTAATGTAAAATTCACATTAAAGACTCTCTGGAACTGAAATACAGAATTGCTGATCAAGTGGCTTACCTTCCATGCCAATAAGAAGCAAGTTAGAGGTCAACTGACCCCAGCCCCGTTTCCCTTGCTGTTTGTTAATCCAGTTCCAGTTGAAGCCAAGAAAATCCACCACAATTTTTCTTCCAACTGTGTCATTCAGGGTTTGCTGTAGGTATAGCCTGCATTTCCCCAAAGCCAAGCAGAAAGTATTAAGCTTTTCCATGTATACAAACGCACCTCTCTGCTCACCTTCAGAAAGACACTTATTTGCCCCTCTATATACATACCCCTTCATCACAGACAAGACATTGTAGGGCAGAAGATTTTGTCTATGGAAAGCAGTGGAAAATACTATTCTCCTCTGTACAGCATCAAAATCACACTTCTAGAGATTCTGTTTGATCATCATTCATTACAAATAATCACAGATGGAAGCAGTTTCAACGTTCCCCCTCCCCACCAAACTTTGCCCAAAGATTTCCTGGTACAGAACATTGCTCTGTGGGAACAAGCATAGGGCAAAAAAACTAGATTTTTTACAAAAAGATCAAACCCTGACCAAGCAGGATGAGAAAATCCTAAACAAGTGGGCGACAATCAAATACCAAAAATACTCATGAACAACCTCTGGAAGAATTCTCCAAGCCATGTGCCATACAAGTTACATCTTTTGCAGTGTAGAAAGGCAAAAGTCATCTCAGAAAAAAGTAGCACTTTTCAGTACTGAGTTATCTTAAAGACACACATACACATAGATGCAGAAGACTGAAGAAACGAAACTTCTATATTAACAACCTCAGTATTGCAAACTATTGTCTGCAACATTGGGAAAAAAAAAAAAGAGAGGAAAAAAAAAAAGAAATGTGTTCCTAAACTTAAAGACTGCCTTCTCCCTTGGGGAAAGTACATGTAAAGCTGAGAAAGACCAGAGCAAGAAGACCAGCAGACATGGACACACAGAGTTGCTTCAAAAAGCCATCTGTAAGTCCTCTGAAAAAGCCAGCAATACCAACCATAGATGTAAGTCGAGTTGTTAATAGAAAAAGAAGTTCTTCTTGCTAATTTACAGCTGTTAGACAACATGCAGAGCACATATTCCACTCTTCCTCATCTTCCTGAGGAAAGAGCAACATCAATTACAGCACTCTGTAAAGAGTCTTGAGTATCACTACCTTTCCCTTCTCATGGGCTACCTAACCTCCTTCTAGCAATACCACAGTCTGGTAAAATAAAGCGAAACTGGGGCCTTCTCTATGCAACTCTTGCTATAGACAAAGCAGGAAAAAACCATCTCTGCAGACAGACAATTTAAGCAGTTTGCTTAGCTAACATCATGACTTCAACCTGATAACGCTGCACTGTGATAATACAGGTCCTTGAACTAACAGCCCCATCAACAGTCATTTAAATGAAACTTATTCCCTACTTAAATGTGGAAAGTCCTACAGAATGCTTACTTCTCAGCACTCCCTTTCTGTTGTATTTCTTTAAGTCTGTCCACAAACTCAGCAAACTTCATCTCTTCTCTGCTTGACTTGGGCTTGAAGTTCTTGAAATTGCCCATCTTCTTCTCATCGTAGTAGAGAAACTTGTGTGTGCTGGCACTATACACTGAGAAGTCCCCATTGCCAATGTTTTCTTGGAGGTAGTCCAGGTCCCATTTCAGAGCAGGATAAACCAGGTTCGTATCTGTCAGCACCACTGGCTCCTGGAGAGACACAAGGAGTTTATTGATTCAAGGACCTCTTGAACTTGAGAGCAACACACATTAACTACTGACACCACAAATTCCTCTCTAAACAAGGAATTGACAAAAGCATACCAAAGTACCAGATAACTTTGCCTAAGTAGAAAAACATGCAAAACATTACAGGTAGTTTTAGGAAAGCAGCAGACTGCTCCCACAGCAAGTTTCTAGCGGCAATAGGAGGGACTCCACTATCTACTTTGTTAATCTCTAACATGAGGTTAGACAAACACTAACTGAAAACAGTTTTAAGTCTACTTTGCCCCTCCAGAGAGACGCAGTAGACCCTGTCTGCTTGCTTGTAGCCCTAGCTACAGTCATAAATGGTGAGGATAACAGTTTTGAATCTGTAAAAAGAGAGACAGCACAAGCCTCTTCGCCGATAACCTCACTGGTAACTTCAAGGAAGAGTATGGGAGAGCTATTTCTCCATTTCTTGAGCACCAAAACAGAGCCGCTGCAGGGGCAGAAGAGGGGAGTAGTGGAATGCCTGGCACTAGGAAGCCAGGTGAAGGTAGCAGCTACGCTCCGCAGCTGTGCGCTCACAACTCCCCTTCGTGCCGCCCAACTTCGCCAACGATCCGTACCCCAAATCAGGGCACCCGGAGCGAGCGCTTCCCGCGGGCTCCGCAGCGCAGCGCCCACGGCAGGCGCCGTGCCCTCCCGCTGCCCACGGGACC
>JAWLRI010000165.1:932258-956514 GCA_034781795.1 Crypturellus tataupa
AAGGCCAGAGTTTTTGTTATACTGAAGGCCTTGGCCTCATTCTGCTTTAAAATAGAAGCTGCATCATTTCATAATTTCAATAGTCCCTTGGGCACTTCCCCTCCCGTAGGCACTCATGGAGGATCCCTGTGGTAACTGGGTGACTATTTGCTTGGCAATGTTCCAGTAGGCAATCTTAAATCTATTTTTAGGTTTTATTCTCTAAACTAGAGAGAAGTAAGGAAGCTGTCCCTGTGTGACTGCTACCTTCTTCTCTGTCTTCAGTGACCTTTTAGGTGGCTAAGTTTGAAGAACTTTTGCTTTTGGCTAGGTTTAGAAGGTGTAATCAAGACTTTCTGATCTTGATTGGGGACCAGCATGCAGAAGTATCTGAGATCATAATATACAGGGTTCATACCTGGGTTTCAAGAAACAGTTGTGTTTGTGATTTTTGTAAGGACCTATTGTCAATGGTTGTGGCTGTTTGGAAGAGCCATATGAATTGCATCTCCCCAATAAGAAAAAGGTATTTTTGCATCAGTGACCTGGATGCTCAGAATTTCTTGAAGTTTTGATTTTTTTCAGAGTGTTTGCCTTAGCTTTTGACTCCTCTGTCTGGGCTATTCACACATGTCCTCTCCTTAAGCAGGCAAGGAATGCTGACTATCAGTCACGAACTGATTTGTTGTTGAAAGATTGGTTGCAGTGCTAAAGCCTTGCTCTTCTTGTGTCTTGTGTTCATGTGCCCACTTGTAAGTGTCCCCCTTACACTTCTGTTAGGAACATCTGCCCAGCAACTGGATGCATCCTTCAGTACAAATGCCACCTTGGAAATATTTGAAGTTGACTTCAGGGATCCCTCTCTGGACATGAAGCAGAAAGGAATCCTTCCTACCTCAAACAGGTACTAGGGCTGTGAAACTCGAAAAGGCTTTTCCTAGTACAGGAAAGGGGAGAGGGTACATATTTTCTGGGTTTAAAGTGATCTTTTGGAGTTGCAGAATGACAGAATGGTTGAGGTTGGAAGGGACCTCTAGAGATCATCTAGTCTGACCCTGTCCTGCTCAAGTGGGGACACCTAGAGCATGTGGCACAGGGTCTCGCCCAGTGAGTTTTGAAGATCTCCAAATCACTCTAAACCCTCACCTTACTCCTGCTCAGTAGATATTTGGGGAATACGTGGCAAGATCATTTAGTTTGACTTTGCGTACCTTCTCCATATCAAATTACTACTTAAAACAAATGTTATGAATACCTAAAACAATTCAAACGTGATTAAAACAGGAAAAATCAAACAGCAGTACTTTGGAGTGGACCTATATGCTTTGTTTCCTTTCTGAGATAAACTGATGGAATTCCATAAACTGATGGAATGAGAAAGCCGAATCAAGAAAAATACACTGAAAAGCAGTGGGAGAACAGCAAGAGGGAATAAAGAAGGAGGTGAAGGCACCAGCGTGGGGCCCGGCTATCAGGGAAAACCATGTTTAGACAGACCCTGAGCAGAGACATCTGGATGGTAGTGAAAGAAATGACCTTGTTATAAAGTAGGGACAGCAACAACTACAGGAGATGTCCTAAACAAGAATCATGTTTCCTGACAAGAATTCTACCTTCTTACAATAATATTTCACAAAAATATTGAAAAAGTTGTGGGGAAATGTAAAGCAAATTATGGGCATTTCCCTGTAACCTCTAAGACTTTCAATAATCCAGGGGATCATTCCTAACCTGCCTTTTTAACTTGTTTACCCTCGGACCTACCACCTCTCTTTACACTCAGGCCTACTGAATTACTCTGCTTTCTGTCTTTAAGGACCTGATCATTCTTAGCTTGAGACAAATCACGTTGATATATAATATCTTTGCAAAGGTCCCACAGTTGGATCAGTGGAGAAGCTTAAAAGGGCTTTTGTGGTAGTCAGTCTAGTGGATTCTTCTGTATCGTGTAAATTAGCTGGTGTTTTAGGTTTACAATTAAAAAAAAAACAGTAGAGTGATGCCTGCTTTCTAAGAGGAGGGAATTTATTACACTTGCCAGGGATGTTTACACTCAGTGCAAAATAATTACCTTTGATTTGTAATTAGCACGTTTTACAGTGAATAAGCATGTGTGTGTATATATATATATGTATATATATAATTTTTTTTCAGGTTTGAAGGCTGGAAAGAGCATAGTCCTCTAATCTTACAATAATGTCCGTATTGTGTAGTTCAGAGTATTTCACTCGCCAAATGCCATGTGAAGTCCTAAACTCTTTAAAAAATAAAAATAATTAAAAAAAGAAATCTATTGTAGCTTCCTTTTTCAAAGATGTTGTAAGGAAGCTCACTTCTTTTTGGGTGCAGGAGCCATAGTCAGCTTCAAACAAGGTAGTTATTTAACATATACAGATTGTGTATGTTTGATAGGGTGAATATGGGTGTGATTCTTGGTAGTGCGAGGTGTCTTGACTTCCACTGAATATTGTGGCTTATGCCAACTTCATTGTCTCCTTCTTCAGGTTTCATAAGCTGATCTGGGGTAGCTTTGGCAATGAGTCTCCTGAGTCTTCTGGAGTGATCGTTGGTGGAGGGGATAACGGAGTCCTGACAATGTACAGCGCGCAGCGCATCGTGGCTGCCAAGAGCGAGTCTGTCATTGGGCAGACGGAGAAGCATTCAGGACCCGTTCGAGCTCTTGATTTCAACCCTTTCCAGGTATGCAGCCTTGAGACGCAGCTGATGAGGGTTAACCACCACGAATATTTCCCATGTTTACGCAGATGTATAAGCTGACGGAAGGAATTTAACCCGTGGCATGGGCTAAATGGCATATTGGCATGGTAGTTGTGATACAGGGCTGGTCTGGAACTCAGATTTCTAGTTCTGTTTTTTTTGTTTTTGTTTTGTTTTCACTAAATTCCCCACAGCTCTTGACCGACTTTGGGAGCTTGTTTCTTTGTTTGTTTGGTTTTTGCTTAGACTTATTTTTAAGGAGTCCATCCCTGTGAGCAGGAAGTCAACTGAGTGCTTACTTTCCTTACAGAGTAACCTCTTGGCCTCTGGAGCAAATGATTCCGAAATTTTCATCTGGGACTTGAATAACTTCAGTGTGCCTATGACACCAGGAGCTAAATCACAGGTAAAGGAGTTTTCCTCTGGGCAAGACCTCTGTAGTTTGGTATCTCAGTAAGCAAGATGAAATGATAGGAGGGTGTGGAGTGGTCCTACTCTATTTACTCTCTGAAGGGAGAATCCTCTTGACCTCTCTTAGGAGGAAGATGAATCAGAACTGACTAATTAGCCTCATACTGGGGAGGTGGAAAGAGTGATATAGAGGGAAGGGAGCTAGGCTGTCAGCTGTGGAGGGATGCATGTTGCATAAATGGGTAGGCACTTTGTGGATGTAAATCAAGTTACAGATTGGTTTGTCTTATGACTTGGCTAGATTGTGTGTGATGGTTTAAGAAGGCTTATTGGATCTTCTCTGAGATATGAATTTGCCTCACCTGAAGCTTTTCATATCTCATGATAGTAACATTCCCAGCACAGCCAGTGAGCCACTTAGTGCATCTTGGCTATTATTTCCAGATAATGTTTCTTGAGCTTGGAGGGGAAGCTTCTGATCTTCTGATCCTGATTATGTTATTTGGGGCAATCAGCTCCTGAAAGTGGAAAGATCATAGTAAACTTGCTTAAAAGCAGGCTAAGTTTTCCTGCAGTAAGCATCCTGTTTGTTTCCTTGCCTACCTCCTTCACTGCTGTAGATAAAATAAATAATAGGAAAAATAAAAAATAACAAATAGCCTTGAATGCTTCATTGGTCATCTCGCTGTACTCTTAAAATGTTGCACAAGGTCATTTTTCCATTTTAAGCTCAGTTCTGGGAGCCAAGGTAGAAATATCTATGTTGTCTCTGGTCTACAGCCTAATCTCAGTATATTATGGGCTGTTCTATGTGTATCTATTGCCTTATTGTGGAATTAATAGTTTTGGATGCGTTTGGCAAATGCAGACACTGAGTAGAACCTAATACCTGCTCGCAAGGTGCTGGAGAATTTCCAGGTGACACTCCCCTCTAGAAGTATTCTGTTCACTGCACTTTGTGTAAAGGATTTTCCCTGCTTCCTTGTGTTTCCTGTCAGTGTTGTTTCTATTTCCAGTTAGTTGATCAGAGATGGAAGAGAGGAGTCTATCGGTTTGCAAATATTCTAATCAAGCTGGTGACAGAAACCTGCAATTGATGTTCCTTCAGCACGGGGGTAATGATCTGTGGCCTTTCCTATCTTGGCAGCCCCATGAAGACATCAGTGTGGTGTCCTGGAATCGGCAAGTGCAGCATATCCTATCCTCCGCTCACCCAAGCGGCAAGGCTGTCGTTTGGGACCTCAGGAAGAATGAGCCCATCATCAAAGTCAGTGACCACAGCAACCGAGTGAGTGGAGGAAGGCCTGTGATTTTGATGGGCCTGCAACATGCCCCATCAGATTGCAAAACACTGGCATGGGCTCTCGGGATGAAGTGTTCTTGTGTTGTGGGAGCTGTTGGGGTTGGTTCTGTTGGAGCTGGAAGGCTTTTATAAAAAGGCTGTAGCGTGGGGAGTGGGAGTGAATTGGTCCAGAACATCCTTAAACTTTTAACAGTTCTGTGCTCCTGCAGCAATGTTCAGAGCCCCAGTTTGCAATGAGGGGAGAAAAGTCAAGGAGCAGAAGACTGTAGAAACAAGACATTGCCTTGCTCTTTGGAGTCCTTGTCCTGGGTCAGAGCATAAGGTGACCAAGTATGTGCATAACTGACGCTGTTGCCATGCTCTGGTGGTTACTCCAAAACCATCATTTGGCTCATTTTAAAGCATGGAAGGCTGGAAATAAATGCAGCAAATTGTTATTTGAGGAGGTATTTCAAGTTGCTGGACCTTGAGAAAGATTGAGTTGTTGACAAATTATCTTCTGAAGAAGGAAGACCTAGGGTTTTGTGTGTCTGTGCCTGCAGGAAGATGTTCATGTGACCTTACAGCAGGAGAGTTGAAGTTCATGAAGGGATGTGTAAGGAAATCTTCCTATATCCAAGGCAGGACTCCCAGCTGTACAGAAATAGTGTATAAGTCCTTTGGTTCATAAAAGAATGAGGTGGGGGAGGGGAAAAAAAAGTTGCAATTGCAGACCTGTTCCTAGACAAATGTAGAATTAGTCTTTCAACTTCAATGGGATGAGGTTTTTTTTTTTTTTTTTTTTTTTTTTTTTTTTTTTTTTTTTTTTTTTAATGTCCTGTTTTGCTCTGTTACCGGTCTGCATTACTGAATTTTCAGCTCATGCTATTTTCGTTCCTAGATGCATTGCTCAGGCATGGCCTGGCACCCAGAAGTTGCAACCCAGCTAGTTCTTTCCTCTGAGGATGACCGCTTGCCAGTGATCCAAATATGGGACTTGCGTTTTGCTACCTCTCCTTTGAGCCAGCTGGAAGGGCACACGAGGTAAGGGCCTGCTTGTCATGTTGCCTTTTCAAGGACCTCCATCTTTAAAAGGAAGGCAGCTGAGAGACTGAGCTTTGGCAAGCTCTGATGTTTTATAGACTGCTTTTTTCACTGGTGGATCTGGTTCAGGCAGAGATGAGAACCAGTATTTTTGGGCTTAAATGCGAGCGTATCTTGCTTTCTTGCTGACAGGACAGGAAATTGGATTGACTGTGAAATATGACTGTGTTTTCATTCTGCTCTATTTTAGGGGTGTTCTGTCTGTCTCTTGGTGCCACGCTGACCCTGAGCTGCTGTTGAGTAGTGCCAAAGACAACCGGATCTTGTGCTGGAACCCAAGTGTGGGGGAGGTACGTGACTACAGCTACACGTGCACATTGTCTGCTTTACGCAGAGCTGTGAACCACGCCATGTATGTCCCTTCTCTGTATTTCTGCGAATTAACAATGTTACTTCCTATGATTTGTCTTCTGCACTCTTCCTGTCCAGAGAAAATGAGGTTGTTGTACATGTGCAAGATGAAAACAACAGAGACTTTCAGAGATTTCCTCCCTCTGCATACAGAGGTCATAGAAGGAAGAAAGTTTAAACTGAAATTTAGTTTCAACTAATCTTGATTACTCCTTTTTTTGTTTGTATATGTAGTGGATCCTATGACCTTTTCTATCTTCTTCCACCATCCCCTGGAGTATTCAAAAACTGGGGGAAAACCTCAAGAATAATGAGGAGCATTTGTTAGAGTGACAGAGAATGGAACAGTGTAACTAATGATGTGTACAAACTTTCTCCAGTACAGAAGTTTCACAAATGTGTGTTGATTGTATCATGCATCTCAAATACCAACTTTGAAATACCTAGACATCACAGCAATTTTAAACATCTAAAATAAGGCTGTACAAAAACTTCTCTCCTGCATATTCATTCAGTGCAAAGTTTTTAGATGAAACTAGATTTTGAACTTTGAACAAAATTCACTCAAATTGATCTTGATGATAGCATGAGCAAAGTACTCTAACAACATTAACAAAGACCAGCTGCAAGCCCTAGGCTAAATGCATATTGTGGGACAGTTTCACTGAGCTGACCTCCTTTGACTTGGAGGCAAGGAAAAATGTTAAGCCATTTTTGTAAAAGGCATGAAATGCTGCTCTTCTGGTTTCATGGCTTTTGATGCTAACTCTGTACAGATGTCTAGGGGCTATAACAGATTCTGACACTAACTTTCTTGGTGGCAATGTGTAACTGAAGTTATACTCCTAAAACACCCATGATTTAAGAGAAGAACTTTAAAACCAATTTTAGTAGAGATGGTTTGTCTTTAGATGAATGCTTCTGTAGATTTACAGGGTCTAAATTTAAGCGGGATGTTGTGCAGAGCTGGTTGGGGGGTCTGTACTTCAGGGAACTGTTTTAGTGTCATGTGCTTTTGCCTTTTCTCTTTCTGTGGTAGGTGGTTTATGAGTTGCCCATTCGGAGTCAGTGGTGCTTTGATGTCCAGTGGTGTCCTAGGAATCCCACAGTCTTCTCTGCCGCCACATTTGATGGGTGGATCAACGTTTATTCAGTTATGGGTGGCAGTTTAGAGGCTCAACAGAAGACTCAGGCTGACAAGGTAAAGTCCTGTAGACATGCCGGGGGTTGAGGCATTGGCAGCTTTTGTCTAGCCTCTGAGAGTGTGAGAAGCACCCCCATGTAACAGCAGGCTTTTAAGTGTTACTGTCATCTCATCCACAAGAATGAACTGCTGTGTGGTATGTGTGAGAGCCAGAAGCTACCTGGATGAGGACTTGATATCCATACAATTCCAGAAGAGTTGTAGGCCTATATATTGCCTCTTGATAAAGAATTTTCTTGGTATGTTTTGTAAAATTCATTGAAGTATATAAACAAAACCAAAATCAAGTGTAGTTCTGATGATTCATGTGTATTCTGCGATTGCTGCTACTAGAATAAAACTAAAGCAGCACAACTGTTAGAATAACGGACCTTTCTTGCCTTTAAATTGGAATTAAATAAATCAATACTAAGTAATACAACAAATTTTCCTTTAGCTCTAAAAAAGATCTTAAAAAGTAGCTTGTTATCCAAGTGAGTTGATTATAACTTGGAGTGGCTTAATATTTTTGAAATGATACCCATTGTTCATCCCATGAATAGATGGCCAAACTGATCAAATTAAATGCCAATGCTGTCTAAAATTTTAGTTTTGGTTTTGTGTCTGGCTGTTTAACTCCTTCATTCTCTCCCAGCAAAGAAAATATTAGAATACAGTTTTAAGAGAACACAGATAAGCATGTTTAAGTGCTACTTTATATAGTGATTTGCATCTGAGTTCAGTTTCATAAGATTTGCAAGACAAAATATATTTTATGAAGCAACAGCCATAGGAGATTAAGGATTTATATAATCCATGGAGAGTTTTCTTTATGTGTATGTGACTACTCTTCCATATTTCAAAATCAAAGAATAGTAGTTTAGAACAGCTCCAGGTAAATAAAATAGTAAGTATAAAAGTAGAAGACAGTAACAGTACATCTACAACAGTAGAAGACAGTTGTTAGAGACAGGGGAGTTAATGACCTCTTAAACTCTCTGTCCTCTGGATTTCATGGTATCAGGACAGAAACTCTGTGACAAAGATCTTCATTCTGGTGTTCCTGATACCTCCATAGTGTGTATTTGTTTTTTAAGGTTTGGCAGGGGATGATCTGTTAAGTACAAGCTGTTACCCCAGGAAATGATCTGTTTTAGAATTAGTTTCCACTCAAGTGACTCAGTGAGTTGAAGGACAAAGCATGTAGCTCTTGCCTCTTGTGGTTCTTTGTTTGGCAAGCTTGCCTTGCCCAAACTTTGCTTCCTTTCAGGTATGCCAGTTCCTTGGACCTATGCCCCATCATCCAGTCCCACTTCAATGGGGTTCTCCTTTGTAAGCGTCAAACCTGTGCCAACAATATTAAAAACTGTGAATGCTTGAAAGCAGCATTGTGTGTATATATCTAGTCACTGAGTTCTTAAATGTCAGAAATCAAGATAGGGGCCACTTCTAGACAAGAAAGTATGAAAGATTTATTTTACCAAGCTCATCTGAAGTCTTATAAAAGCTTGAGACAGTCCTTAAAACTAGTACTTTCAAAAGACTCTTGCATCAGAAAAGTGGTCATCATTTTTTTTTTTTATGAGCAAAACAAGAAATAAGTTGAGCAACTTTTGACCATATGTAATTGCTGCTTTGCATAAAGAAAGTAATTTTGTAACTCTTGTGTTTATGAGCTGGATGCTAGGCCAAAAGCAGTGTTTACATCTTGCTAAGGAAAACTCATAAAATCTCTCAAGGTGAACCTTGCTTAAGAAATAATTTCCAGAATTGTTTGGAAATATTATTTCTCTTGTATAGGGAGTGCGTAATTCTCCAGAAAGAGGAGTATTAGACTCTTTCTTCATCTGTAAAGAGGCTAACCACTAAGCAGTAGTTGAATGTACTTATATCCTAAAGAGAGGAATAGAGTTACATTTCACCCCCTTCTGCATTTGATCCTAGATCTCCTCCTCCTTCAACAATCTCGATCCCTTTGGCACAGGACAGACCCTTCCTCCTCTGCAGGTGCCGGAGCAAGTAGCTCAGACTACCTTGATTCCACCTTTAAAAAAGCCACCGAAGTGGATTCGTAGACCTGTGGGGGTTTCATTTGCAGTAAGTAAATGGAGCATCCTTAGCTGAAAATTCAATAGATTCCTCTTTTGTGATGCAATCTGTTTCTCTTGTTAAAGAAACCTTTTTATTTTCTTGGTACTTGCTCTTTGTAATGCCTGTGTAAGGTGCAGTGTAGTGTTTCACACAAGAAAGCTCTCTTGCCCCATGTTCAGATACATTTTGAACAAAGTCCTATAGCAAAGCATGCAAGTTAAAGGAGCTTATGGAACTAAGGAAAGCTCATAAATTTTCCTTGTTGGCTGTAGCATGTGCATTCCCATTCTCCTTTCTTGTCTTTCTCCTTTCTACCCACATATGTAATTTTCATCTCACTTCAGTCTGTCTAATGCCTGCCATTCACATTATGCCTTTTAATCAGTTCAGCCTGCCTGTCAGTTTCAGAAAAGAACAGTTTAGAGCAGTATTTCTTCCTCTGTGCCTCTCTGGCATTTGCAGTTGGCTATGCCTGATAGCACATACGCAAGCATCCTGGTTGTCAGTGAGCGGAAGGGTTTGTGATGAGAACTCCATCCATAGGCACGCAGCTGTTTGCATTCTTTGTGATTATGCCTGGAACTTGAGTCAGCTTTGCCAAATGAAAAGCTGAGTTGTTTTTACCTTCATGTACAGGAATGCTTACTGTATCTCCCTTTGTTCTTCTCAGTTTGGAGGAAAATTGATTACCTTTGGTCTTACCAAAGTTTCTGGACAGCAAGTGCAGCAGGCTTGCCCTCGCCAGGTGTTCATAAGTCAAGTAACTACTGAAACAGAATTCCTGGTCCGATCCAGGGAACTGCAGATGGCCCTGCAGTCAGGGAACCTCCTTGAGTACTGCAAGGGCAGGATCCAGACAGCCAAGCTGCAGTTTGATGAGAACCTCTGGAACTTCCTGAAGGTAGTATGACTGTGGAGAAGCCCAGGTGTCAGTTCTTGTACACTTGTGGGGTGGAATATGCCTGTTATGCTCCTCTGTAGCTGTACATATTCCTGTTCTACAAGACTTTAAACTGTACTAGATAGACTACTTAATTATTCATCTAAAGAAAAGTTTTGGCAGTGGAGATTTTGGAGGCTATCTCTTTTTCCACTTGTAATGGTCTTTATGGTAGGCTATTTTGGGCTTCCTGTCTATATGCTAAACAGGTAAAGCTTTGATAACCACCTATACCACACTTATAACTATGTGACAACTCAAAATTCACCTATATATTACAATTGTAACTTAAATTCTATAGGCTTTGGAATTAAGGTTGCACAGTACACAGCAGTCACCAGGCAGATTTGTCATAATTGGGTCCAAACTCTAAACTTTGTTGCTGCAGAAGTAGCCAAGCATTGGAGCATAAAGTTGATTTTTTTTTTTTCTCTCTCTTTTCAATTTCTTTTGGGACCCAGGTGAATCTGGAGCAGGAGTCCAGGACTAAACTCCTCAAGCTGCTGGGCTATAGTAAAGAAGAGCTGCAAAAGAAGGCAAGTGCTGTGTACAACAGAGAAACCTATACAGGGCTAGGGCCACTGAAGGGAAATTGTGGGGTCCTTGCTGGAGATGAGTGGATGATCTTGCACCACATGATGGATGGTGAATTATGAAATTTCAGGCGAGGGGTACCTCATTCCCCAAACTGAAACCTAGAGCATTGGTCAGGGAACTACTCAGCAAAGAACATTCTGTAGCTTTTTTTGGACTACAGGTGCAGTACTAAATCAGTGTATGACTGCGAAACCTCTACTGAGATCTGAGGCTTTCTCTTCAGATTTGAAAGATTAACTGCTTATCTCAAAGGTCTACTTTGAGAGAGTGGTATAAGAAGAAAAAGTCTGAAAAGGCTGTTCAGATTGTTGGGGGTTTTTGTTTGTTTGTTTTTGATTATGCTGGGCCTAGATCTCCTGAATTCCTATTAAAAAGCAAATGTTGGCACCCATAGGAATAAAACCATAGCTGTGCAAAATCAGACCAAAGAGGGCTTGAGGCCAATATTTTATCTCTGGTTGTTGATGCTCAGAGCAGCATATAAAAATACGATAGTTGAGAGACTGTTCTAACTTCTAACTGTCTGCCTCAGGGAAGGAAGTGATAGATGAAGGCAGTCTGGCATTGCACTGATGGAGCTGTGGCAGAAGACTCTTGCAGCAACATGATCTGTCTCCTTATGAAAGAGACAAATAGCCTCTGCAAGATAATTAAATAGGGAGAGGTGGAACTTTTCAAATAGGTGAAAAAGCCAGGGGAATAGCTGGTCAGTTGGCTTCTTTGTTGCTTATATGTTTAATAGATGCTTCATCCTGTGAATATCCCTTCTTTTGTAGATCTCCTTCTGCTTGAATAATGGGATCCCAGATAAACAGCCCCTTCCTGAGGCAGATGAGAGGAATACTGTGCAGCCAGGTCAGGTATGTCCTATGCATAATTCCAGTCTGGGAAAACAGTGGAGGGCAGAATGGTAAGGTTTACTTCCAACCACAGGTTATTGGGCTCAATGCAGGAATCGCAGAGGGCAGTTCACAAGCCTGTCTGACCCTCACAGGGTCAGACTAAACGCTCATAGAGGTCCCTTCTGGCTTTAAAACAAATCAGCGAATGATGAAGATGGACACCGGGCTGTTAACACTGCAAAAAGGCTTGCTTCACCAGTGCTGATTTCTCCAGTGATAGAATTAGCCTCACCCCAACTTAACTTCATCCTACAGTTCTGGATTTCCTCTGTGAAGCTTCTGCTGTGGTATCTGTTGTCTTTATTTCCTTTTCACCTCTGTTCTTTGAAATGTTATTTTCACATGATTTGGCAAGGCCCCCCTCAGATGCCTTCCAACATCCACCATTAATTTTGCTCTCTAAGGTATCTAAAGCTGCTTCACTCAAATTAGCAATCTCTTTTGCAAACACTTGCTGAGATATTCTATGGGTAGCATTTTTTTATTCCATTTCTATAGATTACCCAGCATGGCTGTGATCTTAGCTGTTAAATAGAGATATCACATGTTGGGTTTTTTCATATTCCATCCAAAATTGTTCAGCCTATGCAAGGGCTGACAGTTGAATGAATGAAGACTGCCTACCGGTACTGTTGTCACTGCATGTTTTACACCAGCCCCCTTCCAAGGTATGTCAATAACAGCAGTGTTCTTATTGCTGCCTCACTAAAGCTTTACAGGTTGATAAAACTGTGACATGAGGCATGAGCAATTTCCAGGCTGAAATCTGATTTATATGGACATTCTCAACCAAGTGGGGAGCACCCCATCCTATTCTGTAATCCACTAAATTATGTCGGGAAGGGACTTGTGTGTTCAGTGAGTTAACTTCTTGTGCTCTTTGCACAGCTTTTGATAAATTCCAGTGATGATGTAGCTGCTGTTTCCTCCTCTTCAGCCTTTTTTGACAACCTCATCCCACAGGACATGAGCACTTTGGAGATTCCTGTCACAGCAGGTGTGTTATGAGATATGTGTCTGCCCTTCCTTAAGGAAAGGGGAGGAGGGAAAATGTGAAAATGGTTGAGAGTGGGGTGGGGAGGATGGGGAAAACAAACAAACAAAAAAGATCCACTAGATAAATGCTTTTAATGCTTGTGACCAGTCTCAGTGTCTTGCAATATTTGTCAGCATTTTGCAAAAGAATACCCTTCAGAGACAAGAGACCCATGAAGGGTATGGGAGAAGCTTCTAAGTGACAGAAGACTTACTTTCAAGTCAGTGATTTCTTTGGAGATACAAAAGCTGATTTGTATTTCCAAATGTTCCTTAGATTATTGTACTTACTAACTGCTCTATAAAAGGAACATGATTAATGTGTCTGGATGGTGCCCCCATGACTTAGGTCTGCCTTTTCACCTCTGCAGATACTGATGGACTCATCAGCCAGGCCCTTTTGCTAGGGAATTTTGAGGGTGCAGTGGAGCTATGCCTGCGGGCGGAACGCTTTGCTGATGCCATCATCTTGGCTATTGCTGGTGGGGAGAATCTCCTGAGAGAGACCCAGAAGCGCTACTTTGCCAAGAGGAAAACAAAAATCTCCATGGTAAGTGATGGTCTGATGTAGCCACTGAGTAGTGGAAGGTGTGTGGTATCTTGGCAGATGTTTGTCCAAATACGTTGAAATGCTTTGAGGGAGAAGTAAAATGTCAGAGTATGTTTTTCTTTTTGGCTAGACCTTTATTTTCTGTTTACTTAATACTTTATACATGGCAATTTCATGCTACACTTAGGATTTCACATTCTCCATTCCTTTCTTTTCCTCTAATGATTTCTGCCTCAGCTGTCTATGCCTGTAACCTGTGGAAAGTACTGTTCCTCTAGGGCTTTCAGCTAGGAAGGTCCTAGCTACTAATTACCAATTGGAGAGTATAACAGAGTTTGGTATGTCCTAACCCAGTATTCTCATAATCAGTACTAGCTGCTGTGAAACAGAATGTGTGCTGGATATTTGTTGTGGCCATTTTAATATTCAATCGTGCTCTTTAGTTGGTGCCTTTTTTAGCATTAATATGCAAAGAGGTACTTGTTGCATATGCAGAAGCATGTGAGCTATCAGTATGGATACCCTTACTCAAACAGTCAGCATATCTTAAGTCTTCTGTGACTGACAGATCACCCTCTTCTCTTACAGCTTCTTTCCTCCATTGTGCAACAGAAGTGGCAAGATATTGTTCACACGTGTGATCTACAAAGCTGGAAGGAGGCACTGGCTATTTTGTTAACATACTCAAAGCATGAGGACTACACCCAGCTCTGTGGTATGAAGTTTTCCCTGTTTTGATAAGGTTTAATCTAGGGAAGGATGCCTCTGGACTGCTTACAGAAAGAAGTATGTCAAGCTGTGGAAAGATGGGTTCTTGCACATAACAGAACTTGTAGCTAGCTGGAATTTGAAATTGTGTGGACTGTTGAGCTAGAGGAATAAATTGTGCATGTTGCTGCTGAGAGTAGTGATTATAAAATGAGACATGCTCATATTCCGTGACACTTTCACCAATAGCTTGGAAAGATCAGAAGAGGTACTAAAAGAGGGTGATATTTATTGTTTTATTTGTGGAGAGAGGTTTCCTTGACAGAAAAAGGTTAAATTCTCTCCACAGAGAGAGGTTTCTCTCTGCAGATTCCTCTCACTTTTAAGCTCATAAACTTGGGCTATTTGATGGCTTCAAAATACTTTTTGATGGCTTCAGTAATTTACTGGGTCCTGTTAATAGTCAAATATACTAAGGAACCAGTAGTTCTGAGAGTTAGGGGTCAATCCAGGAGCAGAATCTCAAAAAGTTACTCAAATTGCTTATGTGCTAAGTAGCTGGTGGCTTACAAGAGAATGGCCAGGTGATTTGAGAGAAATACCAGCACTTAGTGCAAGGGTACATGAAATGCAAGAAAACATGTCATCTTGCGTGGAACTAACTGTAGAAGTGGAAAGCTGCTGTGGCAGTTAGAATTGGAAAGCACCGACGCTATCTGCTTTTGCTAGACCTTGATAACTACCAGATTACTAGCTGTGGTATTTTATTGTCTACTATTGCATTGTCTACTACCCACACCACTTTAGAAAGAGAAGATTGGTTTTTGTTCACTAAACTCCTCTGTCCTTTTTAAGGATTTTCCTTTATTTTGTATGCCTGGGCAGGTATGTGAGAACGGGCAGTATATAAAAATGAGGGTGTGTGTTTGTTTTTTTTCTTTTCCAAACAAATTGGTTTTCTGATTCATTAACGATGTCTGTTTCTCTGTTATCCCAGAATTAGGTGCCGTTCTTAAGTTGTCAACACCTTTTCATGCCAACCCCAGAGTAAGATTGCTGAGAGAAGCTTGGGGTTAAAGAAATCTTCAGAAAGAGACAGTTAAATGTCAGCTGTGCTTCTTCCTCTGTAGACATGCTGGGTGCCCGCTTAGAGTCGGAGGGAGATGCAACCCTGTCCGATGACGCCTGCCTCTGCTACATCTCCTCAGGCAATGTGGAGAGGTTGGTGGAATGCTGGGTAAAAAACCATGAGACTTCGGCACCCCTTGCCCTGCAGGTACAGGTGCTATGATGTTGGTTTGACACCTCTCTAGGCCAATCTGTTTGCATTATAACACAATATTTGGCTTCGGCAGACAGTGCTGTCCCAAGGGTGTCTCCCTCTAGTCTGGATTATGTGGCTACATCTAAAGCCAATTTGCACGCTTAAATGCTAAGGGGTTTGTTTAGAGGGTACTGATTGCACTTCGTGTAAATCCAGCTACATACAGTAGCTCTGAGCTACCTGTCTTTGTATTTACTATTGTCATCTCTAAGCTTCCATTTTAGTTGGAGAATTTTACACTAATCTGTTATCTGGCTAGTAGTTGCCTGGGAGCACATTTCCTGCTGTGCTATTCATGTTTAACTGTGATACTCCTGTTATTTGGCTCTACCTTCATCTGGAACATTTTCTCTCTGGCAAAATAGTGATTACACTGAGTTCTTCCCATTGCCAGCAGAATGATCATATATGGAAAGTCAGAGCAGAGCTTGAGAATGAAATCAGAGCTTCTAAATCCAAAGTCAATGTTGCTGCTGACCTGTTACACTTAAATCACTAACCCTTATTGGGTCCATTGGGCACTATAGTGAATGAGGCAAGTTTCCACTGAGATACCTGCAGAAAACGCTCTCTGCTATAGAGTTCCCTGGCCCTGCTGCCTCACTAATGAATGGCAGCAACAAAAAGGCATCTTCAGCATTCCTGGTTATGTTTAAAACTGTCCTTGTCTGCCTCTGTTACCAGCTAGTGCTGCTTATATGATTCAATAGTTACAAACATTACTTTGATTTTTGGAAGATAAGGGATCATGGAATAGCTAAAGACCTTCTGGTTGTTCAGTCTGCATTAGCAGTTCTTCATAGTTAAAGTCTTTTGGTAAAGATTCAGTGCTTTCTCTTCCAAAGTGATATCTTGTAATCGCTAAAATTACAGGAGGAAACTTCCACACTTCCCTTTACTATAAAAGTAGCCATGTCAGGGTCTGCTTCTTGCTTCTTGTTTTCCTTCACTAGGTTCCTGTGTTTCTGACTCTGTGCGGAAATGCTCTTCAGTGATTGCAGGGGTGCAAAGTGGGTTAACTTTGAATCACCTTGGCCCCCATGGCAGCTGAAGGTGGAAAAAGCCATCTGGCACTGTCTTGGCATGAGACAGACCAGTAAAGCAAATCTGATTCTGAGGAGCCTGTTTCTTCCCTGAGATTTTGTTTCCCTTCCTGCCTATTCAGGATCTGATCGAGAAGGTGATGGTGCTGAGCAGGTCCATTGAGATAGTTCGAGGCACAGCAGGGCCAGCGCCAGGCCCTGTCTTGGCAGAACGAATCGCCCAGTATGCCAGCCTGCTGGCCTCACAGGGATGCTTGGCAGCCGCGATGAATTACCTACCCAGCAGCTCTAAAGAGGTGAGAAACAGCCTGTTGTGGGTCAGAGCAGTTTTCGTGGAAGGGCGATACTTTGTGCAAAACACTTGTAAGCTTGCATTTCAACTCACACCAGGACTTGAGGCTTCAACTTAATTGTGATAACTTGAGAGTGTAGTTTTTAGTTTTTCTAAGGTGCAGCTTTAATTTTTCCCCTCATAATACCTGATAATTTGGAGAAAACAAGAGAGCTATAGTACTGTAAGATGGTTCCTGGAGAGCAATGCTGGGAAGCAGCTTCCCAAGGAAGATACACCTAATTCTGAAACCAGCTGTTGGAGGAAGAAGAAGGGAAGGGGGAGGTCGCCTTATGGTTCAGAGTGAACATGTTTAGTGTGCAAATGTCTGTGAAAAATACCATAAATACTGGCAGAAGGATCAGTGAAAACTGGTTGAAACCTCTTCTGTAGGGGTCCCCCTGTGGCTTGCAGTTTTTTTTTTTTTTTTTTCCTGGGGATTATTGGAGAAATGGTTAATTCTGCAGGTTGGTGTTCAGGGCTTTTGGTCAGCCTGTACTTTGAATGCTTCCACAGCATCTTCAGTCTGATACTCTGAAGATGCTTCCCTAAAGTGTATTTTCTCTCAGCTCCTGATCCAGCAGCTTCGTGACCGGCTCTTCCATGCTCAGGGAAACAATGTGGCTGATCAGCAGCCACCACCTTTCCCCTACACTCGAGTCCATGTAGGTGGTGTTAAACACCCATCTCCAGCAGGCAAGAGCAGCTCCACCCCTGAAAGAGCAGCCCACAAACCAAGCCCCAGACCTCCAGAGAAGGTAGGTCTTAATCTCGGGTGTTCACGGCCTGAGGGAGGAAAGCTAATGGATTGGGGGAGTGTCGTGAAATTTTATGTTGATTCAGGTTAGAAGCCCTGAGGTCTACAAGCCTCAAGATGGCAGAGAGGGCAGCACCCAGTCTGGTGCTCTTTGCCTCCTCCTGCCAACCATGGTGATGGTGGAGAAGGTCCTGCGTGCTCCCGAGAACAGTAGAGCCTTTGCTCTGATCTCTCCAGAGCACTGACAGCAGCAGCAGCTTCCCTTGGCTGAGAAGTGAGAAGAATAGAGAGTGTATCTGTTCATGCATGTGAATGCATGTGCATTCCTATGTGTGTCTGTCAGCCATTAGATGGATCTTATTTTTTAATTGCAGCCCACCTACTCATCACCATTTACACCATCAACACCTGCTCAGCCTTCTGTGCCTCCCCTCTTCACACCTCAGCCAGTGCCAGCAATGTCTGCACCACCTCAGACCAGTACTGGTCCACAAACAAGCATCTATTCCAGAGGATCCCCATTCCCACAGTACAACTTGGGCATGGCTCCAGTGGCAGTTCCAGGGCCAGGTAAGCATTGTACCTCATCAATTTTCAGGTGTGATTCAGGTTTTTTTAGACCGAAGTGTTCAGCAAAGAAGGTTACTCCTTCCTTATGTATCCATTGTAGTTGCAAAGAACAAGTTGCAATCAAAGAGTCTTTTCAGTGCTTCTGCACAGCTGGTATAAGCAGGTGTGCTTTACTTGCAGATGTGTTAGCCGCAGATAGGGATGGAGAAGCTGCTGCATCTTCTCACAGAGTTTGCTTGACTGATACTTTTAGGGATCCAGATTCTGGATCTTCTAGGGCATGGCCTGTAGAAGGAGTGCTTAGTGGAATGAAGGTGAGCAGTTGGAGTAGTTTGGGAATGGGATACATAGTGCTGATACATTCTCTCTCATTTGTAGCACTCGCACAGTCTCAGCCGTTCAGCCCTGCGGGAGCCAGACCTGCTGGTCCAATGCCCTTCCCCAGCCAGCCTCCTCTCCCAGGACACTCCATGGCCATGGCATCTCCTGGTGTGCCACCACCCGGACCCACCCTCTTTGCTCCAGCCTCAATCCCATCATCACAGCTCCCTGCAAGTTGTCCTCTCCCTGTGGCAAACCAGTCTCCTCTTGGTTTCTCTTCTGCACCATTCAACTGCCCCATGAACATGGGTTACCCTCAGGGAGGTCCTGGAGCTCCATCTACTAAGCCCCTGGCAGCAGCCAGCATTCCTCCACCTCCCACAGGTAATACTGCATGTGTGACACGTATCCTGGCAGTCCTGGATGGGATTTGCAGTACTAATGTACACTGGGCTGCTGAACTCTGGTCTGTTACCATAAAGGCTGGATGTGGAGCTAAAGTTGCAGCTCTGTTGTGCTGAGTCTTGCTGTGATGCTGAAACACAGCGATGGTGACAGTGTCAGGCTGTTGAGCAGCTCTGTTCCCCCAGATTGTTGTTACAAAGCGCTCTCTCTTCAGGTTTCCAGTGTACCCCGAGTTATCCCCTACTCCAGGGGAACCTTCTCTGACTGAAAGTGTGGTGGTTTCCAGGAAATGTCCTTAGACCCTGGGGAGAAGGCTTGCTGCTCTCATCCGTGCTACATAACTTAATAAATGCATTTGGCATCTTGGAAGAGAAGCAGGGGTTCTTTTCTCTCAGTTGGACACCTGTTACCTGGCTTCAGGGTAAAATTCCTTTATCTGCTTGCTCTAGTTCACCCAATTGCTTCCTGTTGCCTTAAAGTACTTGCCTGGGAATCTGTTCCGAATGTTTCTGTATTCCAGATTCTGCAGTATTCCAGATTTGGAGCCTTTCCCCTCTGCGTCTGTAGTTTGAATCCAGCCCAGCCTGCAAAGCTTGTGAAGTCCTCACTAGCACAATGAAGAAAATGGAGAGAGTTTTTGGAGCTAGTTCCAAATTGATGGCAACTATTTCCTGCAACATCAGCACAACTGGTGCTTGTTAGCTGTGTTTTCTGCCTCAGGGAAAAGATTTGGCCAGGTTGCAGAGAGCCCTCAGGGAAAGACTGATGGTCTTTAGGTCTTCGAGCAGATGCTTCTCTGAGCCCTGCTCATAGTGAGAGAGAAGTTGATGCTTTGTGGTTTGCCTCCACCTGGAGTCTGTCACTAAGCTGG
Source organism: Crypturellus tataupa (assembly GCA_034781795.1). Taxonomy (NCBI): domain Eukaryota; kingdom Metazoa; phylum Chordata; class Aves; order Tinamiformes; family Tinamidae; genus Crypturellus; species Crypturellus tataupa. The sequence continues at coordinate 951,732 of JAWLRI010000165.1, forward strand.
GTTTAAGCATGGATGGCAAAACCCGCAGTGTGAAGCCTGTGGTGACTGCGTGGAAAGGCTCTAAACTTAGGCTGGACAAATCCCTTCCGAAAAGCTATTGGGATATCAGTCAGGGACATTAGCACTAAGTAAAAGTTATGGTGACAATGACTCTTACTTCCACCCTGCCTTGATTTTTTCAGGTTTCTTCCCTTGGCTAGATCCACACTTGGATCATGCAGGTAGTACACAGAGAAGCCTCCAGACCTATGGAGGAGGCAGCACTGCTGCTTCCAGTGCAATGCGGGGTGTGTGTGCACGTGTGCATGCAAACGTGCGGCCGTTTGTTGTGTTCCTTGCATGCCTGGGGAGATGCACGCCTGGCTGGTGCATCTGTAGCAAGTGATAGCAAGTGATGCTTGGGGGTGTGCCAAGGGGATGCACCCTGGAAGGGATACAGTCCTGGAAGGATTAGAGCATTTCAAATCTCTGTGTCCCTTCTGACAGCTGCTGGGCTAGTAAGATGGAGGCAATATCTCTGCTACTTTCTTGTGCTTCTAAGCAAGGAATAAACTAGCAGTTTTAACTCACCACTTGTTTTCTTTCCCCCACTGCACTGCTAGCTTCATGGATGACTTTACTTGTGCTTGTGTTCTCTTTGGGTGGGCTGGAAAAAGTGGGTCCCAGAAAGGTAGATGAGAGCTCCCCTGGAGAATCTGGAGGCTCTGTTCCAAGGGGAATTGGAAAGCCTTTTTGGCTTTAGTTGTAGGGCAAGGTTTGGGTTTGAATCTCACTTGTGACACCTAGCAAACTCAGTTGTGTAGAGTAAGACCTGAGAAAAAGGATTGTCCCTTCATGAGAGAAACATAAGACAATTCTTTTGTTTCTCTGCTGAAGACAGAGATATTGGCCATTTTCTCAGGCTGAAGTATCCTGTGGGGTTCCACGAATGAGAAGTTCTCTTTCCCTGGCATGCGTTTGCCACAGTTAGTTTTAATGGAGTGAAAGGCATGCCCAGATCAGCATATGCAAATAGACTTCCTTCTTCTTTGAGACCTTGAGAGTACTTTTGTTTATTTTTTTTCCTTCCCTTTTTTATTTTTTTTTTTCTTTTGAACACTGAAAAGAATCTGTAAAGTCACTGGTTGGACTTTCTAGCTTTGGAAATTCTAGCTGAACATCTCGTGGACAAATTCTTACTCTCTTAGTGAAGAGAAACCTTGGAGAATGTCAGGACAGAATGAAGGACAGTGACCTGTTGGCTGATCTCCTTTCTGGCCAGGATAATCCCTGTTTACATCCTGTGACAATCGATTTTTCCAGGGCAGGCACTGCCGGAGACTGCTGCCATAGGGCATTTGTTCCAGGGTTGGTGAGAAATCCTCTTTCTCTACTAGTGTAGGCAAGTTAGGGTTTCATCCCAGGAAAATGCAACAGGGTTCTGTCATCTCATGTCTGATGACTTCAAGTGCCTGGCTTAAAGACTGTAATTTAAATAGCTGTTTCCTCTGAGGATTAAAAGTGTCACTGAGCTGGAGCAGGGCCAGGGCTTGCTAGGCCGCATGCTCAGTAGGGGCCAGCAGAGTTCTAGGGCATGGAATCCCCAAGCTAGAAATAAGTGCCAACTTAATTAAACTTCTGATTCAAACTCATCAGAGAATGAGCCTTGAAATCATGGGAAAAGGGGGGAGGGCAAAAAGAGGCTGCCAGAACTGTAATAATAAAAGTAATTAAAGTAATGAAGCACCTTTTGCATTTTTCCCCTGATTTTTTTTTTTTTAAGCTTGGTTCAGGATCAGTGGCTCATTAAGTGTGGTACTGAGCTCTAGAAATTCTTCTGATATTGCATTTCAAAACTGTGCCACTTTCTCACAGAATCTTCCTATCCTATCAGCTTGAGGTTGATCCTGGGGTGACAAATAAAAATGCAGGGGTTTTAAGGGGTCTTTGTCTAGAGATCCAAATCCCCTTAAAGAACAGCAGCAAGCAAGATGATTGGAATTTGACCTTAGCAGAATGAGATGTGGTCACAAGCTTTCCAATTTTGTGTTGTCTGATGGATTTTTAATTGCTTGGATTGAGGTTAAAAGCTAGGTACCACAGAGACATCTGCCAAGATGTTTGTGTGCTCCCAAGGAATTTAGCAGTTAACTCTGCTTGCTTCTATCTGGGAAGCCAGCAAAATTTCCCAAGCTTTTTGTCCAGAATCAACCCCAAATACAGTCCTTCTCTTATCATAGCAGTCTGCATTGCTTTGATTTGCCACTGCGGGGCACCTATGAGCACTGGTGAGAGACCCTCTGTCATCTGTTGTCCAAGTTTTACTGTAGGACACTGCAATAGATTCTGTGCTGGGGAGGCAGTCCCCGGACCTTGGTGTGCACCCCCATGCAGAGTCTGGCCAAAGTTGGTGCCTGACTCGCCATCTGACTTATGCAGCATATGTGGAATGTGGAAAACTTGTAATTGCAGACAAAGCTGTGCGTGTGCGTACCAGGATGTTCTCATCAGCTGTCACCTCGTGCAGTCTGTGCACATGCTTAGTTGTTGCATAAGTATTTGAGAAAGGGAAAGGAGAGTAGTTCTTGTGTCATGAGCTAGGCCTGAAATTCCTTGGTCGAAGTGTTTGAAGATGCAGTGATTGTGGGGGTAAAGAAATCAGAGGTGTGAGTCTTTTTCCTGAGTTCCAAACCATGAAAGCAATCACAAATTGCTACTCTGCCTGTCTTCTTAAAGTCTGACATCCCTGTCTTGTTCTCCGTCCTGGCAGCTCAGGAATCTTGGACTGATCCCTCTGTTGCAAGAGGAGGCCTTCAGAAGAAAAAGGTAAGCTTTCAGCTCTAATATCTTCTGGTCTTCTTACAGCCAGGACCAGCAACAGCTGAATTCAGATAAATGCTCCCTGTTGCACTTAGCAGCTCTTTTTCCACAGAGGTCTATTCAGTTCTGCTTTGTGCACTCAGCTAATGGTGGAATCTGCTGAGTCCTGTCCTAATGCAATGCAGACGTGCATGCCATTCTCCAGCATGTCTGGCTTGCATTTTATCATCTGTGGTGTTGCAGTTTCTGTCGGTACTTCCCAGGCTGACTGCAATTACTTTTTTTCTAGAAATACAGGTTTAACCTCCCTATCCCTACTCCGCTTACCCACCTTTTCTAATAGGCTGGAGAGATCATGCTTACTTTATATATGGCAGCTGGGGGCAGCATTTCCCCCAAGCGCAGTGAGAACCACAGTGATATTCCTCAGATGACGCCAGCTGGGTGGCACCTCCTTAACAAGCTGTAGCTGTGAGCTACCTGCCCCATCGGCCCTCTACATTCTGCCTTGCAGTGATTCCACTGAGGACCTGTGAGCTGGGCTACTTTGCAAAAAATGCTTTTCGTACCCCCATTTCCATCACTGCTGCCTGCTGGCAGGTGTGATTAGAAGCTTCTTTGGCATCATTCCCACCCCCACTCCTGTTCTTTAGTTTGGAATAGACTTCTAGCCCTTTTTTCTGGCAGCATAGCTGGGAACCTGCTTCAGGCTGTGCTCACTACAACAGGATTAACCTCTTGTTAAAGCCATCTCCTTTTGATCTAGCCCTGTTGGAGTGAATCTATCCTGACTCTCTGGCTTAGCAGGGGCATGATGAAGTGTTTGCAAGAGGATTCTCCTGCCGTGTTGTGGGATTTCCCCCAGCGCTTCCTCTGTTGGACACTTCACTGCTGCTAATCTCTACATTCAGGACTCGTGCCATTGCAGACCCAAGGCGGCTTTCAGAGGACTAGTGCTTTTGGGGGCAACAAATCTGTCTGATTGAACAATTTCAGTGGAGTTTTCTTGCTCTCTTTGACTGTTCATCTAGGCTGTTAGAGGAAGGACCCTGAGCTCAGGGTCAGTGAGCTGAAAGAACAGGGGTATATTGCATATTACCTTGAGAATTAGGGCCTTCTCAAAAGGCCCTCAAATAGATATCAAATTTGACTGGGGTGAGTGTGACCAACTCTCTCCTTGGACTTGTTTTTTTGAAGCACTGATTTATTTTTTTCCTCATTTTGCTTCTTGTCTTTTGCTGGCAGTTGCCAGAGAAGTTTACACCTCCAGCCCCCATCACAGCTCCTGTAATGAGCCTCCCTGCAGAGCTCCAAGGGATCCATCCTCAGCTCTCCAGGTTGCAAGAAGCTGGCCAGTCACCCCCAGGAGCACCCAAGGAAGGCAGCTTGCAGGTACCCAAGGAAATGGGCTGGAAAACAGGGGTGTTCCCAAGGCATCAGCTCCTTATCAAACAGAGGAACAGCTCAGCTTTTGAGATTCTTGTTGTATGGAAGCTGCAGCTCTTATATCTGTCCCTTTCCCTGGAACAGATTGTTAGAGAATTGTTAAGAGTTATTGGAAAATGACACCTTGACAGGGTGGGGAAGAATGAAGGCCAGACAGGCCATTAGCCTGCTGAGAATCAAGAATCCATAGGCACCTGAAGCTATACAACAGTCTCAATATAATCCAATACTTCCAGATGTTCTCCAAGTTTGCCAAGATGTGAGCTTCCTTCTGTCCATAGTTGCAGGAGGGGATTCTGCCTTTGTTGGCCTTTCATGCTCCTGCTGCTTTCACTCAGCTCCTTGTTTCTCTGTCAGTATCACCATCTGCCCACGGAGAGAGTGGAAAGAAAGGAGGTGCCCCCTGAGCACCAGAATCTGAAGACCACATTTGAGGATTTGGTGCAGCGCTGCTCTGCCGTTGCCACTGATCCAGTAAGTTGTTCCTTCTCTGCTGTTTGGCTTTTTTTTTTTTTTTTTTTTTTTTTTCCCGCGCAAA
>JAWLRI010000165.1:956614-971111 GCA_034781795.1 Crypturellus tataupa
TAAGTGGTTCCTTCTGTGCTGTTTGGCTTTTTTTTTTTTTTTTCCCTCGCAGATCTCTGTCAGGCACTTCTTCCTTTTGGTAAGAAAAAGGGAGAAAAGAGTTCTCTCCTTGTATCCAGGTTAATCTCCATCTACCTCCTTTTTTCAAGCCATAGGATTGTCCTAGGGTGAAGCCTTGGGATTTGAGATGTTTTTCTCTAGCACTCATCCATTTTCTCTAGAGTGTGCTTGGTTGTGTTTGCTCTGAGGAAAAGAGAGGAAACAAACCAGAAAATTGAGCCTGTTTTTTCACTTGCTTGATCTATAGATAGCTTCTGCAGAGCTGGCCATCATCAGACCTTAGAGGGAAAGACGGGAATACTCTGGTTAGAAGAGGAAGCCAGTCAGTCTTTATTTTGAAGACACTTGTTTCTCACCCCTGTCTCCTGGAGGGCTGCTGGCATGCATGCCGTGTTGCATTAATGTATCAAGCTTGACTGTGTCTGGAACCAGGAGGGCAATGTTTGCAACCTTGGGGTAGGCTGCTAAGTCTTCCCAGACCTTGGGACCACCATGAAGTCTCCTAGATGGCCTCTGCTTAGTGGGTGTTGGGACTAACACGAAGTCCAAACTGTCAAGCCATCCTGGAATTAAACAGTTTGTATCTAGCATCAGCTTCAGCTTGTTTGCTCTGTATTTTCTAGGAATACAGAGCAGCAGTTTCTGTGGGAGAATGTAAAAGTTCCCTGTAGGGTCAGAAAGGTATGTTGTTTTGGGCTCAGTTATTCTTAGCTTTAAGGCGACATGGAAGTTGAATAGCTGGGTTGACACATCAGCACATCTGAACTTCTAAGCTCTGTCAGGCCTATTTCATCATTGCCCAGAGCCAGCCATTGCTGTTCACAATAGTTTACCTGTGCATGGATTACCTGGGGTGAGGATAATGTAGTCTGTTCCACCAGAGCTTCAGTACTCAGTCTCTTTCTTTGGTAGTTACCTAGTGGGAAAAGGATATTCCCTCCTCTCCTTGAAGTGTCAGGGAACAAACTATCTCTGAGGTCAGCCAGGGTGAGGCTGTCTGAATGCCCATTTGGTCATTTGGTGGATGTTTCCTAGCCTTCAGAAGTAGTATTTCTGTCCTGTGGTCTGCAAACACTGCCAAAAGGGAGATATGCCGGGATCGGGAGATGAGGAAAATACAACTGCCCATCTGGAGGAGAGAGAACACAAGCACATACATACCTGCACAGGGAGGGCCTGCCATGTTGACTTGTGTCCCTGACTGTGATCTGTCTGTCAGAGGCTGGGATGCAGCTGAATTGCAAGGGATTTGGGGAAGAAGGGAGGAGCTTGATTCTGGGAGAGGTGAATGTGAAGCCCTGGCAGAGCTGTCAATGCCTGTTTCACTTCAGAAAACTCGAAGGAAACTGGAGGATGCGTTGCAACGGCTGGGGTGCTTGTATGAGAAGCTCCGCGAGCAAGTGGTGAGTAGACACCACCTTTCCCAGTAGTTCGGGTGGCTTCTCCATCCCTCCACTGTGCTGGGTTTGTTGTCCTCAGCTTCTGTTCCAGTGTCTTTAGCACAAATGAAAAAATCAGAAAAACAAAGTTTTTTTCTCTTTAAAACAGCTAGAGGAATGCCAAACACTCCTTGAATCCAGGCAGCCTTATCTCCCTTCCTTCCCCCTTCACCTTGGCCCAGAGACTGTATAAGGAAAACTTGGGAGGGAAACTCTGTGATGTTTTTTTTCCCTAGGAAGTGTACTGGCATATAGACAGGTTCCAGACAGGAATGAGCTTGTAACGGAGTAATTGGGAGTGGTAATTACACTAGGGGAACCTAGTGTATACTTCAACTTGGAAAGCTCCTAAACTGCTGGAGGGATATGTATCTTAGGTAGAATCCATATAACACTTTCCTCAGTGTCCATATTAGGCCTGAACAGAGACAGGATTTTGTGCTAGTTGGACCTGTGGCCCATTAAAATACATCAGATAATTAATGCTGAAATGCCCTTGCATAAGACCTATGTTTACTATAATCCAGCATGAATATTGGATTAATGTATGTTTTACGCTGGGCAGCTGAGGGAGGAAGCAGTCTAGCCTTTAACAGTGCTGGGTGTTTAGATGTTTGGTGAGGACGAGGAGTACAGCAGAAGGGAAGTATTGGAAGGGAGAAGGCCTGTGTTAGTGCTGCGTGTGCTAATGCATTTCTTTTTCTCTCCACAGCTCTCTCCAACCATTCTAATGGGTCTTCATGAAATTGCTCGCTGCATTGAGGCTAGGAACTACCAGCAGGGTCTCCTGGTTCATACGCAAGTGGTGAGCAGCAGCAGTTTCAGTGAGGTGTCTGGCTTCATGCCCGTCCTGAAGGTCCTCATGACTATTGCTGGCAAGCTGAATGTGTAAAGTCTGGAGCAGCTGGTGCTGTGAAGTCCTGAGCTGATGGACTCCTTTGCCTGTCAATGTGCTGCAGGTTGTGGGCTTTCCTTCTGGCTCTGGAGAAATAAGTCTGTACCAGTGCCTGGAATTGCGCCAGGCCAGCACACCTGGTCCCATCTACTCTCCAGACGACCTGGATTTCTTGGAGACTGTTCTTTCTCTTTCTTACTGCTCTGAGGCTGCTTTCTAGCCTAGGAATCTTGATATCAGGCTTTCCAAGTTGCACAGAGATCTTTCCAGAACTGCTCCTCTTCCCTGTCTCCCTCCTCTCGGAGAGAGGAAACACTCCTCCCAAGCTGATACCATTTTTGAGCAGGAGGCAAACAGTGCTGGCACTTTCAGCATGGCCAGGCAGAAGAGCCTCAGGCTGCAATCCCCACTTCTGTGTGAACTGGTCCTGAATGACCACTGGGCTCCCTTGGGACTTAAGGTGGGGTGTTCTTGCTCCCTTGGGCCACAGTCAGTTCTCTGATTCCTCCTTTCTCTTCATTCTAATCCTTGAATCTTTCCCCTCTGCCCCCTTACCCTGCTACCACTAGGGCTGACTACCTGCCTACTTGGGGCTCACTTAGGTTCTGTCTCTTTCTTCGGTCCTCTCTCTTCATAGTCTTCTCTGCACCCTCTGCCCCTTCCTTTGTCTCTCTCTTCCCTTTAAGTCCCAGGTTTGAACCTTTTTTGTTTCAGGCCCAGGACTGTTTCCTCCCTGTTCCAACTCTGGGGACCTCAGGAATGCTGGCAGGTTGGACTCCTGCTCAGTGCTCTCCCCCCTAGAGCCAGTAGCATCCTGTGTTTGGGCTGAAAGCTGCACTGTCTGGCTTTTGACCTTTTCCACTTCCTTTATGTTAGCACAGTTGGCCTGTTGCCAACGAGTGTTATCTAAAGGCTTCCCACATTGGGATTTCCAGACAGTCTAAAGGGCTTTAGAAGCGGCAGGGGTTGTACAAGTCCCTTAAAGAGTCCCCTTAAGCTGCTGTGAGCAAATTTGCCCAAATTTGAGCAGGGGGAGCCAGCTTATTGCTACAAGCATGGTAGTGCATTCTGCCTGGATTAGTGGATATGTGCAAGGGTGGTTCTCAAGGGCCCCGTGGCACTGTGATGGTAGGAACATGCTACAGGGCTGATGCGCTGGTTCCTGAAGAGACAGGCCTGACTTGAGGCTTTTCATCACCGTGGTCTTTCTTTTGGGATGGAATAGAGGAGTGAAGCATATTTGTCCCACAGAAGAAGCCTGGGAAGGCAGATGGGATTTTTAAGAGACTTCTATATGTGTGTGTCTCTTTCCCTTCCTTGCTCTTACCCTCTTTTATACTAATCAGGCAGCATAAATCCTTAGACCCTAGCTGTGAGCAAGGCTTCTTCACGCTGTTTGGTTGCAGCCCGCCTGTTTCCTCTGCTTGCTGCTCGAGTGATACTGCTGTTATGGGTCTGTGGTTCAGTGACTTCGGCAAATCAGCCTGCTCCACCATGAGGGAGGCAGGAGGGAGAGGGCAGGGTTTGCTCTCTCCTGTAGGTCAAAGTGCCTCCTTGTTGCTGCTGTGTTCTGTTGCCATTGCTGCAGTTTGATGCACTGAGAGATTACAGAACAGTGAAATAAAAGCTGTGTTTTGTGATGCTGCTAGCCTCTTTCCTAGACTTGGACCTTTAAGCAGCTGCCTGTCACCTCTGGCTTCATTAGACTTGTCTCAGTCTGTAGGGCCACTCTCTGAGTTCTCAGCTATAACCTCAAAAAGGTTTGGGACAAACCGAATTCTGGGCTCTGCTGGAGTGAGCAGAAAACATCCTGGTGGGATGGGATCTCAGGCCATACTGCCCAGGGCTGCAGGTCAGAGAACTGCTCTTCTGCAGATCACCTTGATCAGATACAACTAAGAAGGCCTTGGCATGGCTGATGTTCTCTTGTTTTGGGGATTTTGTTTGTTTGTCTTGGTTTGTTTTTTGTTGGCTTTTTTTTTGTTTGTTTGCTATATTTTTTGGACACGATCATGGGGATTTTGCTCTTTATATCAGGATTTGAAAGTATATTAGCAAGCAAATAGAGGAGGTGACATCCTCTCCTGCTGCAAATCTGCTTTACATCACTAAAGCTATATTGCTTAAACTAGCATGAGGATGTGACGCACTTTGTGTAAATTGGACTTATACAATTGAATTGTTGATTCTTATCATTAGACTATAACTTCTGAATCTATTAGTCGATTGCATTTAAGTTTACCTGCAGGTAAGGCAGAAGTGGAAGATCAGCATGTGGGCAGGGGCAATCAGTCTAATTTTTGCAAAAAGACTGGCATAAGCTCAAAATACTTTTCTTTTTGCAGCCATCTGACCAGCAAATATGTATGTGTGGGCCAGCCAGTCATAAAAGTATGAAATGAGCAGGACTGTTTTCTGGCCTCTGGTTAGAGGACTGGGAAGGAAGCAAAGATTTAGAGAGAGATTGCTTGGTGTATGGAGAACTTTTTAGGAGGCCTTGCTAGAAAGGTGTATGACCTGAGGTGTACGTAAGAATGGGAAAAGCAGCTGCTTTGGTCTTGCTGCTCACAGAAGCAAATACCAGCTGGAGAGGAGTCCTGTCTGGGGAGATTTTACAGCCAGGTCTGGGTGCAGTTACCACGCAGCTCCCTAGCTGTCCCCTATTAGGAAGGTGCCCACTGTTTTTCATGAGCTACGCTTGTGTTACGACTCTTTCTGAAGTTCAGCACATAAGCATGTAACCCTAGAGATGCTCCTGTATTTAGTTAGTGTATGAGAAAGATCCTCAGACTTTCTGATTCAACAGCCTCATATTTCTTAAGTTTCTTCATTTTTGGATCTGGTTATAGTACCTTGTGCAGTCCACCCTGGCTATTTCTTTTACTTGGGCCACTGCTGCACAAACAGCAGCTTGGATTTCCGTTGTCCTTCAGGGATGCGTTTGACTCTGGAGTTCCCCTCCATGCGCTGCTTCTCCTATCCGTGGATTCATGCAGGGCCTGGCTATTTACCATGCCTTTGTGTGTCCTTTCCACTTGTCCCCTTTGCCCCGCAGTTGCTCAGTTCTGCTCTGGGTTTACCACAGCGAGCACCACTGGAGAGCAACCAGGCAAGAGGGGTGGCCAGTTGACCCACCTAAGGGTCCTTAAGGGGCCTATGACAGAAGCAAGGACAGGACCCAGGTCTCTAGGGGTCCCTCATGCCCTGTGCTGACTCGCAGGCCCCCTGGAAGAAGCTGCTGCCACATCGCTGCTGGCTGCTAACAGCTTCTGGTTTGTGGCTGTGGTGTTGCCTCCTCCCGTGCAGGCACCACCAGCATCCTGCATGGTGCAGCAGCAAGCGTTTTCTGCGGGGTTTTCTGCCTTCGAGGTGAAAAAGAGCTGGGCTGGGGGGACAGAAGGAAGGGATCCCTGGGCACGGAGTGAGCTGAGCCCTAATCCTGTTGCAGATAACATCATGTCTGCAGGCTAGGCTTGTGTGTGTTTGGGGGAGCTGGAGGGGCTGAGATTGTTAGGCAGTATTTGTTTGTAAAGCCACTTGCTCTGAGGATAATGCTTGCACTAACTTCTATTGAGGGAGCAGTGCGAGTCCCCACAAAGTCCTTTCCCAAAGTGTCTTTGAAGCCAAGAACCCATTGAAAGGAAGAAAGGCCCGGAGAGGGGATTAGTTTGTTCAGCAGCTGTGAATTTCAGTGGGAGGCTGATGAACTCCAAAGTCTTTGTTGAGATTTTTTTTGTAAGGAGCCCTGCTGGAGGGAGAGACCCACACGGGGGCCGCGGCCTTAGACAAGAAGGAATCCGAAGCGGCAGGGAGCTGTAAACGGGCCACAAGGACTTTTCCCAAACACTTTTCGGAAAAGGTGTTGTGAAGAGAGCGGAGGGGGATTAGCATGTGAAATGACACTTTCCATTGACTCCACAGAGGGGAGGGGAAAAGGGCTGGCTGGCTGATTTATTAGCATTTTGTTCCCTCTCTGTTCTGCTCCCCCTGCTGCCCCCCTCCCTCGACTCCCCTCCTCCCCAAGCCCTCTAAAGAGGTTTGGATTGGGAAAGGGAGCAGGGGGCTGCCTGTTTGTGTGTCATCTGGGCGAAGGTGACCACCTGGGAAGCTGAATGTAAATATTTCTCCTCTGAGGAATGCGCCTTCATTAAACCGAAATGAATACATGGAAGCATCCAATCCCGCCACACAATGGCAGCAGCGCCTTTCCCGCTACGGGCTCCTTTTGCCGGGGACCAGGACCCCGCCAGGCCCGACCCGCTGCCGAGGTCAGCACATTTTGCAGCTGCGGAGTCGCCATTTTGTCCCCGGGGAAGCAGCGTGTGGCAGCATGGCCCGGCTTGGCGCTCCCTGCGCGCCCCTCGCTCGGGGCAGTGGGGCACCGAACCCACCACTGTGCCAAGGGGGCGCATCCTGGGCCGTGCTGTAACCGTCGTGGGGCACAAGGCAAGAGAGGAAAGGGGCTACGTGCCCTGTCGCACACAGGAAATGGGAAGCAGCTTCTGCATCGCTGACTTTTCCTTCTTGAACTTGTCTTGGAAAACGAGGGTGCTGAGAGGGCCGGGATGGGGCAGGAGCTGTTCTGTGCACCTTGCAGCCTGGCGCCATCCGAACCAGCTGTACTGGGCAGGCGGCAGCAGCTCTTTTCTACCTGAGGGCATTTCCCCACTGCAGGGAGATGCAGGGCAGCGTGAGGGAAGATCTGCTGACACTCACGCAAAGGAGATCTAGGACAGTTGTACTAACAAGAACCCTTGAACAAAGAGCTGGTGGCTTGTGTGTGAAGTGGAGGTGTTTCTCCTTTCCCTGAGGATGAGTTCACCCGGTTTCCTGCAATTCTGAAGGGGCAGTTTCTTGCCTCACATGAGTGGTCCCACTCTAGTGTAGACCTGGAGATTCAATATGTCCAAATTCCCAACAAGGTTGGTCCTCATATCAAGATGATGTTTGCTAACTAAGAGACAAATGGGTTGATATGATTGATAAGTGTCCGTGATCTGTGAGGTTGTGCCCCTTTCTGCCCCTTGCCGGTAGCCGCATTGCAGTTGGATGCCACCTCAGACAAGCATGCAGAGCAAGCTGGCTCTTTCCCCTTGCAGCAGGAGCAGAGGTGGGTACCAGGTGCAGGGAAATGGCCCTTCTTGAGCTGTCTCCCCACCAAGGGGTAAGTGGCTGAGTCTTGAGAACAGTAACCACATATATCCATGTGCCATTGGATGTGAAAGCACCCACCCACTTAAATACACCACCATTTTGCAAGCACTTGGTTACCGCTTTATTGCATTGGCAATTAGTTTACAAACATTGGCTACAAGACAGGTCTAAGGGCCAGTCACTTAGCTCTGCTGGCTTCTCATCTGTCTAAAACACCCTTCAAACAGCAATATAGACAAAACTTCCCAGCCCAGGGGAAATCACTGTGATGGCCAGAGGGCTGCCCCCAGGCCTGCAGCTGACAGCCTCTTCCCTCCTTCCTCGGCTAGGGCAAGGGAACAGAGATGCATCAACCCAATCTTCCTGCTGCTTGCTTAGCCTTTAGAATATATACAATAAGTGGTAGAGAAAAAAATGTTATGTATACCTCACAGTAACTGTGCAATAAATTAAACTTCAAAGTGCTTCACTTTCCTATTTACAACACCATTAAATAGTAACTGACATTATTTTCTCAGGCTAGGAAGAAGTATTTAGTTAGTTAGCTGACAATTAAGAGTGCTTGGCAAGTATACCAGGAGATGGGGAATAGGCTGAGCTGGCAGCTCTGCTCTAAGAGGGATTTGGGAGTGAAGAGAGGGAAGAGAATTATGAGAGTGTCTTTCTGGCATCAGTTAAGGCCTTTGGTTGGTGTACTGGGTGATGAGTGCCAGTTTTGGGGTCTTAGAAAGTGTGTGAAAGCAATTGATAAGACCCCTCTTTTGGACAACTCTTTAATGGATAGGTCATGCAATGACTTGAAATCTTTCTGCTAGAAAGCCTCTACTGCAAAGGCAGGGGGGAGCTTAGCCTTAGACTTAGGTGAATGGATGGGAGGCAAATTTGTGACCCTCCTGGAGGCTGGCTTACTGCAGAAAGAAGTACTTTTTGACTTCCCTCACAGTGCAGGGCCTAATAAAAGACAGTGACAAATTCTTTAGGATACAAGAGACATCAACCAGGCCTCTTCTGCTTTAGGGAGTACTGCGCTGGGTGGCCCAAATCTGCTAGTGTCATCTGAGCTTAGTTGTATCTTCTTGAGTGGCAATCTTGCTCAAAGCTCCAGAGCAGGTGCTTGCTTGGGGAACAGAAAAGCTTGAGGAAAACAGAGGCCACACCACCAGGCTATATGTTCTTCCATAAAACCAGAATCACCAGAGCGACTTCAGGTGAAAGGGAACAAATCTCACTTTGCTTTGTCAACACCTGAGAGTCTTACCACAAGTCATAAGCCACTACACTGATGGAGATGCCCCTGTGTGGGCATGGCCCTGGGCCTCACAGCTGTAGTTTTCCATTATCCAAGCTCTAGTGAGGTGGTGGTGGCTGAAGGGACCTGTTGTGGAAGTGGGACAGAACTAAGGCAAAAGGGAATGGTGCTGGGGGCTGCTGGGGAGAGGTTGAGGGAAGGGAAAAAGATGGGCAGACAGAACCATGGAGGAGCAGGTGGCAGTTAGAGCTTCCTCTTGAGCTTGCGGCTGGCCCCGCCACCCCCGCTCCGCTCCCGCTTCTCCTTGCGGACACAGAAGTACTTGGTGACCCGTTTGCGGCACTGCTCGCACCGCACCGCGCAGCACCAGTGGAACTTGCAGTTGCAGCTGGACACCATCTCCGCCCGCCTCTCCTCCACCGCCAGCCCACAGTCCCCACAGAGCCGCCGGCAGCTCCGCTTCTCCCACTTGCTGAGCGCCTTGCCTCGCTTCAGGCACTCCCTACCCTCCGTGCCCAGCAGCCCCAGTGTCTTGTTCTCCAGGCAGTAGTCAGGAGAGTCTTCTAAGTGGACCAGCTCCTTCTTGGAGATGGAGCTGAAGGTCTCGGCAATGGCCCCCCGGCTGGCAGCACTGTTTCCTGCCCCCTGCAGCAAGTCCACCTTCAGGGCCTTGTGGTACCTCTCCTTGAGGTAGGTGCCCACCTCCCGAAACTCAGGCAGCTGCAGCCAGCAGGTCTGGGTGGTGCAGCTGCCAGACACACCGTGGCACTTGCATGTCCGCTTCATGGTCCCTTTCACAGCCTGCAGAATGAGGAGAGAAAAGGTTCTCAGGAAGAAGCCTGGAGGACTTCATGGGGTCATTTCTGTACTGCAGCTCAAGCGTAAGTTTGGCTCCAAGCCTATGAAAGGACTTCCTATGAACAACAGCATTGCCCGAGGATGGTTATTTTAAAGCTCACAAGATTGTTTATCCAAGATAAAATACTATTTACATGGGAGGAAGGAAGAAGAGGGCACTAGGCAGGAGTTAACACTGTAATCACATAGTGTTGGCTATGTTAGAACAAATGACGTGAATCACGTCAGGACTGTTAACATGCCTTTCTCTCCTCAGCAAGGTAGTCGTTTCTTCACGAAAAGCACATGCTTTTAGCCACAGAGAAAGCACAATTCTGCAGTGAAGAGTTACAGCAAATCCGGTATCCAGATCTGAAAGTAGAGATGGGACTCACCTTTCTACCAGCCTCGTTGTTATGCAGGTTCATAGCAGCTCTGGCATCTTGTCCAGTCTCCAGAGCATCCACAAACTGCTTGGAAATGGCTTCCCCAAAGCCCACATTATCGCTGCAGCCTCCCCACAGCCAGCCTTGACCCCCTAGGGAAGGAGACAAGGTGAGCACTTTCAGGGCATCCCTTTGATTCCTGGCTTGTGGCTCCGAGGATGAGAAAGGGTCCCAGAAGGGATGGAAGGAATAGAGCTGTGGAAGAAAACTCAGCTTTTTGCCTAGCGATATTCCCATATTTTCTCTAGTTTATGCTATTTCTAAAAAGATTTAGATATGAAGTGGTTTGTGCAATGGCATATAAATGTCCCACGTTACCAGCCCAGGGACTTCCCTGCTTTCTCTAGAGGATTTGACAGCTATTATCATGCATTATATCCCCCCTCAAACTTTGATTTTAGCTGTTTCATTCTGACTTGTAGAGACAGCATATGCTTGTCTAGCACATGTTGCCCAATTGGATTAGTTAACTTGTTTATACATCCCATCATACCCAGGATCCCAGACTGATCTTCAGTATCTCAAATAGCTCTGATTTCATACTTAGCATGAGCTGAGACAAAGGAGTCAGAACAGGGAAACTCCATAACAAGACATGGAAGTTAATTTTTCTAACCTGGACTTGTTAATTTAGTTCATTTGACATAAAACAAGTCGCATGGTTTGTTTCCTTTTCTCCTAGAGAAAAACATAAAATTCTCGGTGAAGATTTGAAATCTTGAATATTCTGACTGTAAAGTGTCTTGGTGGTACATGTTGGGAATTGGGGTTTAATGCCCCCCTCTCTGAAAGGCCAGGCCCTCCACTGGGGTTCCACAGATCATTGCAGTCCCCTCTCCCAGTGAAAGGAAGCAGTGTCTCAGGGGAGGAGAGTAATTGCAGTAGATGATGAGGGCCAGATCAAGAGCCCCGGGCCTGAGGGAGAATGGAAACGCTAACAAGCCCAGCTATAACAACTCAGGGGCATCACAGTGGCACTTAGAACTGGATCATATTGTTTTGAACCAACTCATATTCTCCTTTGCCTTCCAAGGTTTTAAATTGACAATGTACAATTTTAATGGAAAACAGATTTTTTTTGGGGGGGAGGAAAGTGTAGCATGACTAACCCACTTTTCCAGAGTAGTTAAAATTTGGTATCTCATTGCCCTGAAATCCTGCTCTCTTAGAGCCTGACCATCCCAGACATCAGACACTCAAGCAGCACTGATTGTTTTTAAGACTATTAGTCAATAAAGCAAATTACCAAATATTGGGCATTTCTGTTGAGTTTGTCATAAACTGACTGGTACTATTGGGCAGGGAAATACTCTTAAGAGATTTTGATCATTTGAGAAGTGGCTTCTTTTCATTCAAGACATAACACAAAAATGTTAATGTTTTTTGTGAGAGATGAGTGGAGACCTGGAACTGTGAAGCCTGGAAGTCCTGGGATTCCCCACAAAGGGAAGGCCCTTGGCTACAGACCTGGCTACAGCTGTGACAGGAATGAGGTGAAGGCTGCATGCTGCCACAACAGTTCTCCTCACTGCACACACCACACTGACTAATCCCGATGGAGTTTATAGCTGCCACCCTGCTTTTTCCTGCTTGTAATTCTAATCATTTGGTTCCTGGGCTACCCTGGTACTGCAGACCTGGGAGCCCTGAGACCCCTGATCTGCACTTTTCAAAGCAGACAAGCTATTTTAGATATACAGCAGCATGTCTATTCTTCTCTTTGTCTTATGCTTCCATTCCCTCCAGTGGTTTAAACTGAATTGTTCTTGTTTTGAACCAGAGGAGCTACCATCCCCTTCCGCTTTCCTGCTCATTTTATTTCCCTAACAGAAGGTAATGGAAAGCATCAAAGGCCTCAACTGGTGTAATTTGGAGGTGGCCCCATGAGCTTCCGCAGAGCTACTTTGGTTTACACCAGACAAAGCTCTGTTCTGGAAGTACGTGTAGGTGCTGGGAGCAGGGAAGGAGCTGTTTCTCCAGGCCTCTGTGTGGGAGAGGAGAACAGCTTTCCCCAGAGTGCAGGGCATGAGAGAGGGGCCACAGCTCGTCCCCTTACCAAGCTGTCCATTGCGGGAGTCATCGCAGCCGCAGTTGTCAAAATCCCCGAGGCTGCAGTTGCGGGTCAGCGTGTACATGACGCCTGCCGAGCTGATGGCGTGGACAAAAGCAGTTTCTCGGTTGGCTGTCAGATAGGAATACAAGGAGAGGGGACGTGCTAGGAATTTCATAATGAGGACAGTGTTAGAAATGCTCCTGCCATGCAGGAGACTCAGTAGGAAGAGATTTGCAATCGGCAGGGCTCCATGCGTCGGAAATGAAGGCCTGTGTAGCAGATTAACCCTCCTTTTGCTCAAGCTACAGAGGGATGGATGCTCCCAAATTTGATCCAGATTGACTTGTGCCATTTCCAAGAGCATAGATGAATTCTGGCTGTCACCACGGGAGCTCCAGCAGGGGTACAGTGTAGACCAGTACATTTCCCTCCTCCCGCTAATACACTTCAGGGGGAAGGGGGCTCTCGGCAAGGATCGGAGAGCTCATGCCCCACAGCCCACTCAAATCCGTGGCTCTGGCCAATGTCCATGACAGCCTGCTGGGATCTGTGTGATAATCAGCTCACTTCCCTGAGCCTTTGCCTTACATTAAATGCCAGCAAGGTCTGGTTTTGAGCAGATAACTGAGACAGGAACAGTTCTGGGACCTGCTCCCTGTCTCAGGAGTGTCACTCCAAGCCACAGGTTCCTTCTCTGGGACCCAGGCAACCTGTCTCGGGTTTTGAACCCTCCACCCCTCTTCGCACAGGTCCTTTGCCTACTGACAGCCCCCCCAATGCCCTCAGGCTGTCCCGCTGCAACCAGGTCCTGCCTGTGCGTGACAGGTAATGACCCCAGCAGCACAGAGGTGTCGACAGGAGTCACGTCTCTACGCTGAAGCATTTCTTGGCACTTGCAAATAGGTAAAGAAAGGGCTGGCAGAGAAAGGGCCAAAGAATAGCCACCAAAGAGCTCTTCATTGCTCCCTTCAGCCCTTTGCTTGCCTCTCCCCCGCCCCTGCTGGCTTTCAGCGAGGACAGCTTTGCCATGGGCATCCTTGGGCCTGGCGTAGGTGGGTGGCAGCCCTTGCGGCTCCTCCACAGGACAGCAGAGGCGACGCCAGCATTGCGAGGCCACCACGCTGGGGCACCCGTTCCCAGCAGATGTGCAGGGAGGGGGACTTCCCGGGACAGGGACATGCGGGAAGAGAAGAGGCGCTTGCGAGGAGAGGAGGGACGCTGGGCCCCGGCAGCAGCATCCGACGCTGTCCTTACCGCTGCGCAGCCCGCCGTGGCTGGAGAGCTGCAGCGCCCGCTCGGGGCAGTTCCAGCGGTCCCAGGCGAACTGGAACTTGCACTCCTCGATGCCGCTCTGCGCGCCCGCCGCCACGCTGCTGGAGTAGATGAGGTAGGCCTAGGGGCAGAGCGGGGTCAGCGGGGAGGCGCCGCCTCGCGTGCTCTGGTGATGGCGGCACTGCCATGCTGGTGCCCCTGGGGCTGCGGGGCTGGAGCGCGAGTCCTTGGCCACACAGTCCTGCGTTAAGGAAGCGTTTCTGGGAATTTCCCTGGGCTGCTCCCAAGCCCCTGGGGCTCAGGGGAGTCACTGGTGCTCAGGTTTCCACCGCAGAGCAAAGTCAGGATGGTCCCAGCCACTTCCTGCCGAGCCAGGAGGC
Source organism: Crypturellus tataupa (assembly GCA_034781795.1). Taxonomy (NCBI): domain Eukaryota; kingdom Metazoa; phylum Chordata; class Aves; order Tinamiformes; family Tinamidae; genus Crypturellus; species Crypturellus tataupa. The sequence continues at coordinate 970,400 of JAWLRI010000165.1, forward strand.
TGGCGAGGCTGTGGTTTTCCTGCCCTGCCAGGTGGACGTGCTGCGTGCTGGGATGCTGGCGCTTCGCCGTTGAGACGGATGCAGAAGCACAAGCCCCAGGAGAGCACAGCCCCGGCCCGCGGGAGGCGGCGCTTCGGCTGCACTCCCACAGCCGCCGGCAGGAACAAGACACGCAGAACTGGGGGACTTCCCTGGGTTTGTACCCTGTGCATCTGCGGCTGCTGGCAGTAGCAGAAAACACGTTTTCTGCTGTACTGGGCCAGAGCGTCCATGTCCATGGAGGGAGAAGGGCAATGGAGGTGCTGGCTGACAGCCCCCCGGGGAAATATTGGCTTCCCGCAGGAGAGTGGGGATCTCAGCCTGCCTCTCTTCCCATGGCTCTGCCTGGGCGCCAAGTTCCTCCACAATAATGTTGGGAGCTTTGGCAAGAGCTAGCCATGCCTGCAATAGCATGAGGGATACCTAGGTTTTATAAAGATGAATCTTTTTAGTAGGGTCAAAAACCTGGACAGTTGGTTCTGTCTAGGAGAAAAAAATCCTCTGAAAGCAAAGTGTGAGGAGAAAGGGATCAAAAACACTGAAAAAGGGCCTGACAAGTCCAGCTGTGCTCCTTGGAGAAGTATGTTCAGCAAGATACACAGAAAGTGCCCTCCCACCTTGATGGGCCCAGGTCCTGGTGCGACCTGATCACTGGGGAGCAATAGATGACAGG
>JAWLRI010000165.1:971211-1025817 GCA_034781795.1 Crypturellus tataupa
TCCACAATAATGTTGGGAGCTTTGGCAAGAGCTAGCCATGCCTGCAATAGCATGAGGGATACCTAGGTTTTATAAAGGTGAATCCTTTTAGTAGGGTCAAAAACCTGGACAGTTGGTTCTGTCTAGGAAAAAAAAATCCTCTGAAAGCAAAGTGTGATCAAAAACACTGAAAAAGGGCCTGACAAGAAGAGAAGTATGTTCAGCAAGACACACAGAAAGTGCCCTCCCACCTTGATGGGCCCAGGTCCTGGTGCGACCTGATCACTGGGGAGCAATAGATGACAGGTGAGGTCCTCAGCTATTGCCAATAGACACATCTCCAAAATCTGACCCTCACCGGCTTGAAGAGCCCTTAGGCTGCCTTGGATCAACACTGTCATAGCTAAGGGGTAAGGAAAGGCTGATTGTGCCAGTTTGTTTCTGGCTTTCATGTGCACTATGTTTGGAAAACTGGGTGCTGGGAGAGTGCTGGCCAAGGCTGCAGAAGAGCAGAGGGAAAGGCAATGCCTCCTCCCTCTGTTTTAGTGGAACTGGGGATGGACATCAAAGGGATTTCTCTTACCTTGGGGCCCGTCATCAGGAAATTATTCACTGACCTGGAAGAGAGAGAGACGCAGTGTGAGCAGGGAGGGGGTGACGGTGGAGGGCCTGGGGAATGCCTGGCATCCTCGGGCTCTCCTCTCACCCCTGGCTCCAGGCATTTTTGACCTCATTCTGTTCCTCTTTGCAACTCCCTGCATGTGGGGGTGGGGGGTGAGTGGAATCGGTTCCTTGTCCTCCTCCCCTTCCCATCCAGGCTGTAGCCTCTCTGTCTCCGGGGCCTTTCCTGCAGGATGAATGTGTCTCTCCCCTGTGCTGCTCTCTCTTGTGCTCTCTCTCCATGGCTGCTCCAGACCTGGAGCCTGACACCCTCCCCTATTCTCCTCTCCTTTCCAGCAGTGCAGGTGTCTTCTCACCTCCTTTACTCCCTGCCTGGGCTGCACTTCTCATCCTCCCTCACCCTTCCTGCCTTCTTTTTTCTTCCTTGAGGCTGCCCTTCACTCCAATAACCCTGTTTTTCAGTGCTCTCCTGCTCCCCCAGCCTTTCCTTTTTGCCTTATCAAGCATCTGCTCAGCTCAGGCTAGCGTCGCGAGCATCTCGCCTCTCCATAAGAGATGCTGTAGGAGGGAGCTACAGGCTGCTGCTCCCTCTCAGCATGCGTCCTCATGGGATCCCCCAGGTCCCAGCATCCTTGATCTCCCTCTCCCTCAACTCATAGTCTCTCTGGTGGCCATTGCCACACTAGCCAAGCACCTCCCTGGGCACACTTGTTGTCCTGGCCCTGCTGGGCAGCCCTGTCGCCTCCAGGTGCCAAGGGAAGAATGTGCGGATTTGCCTTGGGAAGCAAGTCGGAGTGGAGCTGAGCTCCCGCACTTTGTGCCCTGCGGCCGGGGCTCTGTGGCTGCCGCTCTGTGGCTGCGTGCGCAGGGCACTGGTGAGGTCTAGGGCACTCGCTTTGCTTTTGGGTTCCTCTAGAGTTAATCAGTGAAATAAGTAGCTTGGGATCCTTTTATTCCTTATCTAGAATCAAGATGAAAAGCAGCAATTCTGAAAAACTAAAATAGGTCAGTATGTTCCCAAGTTTCAGCTGGCCTCAAAAAAAAAAAAAAAAACCACCCTCAGGGATTTTTTCTGTTATATAGTATCTTTTCATGCTTAATAATAGCCAGCAATTTTAAAAGTGCTAGTCAAAATTCATCTTTCTGATGTTTCTAAGTGAAATATGAAACTCAAGATGAATTGTTTCAAAAGTTGTCAACTTGTAAGCATTCCTGTGAAACATTTGATTTTGGCACTATTAATGGAAAACTGTTCCACTGAAAATGTGGGGGGCTGTTTTAGTAATTCTAAGTTTCAAGCCCCAGAAACCTTCAGCTCTGGGGTTATGTGAGCATCCTGTCTTTGTTCTTTGGATCAGCAATTCCTAGCTTTTGTACAGAAGGAGGAAAATTTCAAAACGTGGGCCCTATTCTTAAGGACATTGGAAAGCAAATAAAATGAACTCTAATGCTAATTTATTTATAAATCACAAAGTCAGCTTTGTAGCTTTCTGGCACCTGTTTTCTACTTCCCAGTGGCTTGCCATGGCACAACAGGTCCTTAATCTAGTCCTCTAGCTGCCAGGTGGGAGGGAAAAGCAAACTGGTCTGCTCAGCTCATTGCCCCACCTGACTCCTCCATGCCCAAGAGCCCTGGCCATCGCTGCTGCTGTGGGATGCTCTGCTGAGCTCTCGGCAGTGGCCTGATATCAGCCTTGGTGACAGGAGGTTTTGTCCTTCTCTCAGATAGATTATCCACCACGCAAGCCCCGTTCTGGTCGGGCAGCAAACAAGGCTCTTCTGGGTGTCTGTGGGCCCTGGGCACAGCAGCTTTTCCCCCAGCAGAACGGAGGCTTTCGTGCTCAACAGAGTGAAAGGACTGAAGTAACGCTCTGCTGGTAGGCAGGATCCCTGCGTCTTTCCTTCCAGGGCGCTCTTCTAGACTTGTCCTAAACTGCTTTTTAGCACATGGCATGTATTGGATCAGGAGAGCAGAGACTGGAGCAGCTGAGGGTGCTGCCATTGCCCCCTGTAGCCTACAACTCTTTGGGCAAGCCACTTGCCCATCCTGGGTTGCAAATTCTTTCAGCTGGACTTTTGTTGATGCATGTCAGGGCTTACACCAGCATTAGGGGAGAGGGGGCAGCAGTGGTAGGATGGGACCAACAATTCCAGTTCGGTTGCCTCTCATTGCCCCTACATTGGCACTTGAAGCCAAGGAATCTCCTGTGTTTGCCCACAGGTCCAAGCTGAATTCCTGTTACACCTCAAAAAGAAGGTCTAGCTACTGTATCATGAGTGAAATCATGGGAAACCTGGTCTTTGTTGTTCAGTGAATGTATTGTACTTTGTTTAGAACTAGTTGAGAGTTTTAAAATCGCTGAGAGAACTAGCTTTCGAAGTTTCGATTTGGAGAGGCTAAATTATTTTTGTGGAAATGTACCCACAGTGAAGCTTTCATTGGGAAAGACTCCTTCGGGTGAAAACAAGAGAGTCAGCTGTGGCCAGGACATGGAGTGAGGGTTTATCCCTTTGTTCCAGGCCAGAGATTCAAACTCAGCTGTTCTTCGATCCCTACGGGTGCTTATGCTCTAAGCTGATGGCTGTTTTGCAGTGGAATTTTCCTCTGGGAGCTGCTTCTGCATTGTACAGCTAATTAAATATTTCCTGGCACTCAGAGAGACGGGATCTGTCGCCTGGTGATTAGAGCATCGGATGACCTGGATCGCACAGGGGCATGAACCTAGGTCTTTTCAGACTTTGCAAGCTCTGTGGGTCCCCATCTTAATGCAACTGTGTAGTTGCATGAACAAGTCATTTTTCCTTCTGTTTTCCTTCACGTCCTTTGCCTTTTCCTTAGGTGCTTTGCTACAAAAGACGGCTCCAGCTTGCTCATCACACTGCCAATGCAAATGTGACCCCTAGGGAACAGCTGTGAGAAAATTCTGGTAAAATGCCCTCACATAGGCAAGGCTAAGAGAAGCCAAGTCCTGTTTTGGCTTGCTTTTGAGACCAAAACAAGAGATACATCCTATCTGCTTTGCTTCCCTCTTATTGATAGGAAATGCTGAATTCACAGCATGCCACAAGTACCTGCTTCAAAGCCTTGGTGGCCTCACCTTGGGTTAGAAACACCTGAGCAGTTGGAAGGAGGAGAACAATAATCCTCAGATTCGGAATTTACAAAGAACCGTCCCGTTAGCGGGTGTCAGTTGACGCAACTGCTTTGAAGCAGAGGGTCTGTTCCTCCCAGGATAAACCTCAAGGTTCACAAAAAGGCCAAGTTCAGGATATGCCAATTCGCCATCTGCAGCTGAGCAAACGGTACAGTAGCAATTTCCCAGCAGGATATTCTAAACGTTTTTATTGAGTTGGAGAGACGGAAGCATTTCCCCAGGCTCCCTGAGCAGCAGGCGTGCTGCAGACGGCCTTGCAGGACTTGGCCATGTAAAGGAGTCGTTCAGACTCCTGTGCTTAACCTGCACATTTACCTCTTGTGGTTGCAAGTGGGCTGAGGAGAAGGGGCGGTGGGATGGCTTGTCTTTCAGGAGGCTACATGCTGCAGGGCTGTTGTATGGCTGGGAGGGAGCTAGAATTGTTATTTCAGGAACAAAAGATAAAAATGGAGGCAAATTCTCTGTTTTGTCTTTGCCCATATCGTATAGCTGAGAAATCACTGGATATATTCTTCAGGGATGGCAGAGAGCATTTTCGCTTCTCATGCCACAAACGTAATAGAAAAGTAGCAGTAGAGTCATATCTGCAATATCAATGGGAACTGGTATGAAAATGAATCTCTCTTCATTTTTGCCCCTATAATTTTTTTTTAAATACTTATCCATGACACCATGAAGAAAAGCAGAATCTAACTCTAAACTAACTAACCAGCAACAGGTGTAAAGCAGCCCAATTCCAGCAATTTCAGTGTTGCTACACTGATCAAAAACATGAAAGGAAGCTCCTGATACGATTTTTCTCCTTCAGCAGAACCTGTGGGGATTGAAGTTATCTGAAATGCTTTCATTCCTCCTTCAAATTCCAGGAAAGTGTTATGTGGATGGAAACAGAGGCACGGATAGATGGTGGCAGGTAGCAAGAGAAGGGTCCCACTGAGAGCTTTGGTCCATTCCGCAGCCCGACCCGCTTCACTAGCCGCAACTCAGCACTCTCCGCTCAAGGTACAAACAAACCTCTGTACGTATCTAGGGCAAGTGAGGTTTCCCGGCATCCTATAGCACCAAATTACAGTTATATCAGAGCTAGTGAATGTCTATTGCAGGAGCTGAGATAGCTCTGTTGGAAACAACTGCAAATTATCCCGCCAAGCAGCCATCTCATCATATTTTATACATATGAAACACTAATAAGCTTTTAACAATTTCAGCTCCGTTACTATTTTGCCAACAGTGTGATCCCCTTCTCAGTTTTGTTAAATAATCATCAACCCTCATCACTGAGAATACGCCCCAAGAGTCTTGTCAGGGCTCCCATTAGAGTATCTGTTTTATCCTGATCATTCATTAACAAGTTATGCTGATCCAGTTCTCTTTAGAAAATTATATGGCTGCATTTAGATCCTTACTGTCATTACTGTAAATATAGGAAATGGATCCAATCTCTCTTTGTTTGCTAGTTAAAAAACAAACAAACAAAACCCCTCAAGTTACTTGAGAAACAGCAATATTGGAAACTTAGGTGAAACTTCATAGCTGAAATGAAAAAAAAAAAACTAGAAGCAAGTTCCAATGTTAAGAGATTGTTGTATTACTCCTACAAGATAGGAGACTAGGAAGTAACTTGATAGCATTTCAGGCTTTATTTTTTTTATTATTTTCTCTTTTTCTATTTAGTTGTATTTTTTTTTCCTAAATGCAACACTGATATTTTACTTGTCTAGAAATACACTGGCCATGCAACCTAGCCAACCTAGTTGAATCACCAGAAGCCTCTAATAACATTTAGAGAAAGGAAGTGAGTACCTATATAAAATTCTTAGATACTGATCTAAATGCCCTTTCCTATCCACAAATTCATATGATTAGGTCACAGGAAAAAAATAATCTTATTGCATTTTAAACTATTGAATGAAATAAAGAACAATAAGAATTACAAGCAGGATTTTTGCATGATTTCCATGAACTTTTTTTCCCCCACTCAAGAATTAAAGGAGAGAGTTTATAATAGGATAATTGGGATTTTTTTTGTAATATTCCCTGAAATACCTTTCTCTCAGAAAATCATGACTTATCAGCAAGAAGTCTAGAAAAGCAGGACTATCTTGAACAATAAAGATTTCTCTTGAATAAAAACTTCTAAAAGGCAAAAAGAGCACTTAGATATCCAACTTGCATTGAAAGTGTCTGGGATTTGTTTATTTAACTACACTTTGTGCTTCTGAAAATTTGCCTGATTTCTTCCTAACAAACTTTATTTTTTTTTCTCTTAGCATATTCTGAACCTGCTTATACTGAGGAAAGCAAGAGAAATATACAGGGAGATAGAGAAAAGCAAAAGTGAATCAGTACAAGCTCTGTGTAAAACTGCATATAGTTCTTGTGCAAGATGGGAAATTTATCCTGAGTTTGCCATTCTAAACTAAATATAGTTTGCTATATGTGCTGTATTTTTAAAAGATATACAAACAGTTGCATTTTTTTTAAAGAAGGCAGAAAAGCTCTGAGAGAACACAGATTTAATTTCTAGCCTAATAGAAGTGGATTCCCCTCTGGTTTTGAGTTTATCTTTCTGTAATTTTGGCTTTTCCACCCATGGTAATAACTCTAGAGATCTGCTATGGGGCAGGCAAGGGATTTTAGTCACTAAATGGGAAAAGACTTTCCTTGCTGTTACAGACAAGGCTGTAACCCACTGCACATATTCCCCAGGGCATCACAGTGCTCGGCATGGGTACTCAGTAGAAATTACATGTGAATAAATAGCTGCAGAGACGGGTCACTTGAGTTTACTAATATATGAGAATGGGACAGATGCACTCCAGAAAGAAATTATACTAGATTTGATGTACAAAAAGTGCAATCTTTTTTTGTCCAGCTTGTAAAATCTTTCTGGAAATCAAAGTAAAACCATCCTGAGGATAGAGCTATAAGCCCACAGGAATGACTGCTGGTTTATACTGGGGCAACTGGTCTGAACAGTGTCCAGGTGGTTAGGAACCATTTGAAAAGGAAGCCAAACTTCAGGAGCAAACTCTGCACCAAAATTTCCCTCTCAAAGAAAATCTAAGTACCTGGATTTCAGACAAACATAATCCTATCCCTCTGCCTGCCGAGGAGTCTGGGTTTCAGTCTGTTCTTATGGAGTGATGCTCCTACATGTTTTTCTTATCCCTGCTGTCTCTGAGCTCTTAATCAGTGAATGTCGTCTTAGGGGAAAATGAGAAAAGACCCGTTTGATTAAGACAGGAGATAAGTAGACTGTGAGCCTTTGAGGGGGGAAAAAAAAAGAAAAGAAAGAAATCCCCCAGATTTCCAGTTGAGTTGTATTCCCAATTGGAAATAAGAGGCTAGATCTTTATGTCTGCTCTCAGAAAATCTACCCTAATTTACATTAGATTAGAATTTGGTCCATAATATTACTACAAAAAGGTGAGGGAGGAAAAGGAGACTTTTTTGCTTAGATCAAACCTCTCCAAGACTGAGCATGTTTCAACTTAGTTAAATATCTGATCCCATTAATGGCCAGAACTCAGTTAGGTGGAAAAGAGGGGACGTTTAGGAAGGTGAAGAGGAATATCCTTGGGGTCTCTGGAAGAGCACCTGCCTGCGGCACAGGCTGAGGTGCTCCCGATACTCACCAGGCACAGCAGGACTGGAAGAAGGGAGTGAGGAAGAAGATGCCCAGATAAGGGTCCATGTGAAACACAAAATCCAAATAAAAAGGGAGAAAGGAGATCCTAAAAAAAACTTGGGTACCACCACCAGGGAAAAGAAAACAAATAAAAAAAATGCAACAAAACTGGGGAAGGGACGCAGTTATTTTCCACCCGGTGCTCCTGGTGCGATGAAGACACATATGCCCGCTGAATCCCAACTTCTGTGAAGGGTAACCAATCCCAAAGTAAGAGCTAAAGGGGGTTGGTGAAATGGAGCCGCAGAACTTCCTAAGAAGAGATTATCTACTTAATTAAAGATTTTTTTTCCCCTAAGTCCTTCAGCCAATCAGGACTCAAGTGCCAGAGAGAGATTGAACTGATGAAAAGAACACCCCAGGTTCCTCGAAGACAAATGCACCGCGAAAGGGATAAGAGGGAGGGAAAAGGGAAAAAAAAGGGGGAGAGAGAGAGTGAGAGAGGGAGAAAGAAAGAGACAGAGCAAATCCCTTAAAGTAATCACTAGATTCAATCCCCTCCAGAAATGCCTTCCTCTCCATCCCCCAAGGCGACTCGAAGGGCTGCTTTCTGCGAGCCTCATCTCTCGTCTTTGGGACGTGGCTGAGAGCCGGGGCCGGGGTCCCCTGGGTGCTGTGAGATGGGGCTCGCGGTGAGGCTGCCCGTGCCCATCTCCAGCTGCTGTGGAAGGTGACTAGGGAGAAGGCTGGGGAAGGATCCGCTAGTGCTGCCTCTGTCTCCTGGAAGGGTGTATGGGGAATTGGGGCCAGATGCAGCTGATCCACCCTAAGCATGGCATCCTGCCCTTTCTGCCCATCCTTGGCCATCCTTGCCCTGCAGAAGAGCCCTCCCACTCCCTTCTCGCTTTTCCCCTTGATTTTTGCGATCAGGGCTTCCTGCAACATGCACAGGAAGGGATCTTTGGCTGGGGAGAGTTATGAATTTTTCTGGGTCAAGAGTTGTTAGAGCTGCTTGGAAATGCTGCCAGCCTGGCCCTCCCGGCCGTGTGGGGCACACTGCAGTTGCTGCTCTGCTGCACGCTGGTCGATGGCACCTGGCCTTGCTTCCCCGTCTGCTTCAGGAGCCACAGGAGCATCTCCTGTGCCAGAGCAGGGACATGTCCCCAGGCCTGTCGGGGCTAATGCAGGCCCACATGCAGCTTGCGGAGGTGGACAGCAGGGCACACTCACCCACTGCCCCGCATCGCTGTCCCTTCCCACCGCCACGCTCACGATGTTGCCAGCAGATCTGCCACCAGAGACCAGGCCCGTTCATGCACTGAGCTGTTTTCCCCCCATGCTGCCCTCCCTGATGCAGGTTGCACCTCCTCAGCCCTGCATGGCTGCAGGGTGGGTATTTGTAGTGCGGGTGGTGATTGACTCAAAGCTGAGCTGAAACCAGTCAAACTCATTTTGTCTGAACTGCAGCCATGCGCTGCCCTGGGGCAGGATCCAAACCCCAGAGAGGTGCTGAAGCCTGGAGCTGGGGAGCTGCTCTGTGCCAGGTGTTGGGTCAGGTGGCCAAAATGTTTCCCCTGCACCATATGATTTCAGAGAGGTTTGCAAGCCCTGACCTGGCTCACAGCACGAGTATCATGCAGCCTCCTCTGCTGTTGGTGAGGAGCTGCTGCAAATGCAGAGGGGATGCGAGCATGGAGGGTAATCGTTGCTTTCCAAAATGAAGGAATCCTTCCTCTTTGTCCATCCTGGTGTCCTGTGGAAGTTTACTTTCAGCTGGACTTTGGATGGAGCCAAACCCGCCTGTCCCAGGTCAGGGAGCTCCAGCCGGGCGCACGCAGGAGCCTGCTGGCAAAGCGGCGCCTTTGCCCCTGCCAAGCTGCCCGGCAGGAGCCTCTCACAAGTGGGTTTGCATCACTGTTTGCAAACATCTGTGTGAGGAGAAAATGCAGCCACTGGCAATATGTGCCAGGGCCAGTTGTGCCTTCTGCCTGCACCATGCTATAGGAAAGCTGATGGTATTTGGCAGTAATTAAAGACTCAGCTGCTGGAGCCCTGAGCACGTAAAAAAACAGGGAGATACATGCACTGAGAAAAAGTTTGAAAATGTATCTAGTTAAGGTAAAATCCTAGGGACAGAAAGGCATAGGAAATAAACCAAATTATCATTTTAATGCTTTGCCATTTAGCACATCAAGTGGTTTTCGTGACCTAACCCATGCCTTCGAGGTCCTCAGAGCTGGCAGTGCCAAGAGCCCTTCCCTGCCAGCAGCCCTTGTCCCAGGTCCCAGTGCGGGGTGAAGAGGCTGAGGGGGAGCATGGCACAGAGGGGACATGAGGGCCACACTCCCCTGCCTGGGAGAGAGCTGGCTTGGGGGGCATGGAGATGCTCATGAGGCTCCCAGGTGTCTGTGCCCCAGATGGGCAGAAGGGCAGCCCCTGAGGAAGGTGCTGGCGCTGGTGGGGTTGATGCTGGAGAAGACAAGCAGAGCCCCAGGCACAGCCCAGCTGTCCTGGCTCCACAAGTCTCTATGTCCTTGTGCGCAGGGTTGGGTCTTTCTTCCCAGGAGTGAGCCCAGAGGGAAGAAATGCTGCAACCAACATCTTTTTTTTCCAAAAGGCACTCTTCATTTGGCAGATGTTTTCGATAGCAGACAGAAGGTGATTTTTCAGTTGTTTCTTTTTTGTGTCCAAATGTTTTTTTCACTATTCTTGAACCAGAGCTTCTTGGCTCCTTGGGCCAAATGCCAATAGCATTTTGAACTCATGCAAATCTTCAGACAAGCCTTGACCAGCTGAAAAGGATGCACATATATTAAATGAGCTATTTTTATTTTCTCCAAGCCAAATTACATTTGCAGAGTGCAAAAGTGAGGAAAACATAACTGTAGGTAGATCCAAAGCACAGATTGAGCGTTTATTTTTATTATTCCAGATCTGACAAGAGGCGGTCAGGCCCTTCTCATGGCTCACAAGACACCAGGATCACCAGGCTGCTCCAGAGCCAGAAGCCTCCCCAATTTCTGATCTCGCTTAAATGCAATGGTGACCTTCCTGTAAACGAACATGCTCTTTGAGTCAAAGAGGCTGGAGGCAAAGCCTGAGATGAAAGAGCCCCAGATATGCCTCAAAGCACTTAACTACAGCTTTCAAGGGCTATATAACAGAACCTATGAGGTGCTCTCTAAAGAAATGGGCCCTAAAATTGGTTTATAATGTTTCCCAAATTTTGTTGCAGCTACTGACAAAAACTCTGTAATTCATCTAAAATGGGCCCAGAAAGCATTAAATACATTTTATGGCTAGAGAGATTGGTATATTATCCCCTCTGGCCTGCTGACTAATACAGTTCTTTCTCCACTGACCCTTGCATTGAGTTCTGTAATGCCTGACTATTTGCACATCTTTCAGAAAGGCAGCTGAGGTTTGAGGACACCAGGGGATAGAGAACCTACCACCGCCTGTGGTAATTAGTTCCAGTTGGTTAAAAAAAAAAGTGTGGAAAAACTATAAAGATATGTAGCTTTAATTTCAAATGTACAGGGAAGACCTGAACTTTGCTTCAGTAGCTTGTAAAAGTAACTACAGAAAGTTTAGAAAAACATAGTCTCTATTGCTCTTGCCAGCTCACATCCTGATATCACTTTGACTGATGGATATGAAAAATAGAGTTAAGAAGCTGTGGTGAAAATTCTGGGCCATAGAGATCTCAAAAGGTTTCTTTGTGTCAATGCCAAGTGCCCCAATGAACACTTCCTTTTTTTAAACAAAATCTTCATTAAAAAAGGTCAAGAAGTGATTACAAGTCGCTTCTTTTAAAAGATATGCAAAAAGGTATCAAAATTAAGGGTTAAAATGAAAGGAAATTAATCACGTCCAGGGAGTGCACAGAATTCAACCTTGAAAGAGCTAGGAAAAGCCACAGGAAAGGCTCACTTACCAAAGCAGCCACTGCCTTCGACTGACTTGACTGCAGTTTTGCCTTTTACCAGCTAAATACAGTTTAACTAGTATCTAATGCCTGTCAAAATATCCCCAAATGTAAGGAAATGTAAGTGTTGTTTGCAGCATAACAAATATACTGCAGTGCTCTGACAGTCACATGGTCTCAGAACAGCAAGATAAACTTTGAGGAATATTTAATAGCTTTTATTAGAGTGATTGATATAAAATGGAAGAAACAAATGAGATTTTTTCTGCATTCCAGCTCAGAAAAGGCAAAAAAAAAAAAAAACAAAAAAAAAAAAACAAAAAATGTGCTGGTGTGCCCAGAAGCCTAGGTGTTTATTGTTTTTTTAGCTCTATTGATATGAGATGGGGCCACTGAAAATGATATTGACACACCTGAACACGCAAGTGGCTGTGTGGCCTGTTCACTATGAGCTTGCAGTTGTAACCTTCGTGTTCTTTAGCACTGCTCTTTGCATGGCTGACCCATGCTCAGCCCATAAGAGCTGCTTGTGCTTCACCAGGATGAAAAGTATCCTGGCAACTGCATGTTCACCTAGGAACAGTTCAGGGGATATTTGCCCTTTTGCAATAAACAGGCTGAGCAGGAGTTCATCTATACAGCTGACATCCAAAGCTGCTTGCCTTCTGTAGGACTAGGAAGTGTCTCAGGAAAAAAGGAGCAGTTTCTAGATATATTGCCTTTTTCTTTATGTCTTTTTTTGCAGGGAGGGAAATGTATTTGGAAAAACTGACATTCTGACTGGCTGCCTGCATGCAAAGCAAAATGCCCACCACCAAACCTCCTTGTGCCTCCCAGGAGGGCTCTGCCAGGAGAGAAAGCAGGGAACAAAAAGATACGAATGTGTCATATGGTTTCTAACCCATGGCCAGAGTGAGACTTCATCTCCTTGGGAAGGACCCTGACTCGGGACAAGGATCATATCTCAGGGTCTGATTCCTGTGAAGTTGGGTAGCTGGTTCCTGCAGTTACAAGTGAGAGAGGAAGGGCAGAACCAGCCTGCTTGTAGGCAATAGGAACCAGCCTGGATTCCTCAGTTCTCTCATGGGTCATCTTGGCAAGCAGGTGAAATAAGAGGCTGTTGTCTATTTGCTAGGCAGGGATTTCACCTAGAACCTGTCAAACAGCTGTTGGATGGAGCAGCTAGACTCCCTAGGGTACTTCACTTAGGCTAAACTTGACCCTTTGGACTTTCTATTTGCACTGACACACTCTGGTTAACCACCTATGATCGGACATGGACATCACATATCTCAGAGACAGTGATTTCTTCTAAACGAGTGGGAAAGGTGGGCCAGGTTTTTAGGCTGTTTTTCAGTTACTGAAAAAAGAAACCAAGAAAACAAATTTACTTCAGAAGGGACAGGAATATTGCAATGGCTGTAGAGAATCTTCTCGGGGTTCAAAACATAGGTATTTACAGAACATTTTCCTTGTGCAGCACTCAAACTACCTTAGAGCAGCAGTTAGCTCACTTTTCCCATTTTACGCAACGTGAAACTGAGGCACTGAAATGAGAAGCATCTTGGTGATCAATCCAGTCTCTAGGTCGGGTCCCAGCCTTCATTTGATCAGGCTGCCATCCAAGGCTGCCAGCCTCAGGGGAAAGGCAAAGGTCTCTGAGGAAAAGCAGCAGGCTGTGCCCAAAGCGAGTTCTGAGCACTGTCAAAGCTACAGTTTGTCCTTCAGCTGTAGTGTAATTCCTTAATCACATACTCTTAGTTACAGTAATAGAGGATATTGCCTCTAAATGTCTTGACTTGTGGCAGTGACTTGTGCAGCCTCATGCTGCTTTGCCCAGATAAATATTTCTTCTCAGAGTCAAAAAGCAGGTGGGTCAAAAGCACCTTTCCCCAGCACCTGCCAAGAGCATTAAGAGGGAAAGGGACAGGAGTGCTGAGAGGTAAAATTACTGGGCATCACCTACCTCTTAATACCTCTTAATAACCCTCTTAAAGCACGGGGGTGTTATACATTAAAGGACTAACTGGATCAGCATAGAGAAGGTTTGTGAAGGTGGGAGAGAAATTATGTATAGCATTCCAGGAAGGTGTAATTAGGAAACAGGACTGAGCCAGCTGGGGAACACCCCTGGCTGGCTGGCGGGCGGCAGCGCCCGCTGGCGCGAGGAGCTGTGCTGAGCTGCCGCAGTGCCCGGCCATTCCTCGGCCATTCCTCGCTCCCACCCTGCGCAGCCCGGGAGCCCCGTGCGCTGACGTGCGCTGCAGCAGGGTGGCCCCGGGGCCGGGATCCCGGCCACATTCCACCTCTTGGCTTGGATGCAGACACAGCCAAGGCCATAGGATGCCACTTAGTGAACAGGGCACAGGAGTGTTTTGGGCACAACTGCGGGCAGTATGGGGAAAGGATCATCTCCTCAGCCCCTAGGAGGGTGTTTCCCCCTGTGCATTAAGATTTGGGGCAAGGCAAGGTCAGGGAAAAAAAAAGGTGGAAGATAAACATCGTTCTGTGTTGGCCGGAAGGATTAACTGCTGGAGTGGAAAGGGATGTGGGTTTGAGAGGTGTCTGGAGCTCTGTGGGCCAGAGGCTATGGTAGGTCAAGCAGGAAGGTGGTTCAGTAGAGCAGTGTAAATAATAAGACCTGAGAATCAGGAGAAAATCTTCATGGGAACTGCTTAAATGGAGTTACTGTTAGACCAAAGAGTTACCTTTTCTGTCCCTTTCAGGCTGCCTGTGCTCCCTTCAACATTACTTTATCAGGAACATTTGGAAACCAAACTTCGTTTCAAACAGAACTAAATCAAGCCCTCTCATTAATAAGCCTGCTCAGGGAAACGCTTCAGTTTTTTCAGCTTCACCTATGACTGAGCCTTGCAGGAGCTGTGACTTAGATGAGCATCTCCTTCCCTGAAGCACTTTGCTCGGCCTAGTGAGAGCACCCTCTGCCTGGCCTGGAGTCCCTTTCGCCATGCAAATGGGGAAGGTTCATCTGAGGGCTGTGCTGACGCTGTGATGGTTTTGGTTGCTAATTTGCTGTGCAATGTAAGGAGCAGGCCTAGGCTGGGCAGGCGGGAGCTCCGCTGCGGGTCGGCGCTGCTGGAAGCTCTCGCGGTCGCTGCAGCCAGCACCAGCAGATGGTGCTCCCGGCCCGGCTGGCAGCCTCCAGCTCCGCGCTGCTCTGGAGCGTCACTGCTCACGCGAGGCCAGGGGAATGCCGTGTGTGACACTGACCACGTGGGCTGCAGGGGATCCGGTCTCCTGAAAAGCAGCTCCCCTCCTCCTTGCCCTTTCTCCAGACCGAAGCATCCTGAGCCCCAGCACCACCGTGTGCAGCCGCCAGGCGTTGCTGGGGATGTTCCTCTGTGCTGCAGCCTTGGCAACCGCCACTGAGGCTTCCTCACTTGCCTTAGCCTGGCAAGGATCAGGTGCTTCGAAACCTCACACATGGACATGGGTGTACAGTCAGCACATGGATGCACGGAAGATCTGGAACTACACCTCCCCAGTCATGGTCCCTGCTAAATCTGAGGTCAAATCCCATGGCCAGAGATGAGCAGGTCTCACTTAGGCCTTTGCCCTAAAACATTGGTAAAAATCATGCTCACATAAGGCCCGTTCTTCCTCTCTTCCTAACAATGACTAATATTTCTAACCCTAGGCAGTTAACCATAATGAGTCAGTATTATAATGCTGGCTTGAAAATAATACACAGTGGAAACTATTTGTGTTTTAGCCTTTAAGGTACTCCTGGGGCTTGTTTCCTCTGGAATAGCAGGCTGGGAACATGCTGTTCCATGAAATGAAAGGCAAGCTAAGAGTTTGGGCCACAGGGGATGGGGCTTTCCAAATATCACCAAATGTCAAAAGGCTGGCAGTAAAATCCGAGAATAAAAATGCTGAGAAGCGAGTTAGGACCTCTCTGAGCTGTCCAGAACTTGTTGAGTGGGCAGTCTCCATAATTGTATGACAGATCACATGTGTTCAGTGCTTGCACATTGAAATGCTAGAGTTTCTCTGCTTTGTGCGTGGCCAGGAACATCTCTTAGCCTTTAATCTATTACTTGTACTTTTCATCACAGGAGTGGCTGCATTTCAGTTGTGAGGATCAGACCAGCCTGCAGGGTGCTGTGGTTCCAAAGGGATGCAAGAGAAGCTGTATTGTTTCATAATAAAATGCAGGGTTCAAGTGCTGGCTCAACTCCAGCGTTCCCCTGTATCATTTGTACTGGGTGAGATCATCTCTTTCACCAAAATATTCAGCCATTCCCAGTAAAAGGCAATAATCAGGAGCTTGGAGACTGAATCAGACAGCTGAAGTGAAGAAACAGCTTCAAGATGGCTGAGGTAAACGGACACCACATAGTCTATTGCAAATTCACTGGAAATGAGATTGCCAAAAAAAGCCAGAATACATATTATTGCCGAAATCTTGAGCAAGAGGCATTTTTATTGATGGGTGTTAATAAGATTTGTGGACAGACAGTTGTTGCCCAACCGTGACCTTTTTATAAAAGTATTCCAACAAACATAAGGCTATCTAAACAGCTAACTGTTGTGTAAAATAAACAGTTATGTCGGCCTGTTGGGAACAAGACTCTTCACTTTGATACTGTCAGTCTGGACAAGGTTTCAACCCTGATGAGGATCAACACAGAGAGAGAAGCTTTACTGAAGCATAACAGTATCTGGAGATGTTTCTTTTCCTTACTGAAGGGACCGGATCTTTTGGTTACGGGCTATGAGCATCGTCTGAGGTCCGCTGTACTTGAACCAAAACCAAGTCCTAAAAAAGAAGAACCTGAGAGTGAGGGAAAGAGAATTATATCACAATAACACTTTTGCTCAGTGTCTTAGAAAACAGCTAGGAAGGAGGGCTTCATTCTGCTTAGGTTCTGCTGAGAGGGGTCTATATATCACAGCTAACTTTCTCCTGGACAATTAAAATAATTTGTCATGACTGACAGCAGTCCAGCTTGCTTCATAGCAATGCTTCATAAAGCCATCCTTATCTTACCTCCATCGCTGTGGCATCTCTGGACACAGTCTGCCACTACTTCTCGGTATGAAGTGTCAGCTCTAGGCCAGAGGCAGGGAACTGAAGCACGGCCCAGGTGACTTGACTACAGTCAGACAGGGAGACGGCAGGAGCTGAATACTGGTCTCTGCCCAGTACCTCTCAAGTCTAAAGTAGAAGAACTGTAATTCTGATTCCTTGATGAATATGTGGCTCTTGCATGCCCATATGGTACCTCTGGCATAGCCTGTCATTTAGGAGAGGTGAAGCTGCTCACCGCAATATGATGTTGAGGTGGGGGTAACCCACAGAGGCAGTTGCAAGAATCCTGTGAAATCCTGTGAAATGGGGAGCTTCTGGTCAGGACTCATTTTGGACTAAGACTCCAATGCACTGGGAGCCAACCATTTCAGGAACAAATATATCTTCAAAAGAAGATTCTTTATACAGTGAATCTTTATAAAGATTGCAGAATATATATCAACAGTGATGTTTGCATTGGTTTTATGCTAACACATGCAAACTAGGAATGAACTCCTATGTTTAGCTGACAAACCCATGCACACCACACCAGTAGAGATCAGAAGGCAAACAGCCCCAGCTGTCACCACTTTAAGAAGAGAATAATGTTCATATTAATCCATCACTGGATGGTATTTTCTATACTTTGACCCTGACCACAACTACTGTGAAAGATATATGGTATAACTCCAAGACCAAGACAGCAGACTGTCAGGTTTCATAGCCGTACAGGTCTGGAGGAACTGGAAGTATGGCTAAGAGATTCAGACCTCACATCATCGGGTTGAATAAGGAGGAATAACTAACCCACAGTGACACTGCAGGGATTTGAGACAGGCCATCCCTGCAGTTCCCTCTCTGGCTCCGTGAGGGCGATACTGTCTCAGCTTTGCCCTCAGCCCAGGGCGCACACTGCGCGCTCTGTGCAGGGCTTTTATAAGCACCACGGGGCACGCTGATACTTGATTGCATATGACAGGAGTCATTCTTACAGCCAAAGCCAGTCCACCATTGCTCATTCCAAAGCTTTTCATGCTGCTGCAGGAACAATCCTACCCACCAATGGCTTGTAACCAGAGAAAGACAAAATGTCTTGAAGAATTAAGTGTGGCTGGTTTCTGGGAGGCTTTTTATTAAAACCTTTTTTTGCTTTTATGAAAAGCAGAAAATTTCATATAATATATTATATAAATATATATAATTTTATATTGTTGTATTAAATTTTATTTATTAAAACCTAATATGCTTTTTATTTGCAGACTGTATCAGTGACTGGTAGGTGATGATGCGGCGGGGAGAAAGCAGGTCTCAGTCAGGACACAGTGGCTTCTAGTTTCAGCCTAGCCCTTCGCTTTGGATAAATTATTTTCCTATCACATGTCCCAGTGTCCCTCACCCGTCAAGTATCTACTTAGACTGTAAGATTTTGGAGACAATATCTCCCAGTGGGAGTTAGTACAGCACCTAGCATAACAGAGATCTTGATCTTCATACAGCTTTCACTCATTATCTTAATAATAAGTATGAAAGTATTTATAGAAATACTTTATCTGGACACTCCCTTGGTCACATTGACTCTAGATCAGATGTGTGATGAAGATTGGCAGAGGAAAGTGTGCATCTGTGTGTGTGTGCGCCTCTCTCTGCGCATGTGTCGGTATTTAAAATCACTTTCTAGATTTGGTGTAAGGGAAGGTGTAACATCTGGGTGGTGAGTGAAGAGGACAGTGACCTCATGTACAGAACTGCATTCAGACACGGCCTTATCTGTTATCTCCACTGCCTGCTGGAAGCTTTCCTGTGTGTAGGAAGAATGAGTCAACTTCTGGTCTTGGATCCTGAAGTGTGATATTGCAGCAGTGGTGGTGGTTCTCTACAGAAGACAACTCGTTAGAGAGGAGGCTAACAACACCCCAGCACTGGAGGATGAACTGATAACTTCATCACAGATAGGTATATCCCATCTGAAGAGGGAGCAAAATACAAAGCCTGGAAGAGACTAGAACTTCCTGGTGCTTTTCCTTTCCTAACTAGAGACCAGAAATTGCCCTGGAGGAATCAGTCCTTCTGATTAAAGGAAGGCCTAGAACATTTTAAACAGAGGTGTTTGCCCTTCTTCCATAAGTAATGTGAGGACTGCTAATCCTGTTCTGCTGGTCTTTAAGAGCATGGCAGAATAACAAAGTCCACTGAGAGCCTCGCTTCCAACAGCAGAGACCCTGGCCTTGCTGAGCAGCAAGGAGCAGGTATGTGCACAGCCCACACCAGCCAGAGCTTCACTGGCTTGTTCCCTCTCTCAACCAAGACATTAGCCACTCATCCCAGAGAAATGGTGTCATTCCTCACTGTGCTTCTTCAGGCCACTCTTGGGTCTTGTGTGTCTCCTCTACCCCAGTTTAGTGGAGCAACATCAACACTGCAGAATCTTTCTGGCATCACTGAGTATCCTAAAACAACAGTGAACCTTTATTACTCAACTACCAGCCAGTTTCTAATCCGGGCGTTACTATTTTTATCCAGTTAGGATTTCTCTGCTCCCTTGATAAATATATAATTCTGCACTCTCTCAAATGTCTGGCAAAGACAGGGCAGTTTGCAATCATTGCTGCCCACCTTGGCCCAGAAAATGACTGGCTAATGAAATGACATTTGGTTCACTGAATTGACTCCAGGAGCAGTCTCCTCTCAGTGGAAGGATACACGTCAGGACTCTGTAAGCATTTCTACCAACCTGGACTCTTCTCCTCTTTCAAATCAGCTTCATTAATCATGCAGTGCCAGGGGTGTTTAGCAGAGCCCTACCATGTCTGCCATCTCTGCCACACACCAAGGGAGCCCCAGTGTGTTATCCACTTGCTATCTCCGATGGAGAGCTTTTGGAAACAAAAGCCAAACACAAACCCTCTCTAATACTAACTTGCAATAAGGACAGAACCCCTATCCTCAGAAAACAGGCTGCTTCACAGTTTTGTTACCAGCATGTCCAAAATCACTTTCAGCATACATGAACCTTCAGCTGGATATTGTCTAAGTGGGATGAGCCTCACCTGTGCCTGCTCAAACCGCCCTGGTGCCCAAGATTGCAGTAATGAGAGATAGAGAACAGCTGATGCAGGGAGCTTTTCCTGTAAAAGAAGCCTGCTGGCACAAACAAAGGTGATTTAGGGGGTGAGGTGGCACTGGGGATGTTAGGGGAATAATGTGCAAGAGTAAAATGCTTAAGGGTAAGTTTAGAGATTGAGTCTCAGAACTTTTAACTATGAGTTAGGCAGCTACTTAAGACTGATAACCCAACTGCTAGAAAAAAAGGGAGATGGTGTGTTTGGAAAGTATTTCTTTTGGCTAATTGCCTCAAAAGGACCAGAAAGCAAGGTAATGCTTTTAGAAGAGGAAAAAAAAAAAAAAAGCACATGTCTTTTGAGAGCAAGTAAACTTTTAGTATTCTTTCCCGTTTCTTCCTAGTAGGATTAGGTAATGTTCCAGGGAATGTGAAAGGAAGCTTTTAAACTCTGATATTAGAAACATGAAGCTATCCTGATGCTCTTGTGCTTATAAACATTTTACAAGTGTAGAGCACGTGCCTGCTGTCCTTAAGGAAAAGGTACCTTCATGTCCTTGGTCATATGTGCAAGGCAGGCTTCTGGGAGTCCTTTTATCTTCTGATAATGTGATAGATATCTTAGATGGTATTTCTTTGTCCACCACTTGGATAGTCCTAGGATCTGAAAGCCAGTGAACTGGCTGTGGGTAGAATTGCTAGCAGAGGTGCCTCTTCTCTGGAGCCTGGGAGAGCTTGGTCCCTCTCTGCTCTGTACAATTGCTTTGTACAATTCCCTATCAGATCCACAGGTTCTTTCCCATGCTGTTAGTGTGGGTCCACTGTGGGAGCTTTTGTGACAGGCCAGCAGCAGGTCTGAGGTGATGATCTTGCACATGATGGGTTGGAGGAGAGAGCTTGGGAAATGTTAACCGAGCATCTGTAAGCAAAGGCCATCTGCAGAAGGCCACTGGTCTGAGGAGGTCTGTCCCTGAGCTGCTCTCCTTGGGTGATTTCAGATGAGAGGGTGTCTGTGTACTGACACTGCTGGGAAGTGCTTTTTGCTTTGTTAATGTCTTTGCTTTTCTAGTTTCAGAGCAGGAGATGTCGGTCAGCCAGCTTCCTTGCTGCCTGGCAGGAGTCCTATCGTGCATTAAGTTTACTGTTCTTGGGTTTCTGCGGTCAGCCAAAGATTCAGCAGCTCTCTGGCTCTCATGCTTACAGACCAACAGAAAATCTGGCACGTTTTTTAAGTGTGACCATGTCACTGAGGTAGCTGGCAGACTGTCATGTCTGAGGAGTATTTTGATCTGTTTGATCTCCAAACAGTGTCTTTAGGGAATTTTCCTAGATTTGAATGGCTATCATATCTCTTTTGATATCTGAACAGCAGATATGCTAACTGAAAGGTTTCCAGTGTCTATATTCTCTTCTGTTTCATCACTAAGCAAATAAATCAGTTGCAAACCTTTATTGCTTAATTATCGCTTTTTTTTTTAAGGGTTTTGCTTACAGTTTAATTTATTTCCCCATCTTCAAAAGATCTTGGGCAAAAATGCAAAATCAAATGGACCTTGGGATGTTTCAAAAAAAGTTCCCCAAGCCTGTGGAGATCTAGGGCAAGTCCAGTTATCCCTTTAATGTGTGAGGCAGTATCATAGAAACTACAGAAAGCTTATTCCGTTTGTGTGGAGTTGAAAATATAAAAAGTGAATGAGGAACAGGAAAGCACGGCTATGTGTGTGGGGTTGCGGTGTGTGTGTGTGTGTGGTTTTTTTTTTTTTTTTTTTCCCCTTCTCTCCTCTCAGTATGTGAGTAGGGATGGGCATACAAACTTCTCAGGTCCCCATCCAGGTCAAGTTTCATGCATCAGATGGGAGGGAGGGGGAAACCTTTGATCCCTATGGGAGAGGGAAAGGGGAGATGATCACTTTATCCTGCTGTTAGTGAAGCTGTGTGTTCACTTTGTTGCATACAGGCCTAGAGCAGAGACACGTCTCTGGGGCAAGGGAGTGGATGTCCCTCAGGTTTACCTTGATTAGGTGTTGCTTAATTACCTGATACAAGTTTCCCCATGCACTCCTTTCCTTTCCACCTGCACTCTAATTGATTAAACTCCTAAAGTGAGAGGATTTCATCTTGTGGTTCTTGCTGGTTTCTCTCTAGCAAGGCTGGAGATAAAATCTTGGAAAAAATCACCTGATACCTTGTGGCTTTCTATCTGCTGCTCTCCCATAGAGATGCCATCTTCTTGGGTACCTGTTGCTGCTATGGCACCAGGTACCCTGCTTGATGATGGCTGAGGGAGTTAGAAGGAAAGATGTATTGTTCTCTGAAGGAGGAAGTTTTCTCCTTGATATGAGGAGGTTGGATAGCATTTTTGGCACTGGTAGGGAGATCTGGAAAACATTCCATTTAGCCTTACAGCTGTTGTCTTCCCCCAGATTTTACTGGAAGTTTGAGGTAGAAGTGGAAGTGTCAATGCTAAGTGAAGTTTTCAGTCATGTCTTGGCACTTCTTGCATCACATATTTCACACTGAGGAAAGAGATTAAAGGAAATAAAAAGAGCAAGAATTGAGAACTTTCAGTGAGTAAAAATTAATGATTGCTATTATTGAAGCACACCTGAGAGCTCATTTATCCCATGTTCTTTGACTGCATCTGATTTAGTTTCTTTTACTTGGCCTTTGAACGAATCCAATAGTTTTAGGCAAAAGTGTGAGCTCAGGAAGCTCCATGGACTGTGTGGAATGGAGGATTATTTTGCTGTCGGAGTGAGGCACTGGCCTCCAATGTTAAATACTGTTATGTTAATGAAGGCCAGGTGGAAATGTGAAGTCAGCAGCCTGGTCACAGGTGTTTACTGACTACAGCTCACTCTGAGATCCAGCTGACTGCCTGAACCAAGAAAGCTCTCACAGACAGGATCTAATGGATAATGACAATGGTGGGAGGGAAAACAAAACAAAATCCCTTCTACAGATCTTAACAAATCATGATGATGATGGTAATGTGCTGGGATCGAAGGAGTTACCGGAGACAACAGGAAATATGTTCCCCAGAGTAAACAGCTCTGCCTGCTTGCTGCTGAGCTAGGGGTGTGTGTGTTCTGCTGGGCTTGTGTGCGCTCACAGAGACTAGGGGTGTGTGTGTGTGAAGTTTCAGTGGTCACGGCTGGATCACCTCCAAAAAATTGGAATTAAGTTTCAGCTGTCAAAACTTTTTTCTTTTTTAAGCTTGAGTGTTTCCACTATGTTTTAGACAGATGATTTTTGAGAATATAATGTAGGAGAAGGTTTTTAAGAGGCTGTGTTTGATTTTCAGCTTTGTCATTAATGCCTTGAACTGCCTCTTACAAGGCAATTCCATGCCTCAGTTTTTAGCTGCACACAAGGGCTGTGCTCACTTTGCTTATAAGCTTTCTCAAGGGCAGGAGCTGCTTTTATCCTGTGGTCTGGTTGAAGCATTTCAGCACTTACATAGGAGGAGTGCTCCACAGAGGATGGGCCTACTGACGGTTAGAGACGTAATGCTCCAGATGTCATCTGCGGGCTCTTCTTGGGTCTCAAAGCATCTGCCACTGGCTGTGGCTGAACAGAGGATACTTCTTTTTGGGAGGGCAAGCACCTTGCAACACTTGTTGGTTTACTGCCTTAGAAATGCTGAATATATACAGTTTCTCTGGTCATCAGTGCAGTCCTGAGGCATCACCTGTACAAACACTCCAAATTAGCATATGCTTTAGAAAAAATGCGGGTTTAATTGACAACATATGTCTATACGAATGACTCTATGGCTGAATTGGATCTGCCAGTTTGGTTTCCCGTGACGCACTGAAACGTGCAAAGAGGACAACGTGTGGGTGTTGGAGCAGACAGAGGTTAGCTGACTTACATGGGACCTTCTCCCTTTGACCAGATTTTACCCTAATGAAGACACACACTCGATTCCTGTCAGATTCTCCCTGAGTGCTGTTTTTGATTGAATTTCCTGCAGTATGTTTCAGGAGAAGGATACATTCTCCATATCCAGCAATTTCCTCTGGCAAGCAGTAGCAAGGATTTCACTGGGATTTCACTGCTAGCGGCTTGTTCAGTCAATGTAGTTGTCCTATGCTAACACTGTCTGTCCTAGCTGGGTCTGCAAGCCCCACCACCAAGATTTCCAAGTGTCACACCATCTTTAATGCATTTCTCTCAAACAGCTGTAATTTCCCTTTTCCTTGGTATAGGGTAAAGCTGGGAGGAGGCACAGACCACAACTGTTGTTTCTTCCAATATCTATTATTCACAGCTGATGTAATTAGTAGAAAACTGTTATTAACAACAGATAATTACTCTCACAATTCACTTTTAACTTGCCTAGTTTGCTTATGCTGACTCTTGTTACCCAGCTGGAGCAGCAGTTGGGAGGCCAGCCCCAACTTGTACACTCAGAAGCAGGAGGTCATCCTGCCAGTGTTCTTCAGGTAAGTGCTTGGAAATTCCTTCTCAGGACTTTATTTCTTCAGATGTATGCATAGTTCAACAGTCTTCATCTGCGTATAGCAGCCACCGCCCTCAGGTGTGATCCAGGTTATAAAACCTGTTGTTGGTGTTAATGTGTGCTAGCAGCCTTGCACAGTTAGACTCTGGTGGTCCAGCAGTTTTTGCAAATTTATCAGGGCTGCTAGTCTCCAGAGCATATCAGTCCTTGGGAAATGCACATATTATCTCTCCTTAGCGCATATGTTTCTTCTCTTGCTTATGTTGCTTTTTTTTGGGAACTACTTCTCCATCCAAACCTGTAAGAATGTACAGAGCTCAAACATATAAAACTTTCCCAAATGGGGCTTTTGTAACATGAGGAGGTTTTGCTTTACTAGGGTAGAGGCAGGCAAAGTCCATGTGAAATTGAATCAGGACTGTTTGTCCCTGTCAGAGTCTCATGCATCTAGGATGAAGTGAACAGTGTTATCGCCCCATGCAGAAAAGGCAGAGCACAAAAAGGCAGCATGCCTGGTAGCACTGAGTTGTTGCTAAGGTATCATCTTGGCAGAGCATGTAATGCTGGGGCAAGATGTGGGCTCAAATTCTTTGGGAATAAGCTGAATCAATATGAGGATGGATCGGTCCTTGGGCACGCTATCACCATCTCTGTATGTATGGGCTCTCTGCAAAGCTCTCCTGTGGGTTTTGTTTTACCAAACTTTCTTACCCCTCTCTTTGCTGTTCTCTGTATTGCTCTGCCCTTGGAAATTTCCTTCCCTCCCCGTTTTAAAGCCTATGCTTAGGCTTGCAGCCAACCCTCTGACCTATCTTTGTCTCTCTCCTTCTGACCAAAGCTATTCAGTTACCCCTTTATGGATATATCAACACTCAGAACAATTCTGGTTCCTGATTTTTTAATAGTGTCTATGGACTTTTCTTTTATCCTGTCTCAGCATTTTTGTCTTCAGGATACTTTTCCTGACGTTGCGTAGAACTCTATCTGGAGAAGCATAGGTTTTTACGGATGATATTGTTGCCTCATATGGATCAATGACCTTCTCTGAAAGGTTCTTTGGTAAAGCATAGTTACCCCATCCATCTGCTGATAAGCAACAGATTCCTTGCAGACTCTAAAAGGATTAAGACAGGCAATATAACCACACAGTATCCAGCACTAGTAAATTATACATCTGCCATATATGGGATCGTAGCAGAGCGGGATGGCCCAGACTTTCAAACCAGGAGACGGTTCTCTGGGCACTTAGCCATACAGGATTCTGCATTGGTTGCTGGTGAATAGGTTCAATTGGGGCTTTCCTAAATGTGGCTAATGAGATGGTCTGATCCTTCAGCAGGTCTCAATTAGTCTGGCTCTTTTGCGAGCAGCACTGGCTTAGTCTGGCAGCTTCTCCAATGGTCTCTATTGGCTTTCTGAATTTCACTCAGATGATGCTCAGTCTCCTGCTGCTGCAGGAGTAAATACCTTTGCCAGCTGCATGGCGAGGGTTTCTAAAGAAGTCTGGGGTGTAGTTGCTGTGTAGTTGGCAAGCCTGAATTTAATGCCAGACAGCAAGCCTGGAGAGAGGACTATTACCATCTGGGGTTTCCACAGTGGAGGAAGGGGTGAGTGCTCTGAAACTCTTCCTGTCTATTCCCCTCCTAGGAGTTTAATTCTCCCAAGAGGTTCCTGCCCCAGCAGTCAAAGGGGCTGAGGATAAGGGCTGCGTAACCAAACACTTTAATGGAAAATCTGTGGGCTACTGAAGAAGCTCCTGATCACTGTTGTGTGAGTTGTTCCCCTTCCCCAGGAGGGTCTCTCAGGGCATCTCACCAGGAAAGCAGGCTGGCATGTTGGCTGAGTTTGTGTGACTATAGAGCAGTGAGGAGACAACCACCTTGTTGGCTGCCAACCTGATGGCTGTGGGCAGCACGTACAGAGGCAGATCAGTCTGCAGTAGATGAGCAAGGAGACTTTGTGGGGAAAACTAAGAGGGTTTTGCTGCTGCATTTGACATTAATTGTGTAGCTATGACCTGTGATGTGGGGTAAAGTCAGTGGTTGTGCAGGTTAACATATATTCAGTCTTTACGTTGTTGGCATTTCCTATTGTGTTTGAAAAAGTCAGGAATTCCAGGCAACTGGAAATTAAAAGCAGATGGTTGATTGTGTTTAGTATGATAGATATAAACCAACAGGAAAGTGCAAAAAGGCCACATTGACATGGCAGTGAAGAAGAATCACTAACTGTAGACTTAAGTATTAAACGAAGTGATACCAGTTGTTTCACAAAGCCAAGTTCTTGCCCCATTATTAAAAAATTATTCATTTTGAGAAATCAGAGACATGTGCAGCCTGTATTGACAGACTCTGGCTTGCATGGGCTTGGCTGCATGTTTGCAATGCCGATCACTTTCTCCTTTTATTTGAAGACATCACTGCGATACATAGGGTACAAATCATGGCGACTGTGTCATTTGTTGTCATGCCCCGCTCCCACTGCTGGCTCAAACAGCTCGGACAGGTCCAGATTATTTCATGGTACTCCTGGCCTGCTGCCTTGCAGTTGGAATACCTTTGTTTCAGTGTAATGATTTTCCTCGACAGGAAGAACTGCTTAAATCTGTCCTCTTGGCCTTGGAGATAATATTTGAAATACAGGAGTTAGGTTAAGGGGCATTTTTTTCGGTACTTGTAGATTTGTGTTTTGCTGGGAGATGCTTTATCTATGCTTGCTGATCCAGAGTGTCTCTTTCTTCTTTTCACTGAGGATGAGAGGGATTAGCTTTAAGCTAACTCACTTCCTAAGTGAACACTACTCCCTTTTACTGCTGTGCTGGGGCCCCTTCATGCCCGTGAATGGATTCTCTTCCCACAGGACCACTTCTTACAGAGGGGAACTGACAGCATTTAACAGGCTAATGTGCATTAAAGTGAAGCTCGCATGAAAGGGGCAGTGTCAGATCCTAGCCCCATATAGATATTTACTGCTTGGTGTGCCTTGACCTATCCTGCGCATTTCAGTGCAGCAGTAAACAGCAGGCACATTTGTAAGTGTGTGTGCCCCTTAGGGCTGGTGTCATGAGGCCAGGAAAGCTGTCTTCTGGAGATCAGGCAAGGGTAAGAGGCACTGGTTCTGATACCACTCACTGCCCATTTGGGTTAGAAATACCTGCATGTGCTGACCATATGGAACTGAAGTGTTTCTTTACTGTATGATTAAAGGGCAAAGAATGTATTTAGTAGGGGTTGAGCTAAGAGTTTTCGTGTGCCATGGGTCCAGTCTACCCACTAGTTAGCAAAGCAGGGCTGCATGGCCGACAGGAGAGTTTCCTCAGCTCAAGTGAATGAAACCTGCTATACCTCCATGTGATATTGAGGCTGAATGAACCTAACACAGCAGGACAGGGTAGATTCAGCTGAGCTGAACTAAGTGACAAAGACGTGCCAAGCAATTAGTGAGCCCTGTGGTATGTCCTGTCTGTGCTCAGGTAGGAGGAGCTGCTAAGGAATGAAATATGTCCAATTTCCACAGCAGAGGCTTTTATTACCAGATTGTGCTGTTCTGCTAGCCCAGGACATCCAGAGGAGAATGCAGGCACAGAATAAACCTGGCTCTAGAAGATCTGGATCTCAACCCCTGATCATTCAAAACATTAAGTACTTAAATGTGCAGCAGTTATGACTGATTTAAGTGTCTTAAGAGAAAGAAATGCGGATGCATATCCTGGGAAAGATGCTTTAGTTTTGGTGCTTATTTCCTTCTTATTGCACAAAAGTATGGCTCTGGAAAGGATTTCTGAGGAGAGAAAGAAAAAAAAGTAAAAAATTACACTATCCATATTATCCTGCTCTCACTTTCCTCAAAGGCTGAGGGGTGGCTGAAGATCCTGCAGGCTTGCCTTGGCCACCTCAGAGAAACAGGAATAGTTGAATTCCAAATAGAGAATATAATAGAAACTTTATCCTGTAGTCACTAGGGTTATAACATTCCCCCAAACAAACCCAAGCTTCCCTGCACTAGTGTGAAAGGCAAAATTTCTATGCCAAAGAGCATGAATTTGGGAAGTAGGAAAGCAACATCTGTACCAATTCTGGATGAAAATCTGGGATTAGTCATGTAAGAAGTCGAAAGCAGAGTGAGGAACCAAACGAATGATTCAGTGACTTGTGTCTTCCTCCTGACCAGCTAAATTTCACTGACAGGACTCCTTGGCAGCAGATAATGTAGTCCCATCAGAAGTGAAATGCCTTCTGAAACCTTGGTGTTGCCTTAAATATCATGTGGGATGATAAAAAAGAAAAAGGAGTTCTGGGCATGCTTAAATATTCTGATTTGGGTATTTTTTTAAATGTGTTTAGCTCTTTGGCTATATTTGTGTGCAAAGATGCCAGTTGTATATTATGATAGAAAGCAAAAAAAGGAACCTGAAGGACAAAACTACCTTAAGAACAAACAGCCAGGCAAGATGCCTACAAGATCTCAGCTCTTTGTCTCCAAATGAATCCATGGTGTTATTTTCCTTTGGTTTTTCACACTTAGACAATGTCCTGAATGCAAATGAAACCAGTACCAAAATAGGTATTTTTTCTAAAACAAAAACTTCCATTTTTGATACTCCTCAAATACAGCTCCTCATGCACTGCCTGCACATGACTATGCTTAATTGGAACTGGAGACACAAGAGACAAAGAAAAATCTCATAAACACAGAAAATAAATCCTACGCAGGCATTAGAACAAAGCTCGTGCATTGTTAGCAGTGGTTCTAAAGAGCTCTGATATTTCCTGAAAACTCCCATGTGTCTGCAATATCTTCCACCACGTCAGTCCCAGCATGTTATGTGGTCATTAGTCCAATGAACATATTCATGCATTTACGAGTTTAAGATAGGTTTGTTAGGAGTGGCAAATTGAGTTATGAGCTTCATTCCCAAAGATTCAATATTTATTGCGTACTCAACCCACAGATAACTTGATAAATTGGCAGCTGGGCTTCTCAGAAGATGCAAAAGGAGTGATATGGCAAAAACAGGAGTGTTGCCTTCAACACAGGTGGGATTCTGGAGTTGCAGCCTCTGTATACCCAAACTGTGATTAGAATGAAGATGGGAGGAGAATTTAGAGCAGGGTAATTCCTGGCAGTAATTTGTTAGCCTGTTGTATCCATGTGGGAGTAGTGTGAAGTTTTCCAGAAGAAATGTTGCAGCATGTCACACTGATGATCCATATTTCCCATTATTTTGTCTCTGTCGGTGGCAACCAGAGAGGCTTTTTGGGGATAGAGAACTGTGTGACAAGCCTGGCTGCTGTCTGTGGTCTATTCTCCTCATCCTGCACACCTTGAATTTACCTAAGGGCACATGGCTGCCATTAGCTCCTGCTGACAGTCCTTGTCACCTGTGAATTCCTCTAATACTTTTGTGACCACGATGGTGCTGTCTGCCTCCATGACTTCCCAGTGAACAAATTCCAGCAGTTCATCATTTCCTGTGTTTAAAGAAAAAAAATTAAAAATCTCTTATTTGTGAAAAAACAACTAAAATTTTCCAGTTTCAAATGTTTCAAGTTTCTACTAACTCTTGGATTATTTTAAACTTCCCCAGATGAGGAAGCTGAGTCATAGACAAGAGCTACTGTTTTCAAGAGATGTCCTGGCTAACACATGTCTGAGTCTGAGCCCTTGGAGCCTGCGTTTTCATGGTTGCTGTTGGAAAACCAAGGGCTCTCTGTGTTTAAACTGCAGGAGTGAAATTCATTGCATCAAACTTGTCCTCTAAATGACAGGCACCTAGCTACTCATGTAGGTACCTGAGTTAAAGATGATCCTCCAGAGGATGAATCACCCATTTCTAAAACAGGTATCTAAGAGTCCTGGTGAGTCAGTTCAGAAACTGCCTCCCTGTCTCTCTTGACTACAGATGATGCCTATTAAACAGGAGTAGGTTTCACAGCTAGGTTTAAAATTGCTGAACTTAGCTGAAACCTGTTGCTACCATCTTTGCTCTGTAAGAATAGATACCTAAACTTCAAGTCATCTTAAAGGAATTTTGGCTGAAGGGGAATGCTGGAAGGGTGGACGCAATGTAGCTTGACTCTGTCACCTGCCCCAGGTGTGAGGACCTCTCTCTAACCTCATTCACATGCGTGGCGTTTCAGAGCTTCTAAAACAATTCGCCTGGTTGTTGAGTGATGCGATTCCTAGTGGTCACCCACAAACAATGTATTTAAGTATAGTTCTTTGGGGATTCAAGGTCAGGCTAATTCAGTATTTTGGGTGATAAAACTGCAATTAAACTCATTATATCCACCTCACCGATGTTTAATTAAGAAACTCAGACAAGGAAGAAGCCCAGTGTTATGAGTACATAAACCTTTCCCCTTTTTTTGCATGTTAAAAATCACATGGCAGGGGCCACCAGAATCACCTGATTAGTTTATAAACCATGGATTTAATATATCTGTCTAAGTGTTGCAGAATGTGAAAATTCTATCCAGCTGAAGTGACAAATGTTACAATGATTTGGTCAGAATGGAAATTTCACTTAGCTTGTAAAATGCCTGAAAGTCACCGGCATTTTGGGAAGGGCTAGGCATTTTTCTCGTGGAGTGTGAAAGAACAGGGTTTTGTAAAAAGCTATATTAGGAGAACCAAAAAAATGTAGAACAAGCAGATGTGTTTGTTATAAGGCCAAATTGGCATGTAACAGCTGTCATCACCATGGTCTCCATTATGAAATATTGTTTGTTCTGCAAAGTACTGTTTTTTTTTTCCATACAGTTTAGAAAGAAATAAAAGATACGTTTTTACAAGCTGCTGCTTTTTTAGTTATGAGTCCCACGTGAGGGAGGATTTCATTGTTTTTACATAATGCCAATTTACAATATGCAGTCACTAAATAACTGGTTTCGTAACACAACTAGCATGTGTAAAAATCATGGGATTTTTTTATGATTGTCTTGCAAGCCTAAGATACCCTATTAAGATACCCTATTTTATGTTTGATATGTGTGTATATATATGTGTTTATATATTGACTGTGTGCATACTGGGTTATATTTGTCGAACTTCTGGACTTTTTTGCCTTCTTATTAAAGCTAAAACTGGAGATCCTTTTCCAATGACAGCTGAGATGCTCGTAATTCCCGTGACTCCAGTAACTGATGGTTTAAGAGAAAGCCCGAGGCGAGGCGGCGGCAGTGATTGTGCGGGACGGGAGGCGCGCACACCCAGGAGGGCGGATGCAGGGGACAGCCACCTCCACAGGGGAGCATGGTTGTCCCTCTCCTGGACTCCCGCGCTCTCCGTCCCTTGCTGAGCAGGCTGGCACGGAGGGTTTTCTCAAGGAGGCCGGGCGCGCTGCCGCAGGGCCACGCTTTGCCCTGCAGGCCCGGTACCTGTGTGGGGAAGAGGCCGGGCGCGGGCGCGGTAACTCCCTGGGAGAGGAGGCCGAGGCAGCGGGCGCCCATTGGCCGCGCGAAGTCAGCCAAGGCAGGCGCGCCGCGGATTGGCCCCGCCGCGGTCAGGAGCTGTAGGCTGCTGTAAACACAGAGCCGACACGCTCCGCAGGCCGTGGGCTGACCGGCAGTAACCCTTGGGGAAACGCAGCCCGGTTTGTTTTTTTCCCCCGCTCCTTTTTGTGCACTGTCAGCCGGCTGCGGCTCCTGCGGTGGCGGGCGGCCCAGCCAATGGCTGGGAGGGGTGTGCGAGGCGCGCTCGCCGCTCGCAGCGCCAAACACGGCTTTTCTGGCCAAAGCCGCTTTTGTTGCGGTGGCCTCTTTCCAGCGCGAGCAGATGGGGCCGAGCGCCCTTACGTAAGGCAGCGCGGGAGGCAGCACCGGCCCCCCAGGGACAAACCCCGCTGCGCTGTGCTCTGCAGGGCAGCCCAGGGAATTAATCCCCTGGGCCTCCCTCTGCCTGCAAATCCCTGCGGATGGGCAGCAGCTGCGAAAGAGCCATCACCACCTTTGTGGCCATGGGGTGCCCTGGACCAGGGGGCAGCATCTCCTGGGGCTCTGTCCTTGTAGAGCGGCAGCCACCCCCAGGCTCCTGCCATGCAGGGTGCCTCTCCACTGCCTCCCCATAGCCAAACACTTGCCTCTACCAGTGACTGCGTTCCTGTTTTGGGAAGCCAAGGGCATACCAGTCTGGAGCCTGGACCCCCCCACGGGTCACGTTTGCCTCTGCATGTTTGCTCGAGGGCTAGCTGATAGGGCAAACCCTCCTCCACCTGGCTGCTCCCGCCTCAGCCTCCCCGGGCCTCCCCACAGCCCGGTCCCAAACAAGCAGGCACTTGTTCCCCTCCCGCCTTTCCCAGCGAGCGGAGGGCAGAGCTGGCTGCCCCGTTAACCCTTCCCTCCCTGGATTTTCAAAAACACAAAACTGAGGCCCCCAGCAGTGTAGCCCGAGCCCATGGATTGTGCAGGAAACGGGTGGCAATAAGCTCATGCGCAACCATCTAGGGCAGCAGCCTCAAAATGCTGAGTTGGCACTGCTGAAGGGCTTGATATTACAGAAAGACATGTTTTGGGCGTGGGATTTAATAACAACCTTCAACACCAAGGGAGAGGCAGTGATCTGAGTTCTGCCTTCATAAAATTCAGGCAGAGGGATGATTAATTTTATTTTTAGCCTTGCCTGAATAATCAGGAGGCTTGAAGAGCTGCCTTCTCTGTTTCACTGTTTTAGGAGGGGACCGCAGGGACCAGAAGAGCACTAGATGATCTCGAGCAGCAGCTCTGTCACTGCCAGGGAAGGTTTATCTGCAACCAGCGCAAGAGCCGGAGCCCTTTGTCTGGCCCGGGGCAGGCGGCTCGCGTCACCCACGTAGGCTGCACCCTCAGCTCCAGGCGGGTGAACGCCGTCACCAGAAACAGCCCAAGCTTTCCCTGCCACCGGCTCCGGTGCTGCCCCCCACAGCGGCACGCGCTCCCGCTGGCGAAGCGCCACCGGCCACCCAGCGGGCCTGCGCGGCGGTGGGAGAGCCGAGCACGGGCCGGGCCGGCTCTGCGGGGGAATTCAGCATGAGGCACACACGGGGCTGGCCATGCGTCGCGTCGTGTGCTGCTCAGTGCTGCGTCTGGTTGCCACCAACAAGGACACCCGCGAGCCTTCTCCTGAGGGGAGCCATAAAGCGCTGTCCTCCCAAAGCGCCATGGGGCCTTTGAAGAGCGGCCAGGGGAAGTGGGGAAGCATCAATTAAAACGATACTCGGCCAGGGGACTTCCCCCTTTCCTTCTCATTTCCCTGCAGCTGCATGAGGGCGGGGAGCTGGGCCACTGCCTCTTCCCCCCGCGCTGAGGTTAACGAACTCCTGTGGCGCGGCGCGGCCGTGCCCGCCGCGGGGACGGGCTGCCGGTATTACGTGTTATGCTGCATGTAGATCTGCCAGCCAGAAAGTCTTGGCAAGAGGCCCTGGGTGGAATTGAACTGCAGTAACCCCACGTAAAGGGGACAGCTCACTCTCGCTTGCAGGGGCGTGACGGCCGGCGCGCGGTGGAGTGCGAACGCCATTATAATCTGCTCATTCATCACGCTCAAGGAGGCAGCGGTTCTGCCCTGCTTTCCAATCTCCCGGCTCTCCGGGACGGGAGGCGGGTTTGGGACGGTAACTCCGGCTTTGGGGTTGGTAACTGGTAGCTCTCCCAGGGGAGCCCTCCAAGCGGGAGTCTTGGGCTTTACTGAGCCTGGCCCACCACATCATCAGTCTGAAGAGTTTTAAAGTAATGTTTTTATTATGAACAAATAAAATTTCAGATCAGCACAACCAGACATCTGTTTCCATTATTAGTAGAAATTACTTCAAAAAGTTTTTTTGTTGTTTTTTTTCCACTTCCAGTACACAAAACAGAGATACTACTATGCAGAAATCCCTAAGCTGTGAAAATTGTATCCTACTCACATTTCACTAGCGACAGAGCTTAGACAATGTGCAGATTCAACTTTCCAGTCCTTCCCTAAACACCCAACACTTGGACATTTGCTTTTCACAACACCATCGGGGCTGGGAACAGTCTTGGCACACATACCAGTGAGGGCTCCCGGCAGCACCAGTGCACGTCCACTACACCTCCTCCCTCCTGCCCTCCACACGGATCCGCACAGGGCCTCCCCATGGCCCCAGAGGCAGGGAGCAACCCTGTTCTGCAGATCGGAACTGAGGCACAGAGTGTTTTTAAGTGACTTTGCCTGATACCAAGCAGTGAGCAAGTAGCTAAGCTGGAAACAGAGCCCAGGAGAATCACCTGGGGCCCACTGCCGTGTTTCCTGCTTCTACCTCTCGCAGACTGACTTAAGCTAAACATACAGAGGACACGTCCAGGATACAAACATGCCACCAAAAAATATATATATATATGTGTATATATATATATTAGCAAACAAAGTTCTACTTAAAGTGTTGCATCTGTTTCTTAATTTAACAGAAATTCTAACTCAAGTACATTCAAAATCACCTGCACCCAGAGTTCAATGTAGGCAATTAAAAATTAAGAAACCCCTCAAATGTTCATAATTCTGCAAAAAAAGAAAGAAGTATGGCAAATAGCTGTTAATACTCCTATGTATATTAAAGAAAACATTAAGGCACCCAGAGATATTTGCCCATCTAAAGTGACTGGGCAAACACCAGGACTGTCTGGTTACTGCTCCTCAGCTTCCACCCTAATTCCAGATCTCTTGATCTCAAGTCAAGTTTCATTTGACTTGAAATTTGAAGGGAACCTTTGATGTCAAATCCTGCTTCTCTGCTGAGCAGAGCGGCATGTCATGGCACACTTCTCTGTCACAAGGTATGTCACACTACAGGTTAAGGGCATTAGGAGCAGGGAAATACTTCTCTTCACCTTCTCCCCTCCCACCTGCCTGTCAGATTCCTGGATGGAGCAAATTCATCCTCTCTGGAGACTTCTATGATTGCACAGGGGTTTAGACTAAGATAAAGTCAGTCCACATTTCAGAGCTAGTAGCACTTCTTTTTTTGTGTGATTTTTTTTTGGAGAGGAATAGATAAATGCAATTGTAGCCACATGGCTCTAAGATTACCATGAGCCTCATGGCAGTGCCCAAGGGTGCTGCCTCCTGATGCTGCCTGTGTTTGGGACACCAGGCGCTGAAATGCCCCCTCTCTGTTGTGTCTCTCTGCCAGCAACCACATCAATTCTGGAGGCATCACCACTGAGCAGAGTCCCACTGATGAGCTGTAACAAGGCCATGGAAGTGGCAGAGAGGGCAGAGAGGAGGACTTCTTTTCTCTCCTTCTCAGGGAGAGTATCACAGAGCTGCCCTGGATCCTGGAGCATTTTGCAGTTGCAGGAGAAAGCAAATCTGTGGAGACTTGCTCCAAAGACTTGCCTGTGGCATGGCACAGTGAAGGTGAGGAAGTCAGAATCCACTCTGCCTCTGCCTTCCCTGACCTGCCCAGATAAAGATGCTACAAGCCCTGCTACAACACCAAATCTTTCTAGCCACCCTTGGCCTTATTTTGTGCTTTCCTCCAGCTCCGTTTGATGCATTTAAGCAACAAAAATATACTAATGCTAATAACAATAAAAACTAAAATGATGTTGAAAAAAAGATGTGTTCAGCCTGGTGAGGGGCTGGAGACCACTACACCCAGAACCTAAGCCGTGGTTTATACTCAAACTGTGGTCTCTGCAGCTTGCAGGAAACAATGCCCACAAGGATTTCTTTTAATCCAACACACCCTTCAACTGCATCCTCACATGTCTTGGGGCTTTGGATGAGGTAACTGTCCTTTACGCAAACTCAGCCGCCCTTGCCATGTGCAATGGGGTGAGCAGCATGTTTGCCAGACTAGGAAGCAATGTGGTGGTCACTTCTTGCTGAGAGGCTCTCCACCATGCTGCAAGCTATGAAGGGGACAGCACTCGCTGCTGCTCTTGTGGGGATGGCCTCAAGCACCAACCTACAAAATCATGTTGACGGACTGGCAAGGAGCTACCCTCTCTCTCGCTCTCCCCATTCCCAGGCTTTCTATAGAACCTTTCAAAGGAGCAGAAAAAAACAATTGCAAACCACCTTGGTAGACCACAGGCAGGAAAACAACTGATTTCCAACTCCTCTCTTGGTCTGGCCCCAACTCATTACAGAGGTGGCACATGCTGGGACCAGCATCTCACCCAGGAGGCCTCAGTTCCCTCAGACTCTTGGTTCCACCTGGCTCCATGTTGGTTTTTGGCAGGCAATTGTTAATCAAGAGAGTGGAGCCCATGTAGACAGAGAGACCAGTTCCCTCAGCTCTCTGATATACCCTCGCCTCCTTGCTGTGTTTCTAGGCTGTTCTGCTACCTGGACCACTCAGATGTGGCACCAGCTCTGTGCTCAGTACAAGGGGGTCCATAGGACACAATTGGACACAAGGACATCTGCTTGCTACCCATCAAGATCCCTGCTTTTTCAGCACATCAAGCAGCTTAACAAAATGGTGGAGCTTTGGTTTATAGCCTTCTCCTTCTCTCTGTTTGGCAAAGTCCCATTTGCTGGCAAAATCTTGATGGCATCTGAACAAAACTACCCCAGCCCTGAGGCACTGGGCACCACAGCCCTCCATCTCTCAATATGGCCCTTCTCTCTGCAGCTTTCCAAAGGGGCATGTAGAGTCCAGTGCCTGGTACTGCATCCAGTTTCTGCAGGCAGCCATAGCCCCAAGGCACAGCAGGCTGGTGATGGGTAGGAAGTTGTGTCACTAAGGAGGTAGTAAGGCCGCTGAAGCTCCCTGCCTCCGGTGCTGTCAGCTGCCACTGTACCCCATGACTGACTGATGGACCTGCCTGGAGCTCTTCAGAGACTTTTGGGGCTCTCATCTCCCCAGCTTCTCAAACTTGACCTCCACCTGTGTGGGCCAGAGAAGCCCACCGCTGTGAGGTGCAAGGGAGAGAGACAACTTCATGCTCTTTCTTTCCGAGGTCAAGGGGAGGGGATGGGGATGCTTTTCCCAGAGAAAGCAGTTTAGTGATGCCAAGTGTCAGCAGCCCTTGAGAAAGGAGGAGGGACAGAGGAAGGAGAGGGGAGAGTTTCTGGGGCGGTTAATGTGGGAAAGAGAATCACTGACTTTGGCTCAACTCTTCAGCTGGCTGGTACAGACTTCCCTTAACTCCATATTATTTAGCCAGCTGCAGTGGGAATACCCTAGGTTACTTTCTCCTAGCTCCTCTGCCAGGAAGAGACAGGGGTGAAAGTAAAGAAAAAGAGGGGATAGAGGGGCTAGAAGGAAAAAAAAAGAAAAACAAAAGGAAAAAGAGAGGAGGGAAAGGGTGGCCTTGCATTATAAAGGCAGAGTTCTAGTTTTTAAATACATCACGTAAAATACAGTGTGGGAGGGGTTAAAACTCATTATTGTTATCTTAAGCAAACTGGTAGCAATATTCAGTAGTTAGTAAACAGAACATTAAATCTCTGTCCAGCGTGTTTGGAGGGGTCAGGAAGGGAGAAAGGGAGGAAAAAGGAGGAAGGAGAGGTGTGGATATGTGTGTAACGGGAGCAGGAACTCAGCCACTCTTCTGACGCCCTTCTCCAGTCCTCATTTTTCGAGCCAGGATGGCTTCCTTGGAAACTCTCTTGCGATCACTGGCCAGCCCCAGGAAGCACATGAGGTCGATAAAGGCTGTGGTTAAGTTTAAGCGCCAGCCAAACTCACTGGCGGAGTAGTCATAGGGGAAGGTGTGGTGGTAGTTGTGGAAACCTTCTCCTGCAAAACAAAATCAGGGAGAAAATGTTGCACAGTTCTTGGTTAGGCCCTCTTGCACTGGACCCAAAGCACCATGTTCCTGAAAGAGTATCAGTATGAGTACCAGCTAGACCTGCAGTGAGTCTGTGACAAGCCAGGAGAGGCTGCTCCATACTCCTGTAACACAGATAGTCCTAATGCCAAAATCTGAAGGGCATCTCCAGAAGGGAGTAATGCAGATGGATTTCCATGAAGCAACCTACCCTACTCTGGAGGGGGTTAAGGCTGACCGTGGTGTTCACCCCTTCAGTGACATTCTCTGGATGATTGCTCCTATTCACTGAATCTCTGCAGCTCAGATCCCTCCCTACTAAAATTCCAGAAGCACATCCTTCAGTGGTGGGAATCAATGGAGTCCCAGTGATGTACAGAGTGCTGCAGTGATGCAAACCAGCTAACAGCCAGGCTTTGGAGAATAGGACAGAGCAAATGCTAATCTCGGGATGGCCAGGCTAACCTTGGAGATAATGCCGTAGCATTTCCAGGGAAACCCAAGAGATCTGACTTGTCCCACACTCAAGCACCCCAAAATGATCAGGTGCTCCCGAGAACATGTTCAAAGGTGCACTTGCTGCTGTTCAAGTTGATAAATCTAAGGCAGATAAGCTGGGACTGCAGCACAGGATAGTCTGGTAAATGGGTCAGAGAGACCTTGCATCAGGGTAAATAAAATATTGCTTTTGAGATAAGAAGGTGCTAAGTGTAGCAGAGTGTTTCCCAGCCTGGAGGGAGACTGGTGCAAGTTGATAACCTCACTGCCCTTATGTACTCAAAAGCCATCCTGGGAAACATCCCCAGAATGCAAAGGTTGCTGGCCTGGAAGGAAGAGGTGTAGGGGTAATTAAGGACATCTGGATTCATAGGGCTAATCCATCTTAAAGGAACACCTGAGGTATTAACTCTTATGTCTTCCTGGGCTGGGTTTTTGGGTAGCACAGATTGGCCAAGTGTTATCTGCCCCTGACAGATGAATGGTGTCCAATCCACACTAAGAGGAGGACCTCTCTTATTTCTACATAAATATACAGTCCAGCCACAAACCTCCTTGGGAGATATGGTCACCCTCTGCTCTTTCTTCTCCACCCAGCAGGTCAGCCCAATGGAGGAGCTTTCTCTGCTCTACTCCAAAAGTATATGAAGCCCCTCCAAGGCTAGGGTCAATCCTCAACTCTGAAGTCTGCAAGCAGAGAAAGACACAGACACTGAACTTACCTAGGGCTCCCAGGCTGACCAGGGGGTTCTCTCGTGGGTTGATGTTCTTATCATATGGTCGGTTGCCAAACATGTGAGCGGCACTGTTGACTAACCAGGCGGCGTTGAGCCCTATGACATAGCGCAGGATGGATGGAATGAAGAAGCTGATGATGATAGATTCCTCCCAGAAGTACCAGGGCACTACAGCAGGCATCATGAAACACAGCAGCACCACTGAAGGCTTGTAATACCTGGAAAGAAGGGGACCAAAAGTAAACAGCTTAGTGACAGAGGCATGGCAGGAAGAGCTGATTCAATCCCATCTTTGGAGGATTCATGCTCACCTGAGTAATACAGAGAAATCAAGTACAGAAATACTTCATCCCTGACCTCCTGCATCTTTTGCTCTGGATATATAGAAATGCTTCTTGGAGACTCACAAGTCTTATCACTGGGCAGAGGACAGACTGAACTCTCAATTGCCCTGCACCAGTCTTGCATATGCACAATCCAATATCCCTTTCAGCATGAGTCCATACACCAGCTGCTGCTATTGACCTAACTGCCATCCGCTTCTCTGCTCTGCAGGGGTCTGGGTGAAAAAGGCGCATGGGTTTTATGTGGTAGCTCTAGTTCCTAAACATTTTCTACAGAAGTGAGTTCATCCCACGGCAAAGTCTCAGATGGGCTGCAGATGCAACATTTTTCATGAGATGCCCTCAGTCCCCTTCATGCCTGACTGTCTTCCCTTAGAGGTGCCTGGGGTTCCCAGCCCACCTCCAGGGTCCCCACTCCATCGCACACCAGCTCAGCCCGGAGCACCCCTCACCACTCACTTCCGTTGGAACATGACCACTTTGTCAGCCCTGACATCGCTCAGGTCGATTTTCTGGCCCTTCTCTATGACATCGGGGTGCTTGCGCACCAGCAGCCAGCCAATATGGGAGAAGAAGAAGCCCCGCTTGGCATTGTGAGGGTCAGCATCTGTCTCGGAGAACTTGTGGTGAACACGGTGGTCTCGGACCCACTCGTAGATGTCATTCTGCAAGGCAGCAGGAACAGAGAGTCAGGGCTAGGGTGAAATGCTCTCTTTGAGTGAACAAAAGAGCCTAACACATTTAAAGCACCTAAATCCCATGACCTTAACCCATATTAGCCTTTTTAACTCTCTTCAGAATTTATGGTTATTTCGGGTCTTTTTAAAAAAGGGGTTGGACATTCTTTGTTCAACCATTTTATTTCTTCAAAATCTGTGGGTTTTTTTGTGGGCATTCTTTCCTCTCTCTCTTTTTTTTTTTTTAAATTAAGCTTTTATCTACACATTCTCTATAGTATCACTAGTCAGTCTGTTCCCCCACCCCTGCAGCAGCCAAACCTAACTGGCCAGACAGTGTCTTCTCCCTCACATAGTCGGCTCTGGTTGGTCACTTGTCCCCTGTCTCTGTGCCAGCCAAGATTGGCCAACTCTGCCCCTTGTCTCTGCTTTGACATTTCCATGGGTCAACGTGCCCTCACTTTCCCTAGTATTGCCCAATCAAATGGAACTGTTTAGCTGGGGATGATTTTTTTTTATTTTTTATTTTTTAGAAAACAAATGCTCTAAAAAATGGCTTCCTCTTTTGAAATAGAATAAACACACTGTTTCAATGGTAATTATCAAAAAATAACCCAGCCTTCCACCCCCTGAACAGTTCAGTTCAAGCTACAAAATCTATAGTTTGAAAAATATTGTTTTTCATCGTTTGTATTAAGAAAAGATTGTTTTGGTTAGTTTTAAGAATCACATCTAAATTAATCTCCTATGCTCATACCTTTATACCAAGACTTCAATCTGCTAAAAGCCATGTATTATATTGACCTACAAAGCAGCAAACTGAGATCCACACATTTTCCTTTTTTTTGCATTATACAAGAGGCTCCTTAACCTCATAAATACATGGTGCTTTTCCTCGAAGCACTTAGAAAGGCAGGGAAGCAGCACAATTATCTCTATCTTATGCCTTCCAGGATTAAGTGACTTGTCCATATCCACAGAGGGAACCCGTGGCAGAGTCAGAACTCCTCCTGACTTGTTCTCAAGTGCTATAACCACCAGACACTCATCTTTCAACTGGGAAAAAATGATTTCATGGGCCATGCAATAATACAGTGATAAATGTGAAGTCATCTCTCGCTTCTATCCAAATACTTGGACTTGTTGCCTTCCTTTCTTCTAGCCCACCCTGAACACATCCAAGAATCACAGGCCCCCACTGCTGTTAGCTACAACTTGGTCACTCAGCATCCCCCAGAAGAGTGGCTCAGCAGTCTTTCCCATCCATTAAGCAGAGAAGCACAGTCAGTACACATGCTGGAAACATTTCATCTGTAATGCTAAGTCTTTTTCACATCCCAGACCCTGTATAGCATGAAGTAACTTGAGAAATCCCAGCCTGATATTGGACTGCTTGGGTTTGCCCTTATGGGAATGCATTCTTTGTCTCTTTGAATCCTTTCACTGGAATTAGAAAGCACAAATTTGGAAAGAGACCACGTATTGGCTGGATAATGGTATGGTAGCTGGAGAATGATAGCACCTCATCCATCACAACCTGTGCATAAACACTCATAAGAGGTTTCAAGGATGGAAAGTTAGGATCTTGATCCAAACATTAACACATTGAATTTCTACAGATCTTAGTTTAGGGCCACCTCTAACTGACCTTGCCTGAAAATCATGGCTATATCAGACTAGTCTGCAGACCTGAGGAGAACTCCTCCTTTGTCTGGAGTTTCCAACTATAGGGTACAACCAGAGGAGCTTCTGCTGTGCTGCAGCTCCAAGGTCTTGCAGGCAGAGGAGCTGCCATATGGCAGAACTGCTGAACTCTCTGAAAGCACAAGTCATTGGTCACTGCTTCAGCAGCCAGCAGGCATTCTCTGCAGAACCTAGATAAGATAATTTATGGTATTCTTTGGCTTTAAAAGTTACCAGATGGATTTTAGATTGACTGCTACTAATGACAATCAGGTAAATTCAGAATAAACCTTTTGATCTCATTAAAAATAACTATCAAAAAAATCCA
Source organism: Crypturellus tataupa (assembly GCA_034781795.1). Lineage (NCBI taxonomy): Eukaryota > Metazoa > Chordata > Aves > Tinamiformes > Tinamidae > Crypturellus > Crypturellus tataupa. The sequence goes on from JAWLRI010000165.1 coordinate 1,013,072, forward strand.
TGGGATTTGGTACTGAATTTTCAGTAAAACTTTGCATTAGTTGCTATGGAAGCTGAAATATCTGTCCATCTCACATCTTTGTCTATCCTTATCCCCTACAGCAATAGCTCAGCAAATTCCCCCTCTGCCCTACAGCCCTGCAAAAGACAGTGTTTGTGTAGGACAGGCCAATACACACCAACCCGTCCTCTTTCCTTGCTAAGCACTCGATCAGTAGCTGCAGTCAGCAGCACGGTTGTTCCTATTTCTTATGAAACACTCTGGTTTGGTACTAACAAGGAATAGGAACGTGACTGATGTTTCAGAAAATTTTTCAATACTGGAAAAAAGCATCTGCACCATCTTCTGATTTTGTGACAATGAAATGACATCCTTTAGGACTGCACAGTGGAGAGAGACAGATGACATCTCTGAAATACCTGGTCCTCTTGGACTTTTCTCTCCCAACTCAGCTGAAAAATCAATTAAGGGCACAGCACTGACCCCTTTTTGTGCACCTTCTTCGAGCAGAAAGTGCTTCACCCTGCCACACTCTTGTGAACTTCTTAAGACATTAGCAAGACTACAAAGCCTTTTGGAGCACAGCTGGAGTACAGAGTGCTTAGAGCTCTCTCTCACCAGCAGACATTACAGATTCCCGTGTTTTTTTTTCTGTACCAATCCAATTTGAGTTTCATTGTAGCTTCTACTAAAGAGCCACCTCGGCCACTTTCCACAGTCTCTAAGGGCTTCCTGGTTTGTTTGCTTCATAAACTATTAAGTGCTCTCATGAGTGGTTAGGCAACATCCTAAGGTGCTTATCAGCTGCCTGCAGTCACTCAGGCTATTCTGAATGGGTCCAACCCTTCTCTCCTTGAAACAGCATTGCCCTGGGATGACTCTGGAAGTGGTGGCAGAAGCTAGCAACATGTTATTAGCTATCATTATTCTTACTAGCCACAGAACTATGCCCTAAATGCATAATCCCAACAAGTGCTTGGTCCTTCCACAGCAGCAATTTCTACAAATTGCTCTCAAAATGTGCAGATGTTCCCCCGCCCCATTTTTGCCAGTAGAGCGAGGGAAAGGTGAGGCAACTCGAACAACAGGAGGGCACTTGACACTTCTACGTGTTCTTCAAAGGGCCTGAGAACAAGCATGGGGAGACCGCACCCCAGGGGAAAGGTACATTCCTGCTTTGGAGAGCTGTCCTACCCCTGGGCTTGGCCAGCAGTCTTCCCCCACCTTGTTAGGAAGCTTTGCCCAAGGGCAAAGGGGGGGGGACACTGAGGCAGACTCCAGCACTGGAGTGTCAGCAGGAAAGGGTAGGTTGTTGCTTAACAGGCAAGAGGAACCTATCTTCAGCTTGTGCCTAGTATTTGAGACCTGGACTCAGGACAGTGCTTTCTCCTGAGGACTGACAGAATGAGGAAGATGCTTACCTGGAAGGCCACAGAATTTGCAATGGTCAAGAAGATCCGCAAGGGCAGAGTGGCTTTGTAGGTGCGATGGCTCCAGAGGCGGTGAGCTCCAGCTGTTATTCCCAGAGCATTCACCACAAAACACAGGACAGCTGAAGAGGAAAAGAAAGTGTTGGGACAGTTAGAGCAAAACAGCCTATTTCAAAGTTTCAGACAAGTTCAACACAAAGGCAGGTCTTCCCCTAAACTCTGCAGGCAAGACAGGAATCTGTGAAGAGCCCAGATTGGGGTGTAAAATCAACAGTAAGTGCCCTTACTCCTGGGCTATATACGAAGCAAATCATTTCAACTTCTCAGGTGTGACCAAAGGAAGAAACTCTCCCTTAGAAGATTCATCACAGGGGTCACTTCAGCATACTGATATCTAACATGGTGGAGGATGATTAAAATTGTATAGAGCTACTGCTTCTACACAGCTCTATGCTAATAGCCCCACTAAGGCACAGTTTTCCCACCATCCCTCCAAACCCCATTGATCAAGGTCTTGCTAGCGCTCAGAACTGTATCTGAAGAGTAACTCTTTTGTCAGAAAGGAAGGGCAGGATGCTTGGCAGAAAGACAGAGGTATTCAACAGTTTCTCTCCCCTGCAAACTCAAACACTGAGAAGGAAAGCACACACATGATAATTCATCACCCTCCAGGCCCTTGGGATAAGGGAAACATTCCCAGTTTCCCCATGGGATACTTTCTTTGGTATAAATCTGTGGATTTCAGCCTATTAGATCAATCATGCAAACAGCTCCTTATTCATATACATAGGCCTATGGATAGGAGTCTCCAGTATGCTTGACAACACCACTTAATCCTGCCAAAAGGCTCTAATCAACTTTATCTTGAACTCACAAGAAAGGATATTCATAAAAAAGGGAGATTTGAGACATGTCCAGGGCACTGTCACGTTGTTGTTTTATTCAGAATAACCCAGGCTTTATTTCCTATCATCTCCTGCTCCCTCTTCTTTCACTGTATCACCTCCTTTTTGTTTTTCTGCATTCCATGCCTAATCTCTTATCGGCTAAAAGCCAGTCTCAGTGGATTTAACATTCTCTTCTGGCATTTTAAACTCCGATAAACCCGCCTCACTCCTACCCCCCTGTATGACAGCCACCTTCCCTGTCTGCTGAGCTGACCACGACTTCCTGTCTCCTTCTTCTCCCTTGGCTTCCCCATCTGATGTGGAATCCAGGGCAAGCCTCCAGCCAGCACATCCCTTCCTCATGTCACCCAAAGCCTCTGCAGTCTCTCAGAGGAGTCAAGAGGTCTCTGGCCATAAGTGATTTACGGGGCACAAGAAGGGATCAAAATAAAAGTAAATGCAGCAAGATTTGACTTTTGCTGTAAAGCTCACAAAGCTGAGCAAACCTGGAAGGGAAGAGGGAAGGGATGTTGGAGCAGGGTGTTTGGTTCATGTCTACTTTTGGATTACTGACAGGGAAATATTTATTCCGGATACCTCGCAGATTTTTCCAAGTCCAGTAATGTTGACTTGAAGTTAGCTCAAGTTCGCTGTTAGTTTTAGATTTTAAGACTTATTTTAAATCATTCTCTATCCATACAGATTCATAGAGAAGGAAAAAAACAAAACAAAACAAAAAAAAAACCCCAAACAATCAAACAAAAAAAAAAACCTTGAGAAAGCACCTAGCATTTTACTCTGCTTTGCAGAACCTCTCCGGTCTCAGACACTGCAATAACAAATCAACCTTCTTCTAGACATTTCCAATGCTCCCTATTAGTGGTAGGAGCATGACATACCCCTTATGTCCCCTGGACATAAGATGCTATACTCAGAAAGCGATGGGTCATAAAAGCTCTGAGCAGCTTTCTACCAACTGTGTACACTTCTTTTGGTAGGATAAATTTCTAAGAATGACAGCAACTTATGGCAGAGTGGAAGGATCTGAGTTTAAACGCCAGCCTATCTGGACACTGTACAACAGGAAGTCCACAGGAAACACTGGCAGATCATAATGGACTTTGAATCAAGGATGTAAGGGGCAACTTGCTAGAAAATGACCTAGGTTTTCCATGGTGGGGCCAGTAGGTGTGTGCAGGGAACAGCTAATTAAACTATGCAATCGTTAATTATCTTTAATAGCACTGGAAAGTAAATGTCAGGACAGGTGAGTACACTGTGATCAGGTTTCTCTCCCTGACTGGGTTATTTTTTGAAGATATAGCAGCAAGTACAAGGAATCAAAAATAAAATACATACAGCTGGGACACCAGCTGACCCAGAAACCTGAAACCTAGTCCTTGCTATGAGAGAAAACTCTTAATAGAAATTTGGAAGAGTAACCATTGCTTTTGTGTGCCTTGGCATAAAACAGTCATGGCCATCATGCAAAGCCACTGTGGCCACAACTTTATTTTCATGCTGCCTTTTCTATTGCTTGTATGGTACAGCTGGTTTTTATCTAAGGAGAAGACACATTGTATGGCTCCTGTATGAGCTGAGTCTCAGTCTGAGCACAGATGCTTCCCAGTCCTGAAGAAACCAAGACCATTGCGGGTACTGGCTCCATCAGCTGAACCTAAGAGTTGTTGTGACAGTGCAAATGACAGCAGGACAGCAGGAACAGGATATTAACAGTACAGTTGAAAAGCATGGTGGAAAACAGAAAAATCAAGCAACTTAATGACTCAGAGGATTCACCCCCACAAAAGGTACAATGATGATCATAGCTTAGGCAGAGAAGGAACACTGCACAAGGAAGAAATAAGAAAAGCTCCTTCATGCACTCAGAATGAGATTGGAAAAGAGAAGGTGAAAAATGTAGGGCTGATAAACACAGCTGCCTTGTGAATCTGCCTCAAACTGGAGGACTAAGGCACTCTATCAGTCCCACCAGTTGAGATTTCAAAGCCACATTCCACACCATGGCATGACCTTGGCTGTGAAATATCCAAGGAGCTCTAGATAAAAGATTGTCAACTCACAGGTGATGTTGACAATAACCCACTCAACTGGAATACAAAGAATTACGACTACTGGTAGTAATAGTGCTTCAGAATACCAAGTGCTTCAGAAATGAAGCCCAAAACAGCTCAGATTCAGTCATGTCTACATGATTCACTGCCCTTTACATCTTTGGGACATGTATTCAGACTTCCAGTTATGAAAGGAGGCCAGGAATGCTTGTCACCTGCAGCCAGGACTGAGAATGGTTGTATGGAAAGGTATCTCAGCTCCGGAAGGTGCCAAAAGACTGCTCAGCAGGAAGGAAAACTACAGCTCTAGTTCTGTCCTTGACACTCAGGCTCTTCTGGCTGGTTGGATTCTAAGAATAGCAAGACAATTGCTATTTTGAAGAGAAAGATAGCAAGGGTAAGGAAATGTATGCAGGCTGCATTAGAAGGGAACAGTGTTTAGAGGGAGCAATTAGAGCTATACTGCTAAATCCTAATTTCCCTGTCAGACAAAATTGGAACTTCTTCCTGGCACTCAGGGGAGAAGCGTGCAGCTTGCTAATTAAGCCTGCAGATATACTAAGTGGAGAGGTGTTGCCAATATTAGCCTTTATGGGAAAGTAGCAAGGGACTTCTGTAAATATTGGCTGGAAGCATCCCTATCAGTAGTACAATTGTTTTCTTCGTTATTGGCTGCAATTTTTAGATTGTGAGAGGTACCTAAATTATATAGCAGGATCCTTTTTGATCCAAAAATGATGCAGCAGCAACAACAACAACAACAACAAAAAAAAAAAAAAAAAAAAAAAAAAAAAAAAAAAAAAAAAAAAAAAAAAAAAAAAAAACTCAGTATCAACCCATTTCTCCTACTACTGGCACTGCAGGGAGCTATGGCATCCTGGCCACCAAGCCAAGAGGAATCATCACTATTTTATGGCCACTTTTGATCAGGCTGACAAGGGTTAATACAAATAAATTGGTCTGCTACACCTGAGGGCCAGGAACCTGCAAATCATGTTTCCAGGGAGGATGACAGCAGTGAGAAAAGAAACAGTCAGTCACCTTTGCCTCTTGCCTTTTGGCAAATGACATGAAGTCTTCCCAAGATAAGTAAAGGCAAAATTTTGCCAAACGCAGTGGGAAAGACAGTAAATAAGAAAGGAGCTGGCTAGAGAGCAATAGTGTAGAAGAGCTTGGACCATTCTGACTACGGTGAGATCTCACCTGATCAGCAACCCCAGCTCATTCTGGGAAGCTCTGTATCAGAGAGAGATCAGGGGATACAATGGACACAGCAGTGAGAACAGCAAACAATGATGAAGGCAGGGCTGGAGAGCTTGAGAGACAAAGAGGAATTAGCACACAGAGAAATGAAAACAAAAGAGGACACAGTCACCCGTATCACTGGTTTCAGAGAGACGAACATCAAGAAGACAGTACTCTGGATGAGGAAGGCAAAATCAGGGATTTCTGCTTATAAAAATACAGTAGATGATAGACCATCTGCCAGGTAGCACAGCTGCCCACTGCATCCCTACGGAGAACACATAGGACCATGTTGATTTTGTATTATAGGTACGTACCCTAAGGAAGGGATGATCTGGAAATGAAGGGCAGCTCCAAGACTAGCACTGGGAGAACTGCTCTGCCAACCCATGGTGTACTGCTGGGAACAGCACAAATCTCTGCACTGCCCTGCCCTCGTGTAAAATGGGAGCTGTAGCCCTATCCTTGCTATCAGAGGTGCTAAGAGCAGCAAGTTCCTGAGAGGACACATTCACAGAGGCCCTCTATATCCCAGAGAAAGGTTCGATCTGAGAAAGGGAAAGTACAAGAGAAAGCAGGGAGTATTCCTGAGAAGCCAGACCTGTGGAGTATCCATGTAGCTCAGCTCCAGTCCACACTCATGGAGAATGGACTAATGGGTGACTGTTCGGGTTACTGGGTGCAAAACATGATGGTCCTTTCCCCCGAATGCTGTGATCCAAGGCAAGGAGCTCCCTGGAGCTATTCCAGTTCTGTTAACACAAGGGCTCTTTAGCCAGCCGAAAGAGTGCTGCTCCACTAAACTCCATGCCTTCTCTCATTCCCCATTCTCACAGTGTTTGTCACTCCAGAAGCTACCAAGGAATCACACAGTGCCTCACAGTGGCAGGACTGGCATCTGGCTCTTCATTCACATGGGAGTTCAATGAACGAAGGTAGCAGGAGGGTTTGGGGTCAAGAATACAGGATAGATTCCTACAAATCTGTCATGGGATGCCCCATGGACATCCTGAACACGCATGTGATTGCAAAGACTCTGCCTCAGGGGCACTTTGGTGACAAGATGGGGCTTAGCAGAATGCAAAATAGCATTAACCTTGTTGAATCAAGATGCTCAAAACCAGCTCAGGCATTCCAAGAGGTCTCAAGGGAGAAGGGTTAGCCTGATGTGGAAATCATGGCACATCTTGCCAGCCTGAACTGAAACTGGGAAGCCCAGTTGGTCTTGTCCCTCTTTGTCTGTAGCCCTGAGGATATTGGGTCTGGGGCTGGATAACCCAAGATGTGAGTATGGTGCATGAGACAGCGTCAGCCACCCTGCAGCACAGAGCCCAGGGATGAGACTTCCCACCACACAGAGCAGTACTGGGAGCCTGGAAACACTCCTCCAAGGACATGAGGAGGCTGCACGTTCTGCCCAGATCTGCCAGACCCAGGGAAAATAAGCACAGGGCATCCTTGGAGCCTGTCAGGTTTTCACAGGGGAAAGACTTGGGAAAGTTTCTTTCACGGTGGCCCCCTGAAGAGCCATACTGTTTCCTCAGTTGCTGTAGCCAGCCTTTGACTCAGTCCTGTATCCCTGGGTGAGGCTTATCCCCAAGGCCTTTGCCTGTGAGAGATTTGGATGACTGGAGAGGGAGAAACTCATTTGAGCGTGTAGGGAGGTACCCTGCTCCAGCTGCAATGCTCCCAGCTCCATGCTGGGAGGAAAGTAGAATAGACCCAGGAACCCATGTGGCTGGGGCAGGCAGGAAGAGCACGAGGCTCCAGGTAGACCTCTTCAAGGCCTGTCTGCAGCTTGGCCAGGCTGTTCCTGCGAGCTGTTTGCCAGGGCAAGGGCTTATGGCTGCTCCCAGCTGAGCATTTTGAAGGAGCACACTGAAACCAAGTGCTTTGCCACGGTGCCAGTGGGTCTCAAATGTGACTGGCACTTTTTGTTTCAGTACGGCCCTTCTCACAAGCAGGCAGGGGCTGGATACAGTCTCTGGACCTCCCCACGGGGAACAGTTTAGCTGCTCAAATCCCTCAAGAGGCCACACAAAACCTCACGGAAAGCCCAGCCCCCCAGCAGCTTGGGCCCTGGTCCCAGCTGCCTTTCAAACAGTCAAGGCAGAAGTTTGGTTCCTGCACTGGGCAAGGTCTCAAAGAAAGGGGAGTTCTGCCTAGCTACCCTCTGCTTGGCTGTGCTTTCCATTGGAATTCCCTGCCTGGAGAGCCACTTGAGATTTTTTTTTCTGCTGCTGCTGCTGCTGCTGCTTTTATTTTCTTTTTGAAAGTTGTCAGATTAATCTGTGCTTTTGGAAGAAAGATAAAAGATTGAGTTTCAGATTGAATTCTTGCCTTTTACCTTCAGCACAATTGTATTTTGCCTCTCTCCCCTCACAGACACATGCAGTCCCTGCAGGGTATTTGTCCTCCCTTAGAAAGAACAGTAATGACTATTTTGAGGCAGTAGCCTCACTAAAATAATATCCTGTGTTTTATCTCCCTATCAACCCCTGGAGATGCTCTTACTAGCATCTTTTTTGTGACTTTTGAGGATCATCACTCAATCAATTTATTCCTGTGCTTCATCCCAGAGGTGGCTGCATTTTTAAGTGTGGGCTTCTTCCCTAGCAGGAAGCCTTGCAGGCCACATTTATTGCAAGTCTTAACAATTCTCCTCACTTAACATCAGAACTGTTCCTGGGAGGACCAAATGTTTCAGAAAATTGGACTAGCAAAACTGTCCCCACTTTTTCCACCTCCTGTGGTAACAGAGGACCCTTGTGAGTCAGCGAGAATGGATAAAACATGAGGAAAGATCCCTCAATATCTCATCTAATGTCGGGGCATCAAATCTGCTCTTTAAGTAACCAGATAGTTCCCTGATGAATCTTTCCCTGTCGTGACTTTACAGCAGACATGAGCAAGCCCTGCCACAGTTTGCTGTGGCTGAGCAGTTTCTTCTAGTGGAAGACCTCCATTTCCTTCTTTCTCTTCCTTGAGTCCCAGGACCTGGAGTCAAGAAAGATACAACAACTAGGTTGCAGATGCCAAGAAACAAGTAGAAGTATGTACTTACCCCACGCCAAGGTCTGGATCTTTGCATAAGGTACCAGTATCAGCCCTAATATGCCCCCTAAATGCAGCAGGCTCATGAGGATGATATTTCTCCAGACGTATTGCAGGGGGGGCTTGGGGCCCTCCTTCTCATGGTAGGTGTCATCAAAGGTATCATCCACCGTGCCCTCGTCTCCTGCCAAGTCCTCATTATTGAGGAAGGCCTTCTCCTTGACGGCATGCCCGTTCCTGCTCACCTGAGCGGTGAGGGTGCCAACAAGGGTAGAGGTGTGAGGGGAGGAGAACTCCTTGGAGAGGCGACAATGGACGTTTTCATGAAAAGAAAAGGGAAAACAAAGCAAAACAAGAAGTTAGTGGTTACAAATGCAAGGAACTGAAATATGCAACAGCTGCTCTGGCAATACCAAGCCTTGCAGACTGTGGCTCTCCAGCAGTCTCTTTTCTTGCAGCTTAGCTGTTGGCATCAAGACCAGCCGGTTCTAGCTCCATGGAGCGATGCCTGTGAAAGGGAGTAGGTCTGCTCCTTTGCCGGGAGGAGCTGAATATTGTACAAGGTGCAGAAAGTAAAACAAAAGTCCTGAAAGACTATTTTTTCCACCACTGACTTCGATGAGTTCATTTGCAGGATGCAAAGATTTTAATTTTCCTTCAGTTTTATTTGTAGGCATTTTTAGGTGGGCTTGTAGTACTGGCCTGTGTATAAGCAGACAACGATAAAGGAAATCTTTTGAATGAAGAAAGAAGTGGGAGTGAACTATGATCTAAAATAAGATTTTATTTTAAATCCCTGGGCTGCTTTTGATTCTACACCTTTGTGTCACCTCACTTGGAATCACTAGGTGAGGAGAGGACATCTCTTTGTGGTGCCTCCTTATCTCCCTGTGCCTCACTTTCATGGTCAGACCAATGTGCTTTGGGATCAGCAGGGGGAAGTTGCTGAGTGCTGATGCTTCCAGTCAGACTTGCAGTTCCTAATTTACGGCTGGTGTTTTGCCTCTTTTTTCGCTCTCCCACTTTTTACACAGAAGCAAGCTGAGGCACAAGGAAGAGAATCCCTCTGGCAGCACATGAACAGGAAGACTTAAGAGTCAAGTTCAGTTGCTCTGGCTCCCGGCTCCCCTCCTGTAACCAGGATACAGCATTCCCTCTCCACATGCTTGTTTGCCCTGGCTGAGTGACAGGCTGCCTGATCAGGCATGCATGACGAAAGGAGCTGGCAGGAGTGACCCTAATGAGACAGGTCATTGAACTCTGAATCACCAATTTCCATTTCTGCAACGACAGTGGCAAGTTTGCTGGTGCTCGCAGTCATATGTTGGGTCCAAACCCAAGCACCTGATAGGGCTTGATCTCAGGAGTGCGGAGCATGTGGGATGTGAGTGGTGGAAGGGCAGGAGGAGGGAGGCCACCTGCCCTCTTGGGAACTGGCCTGAACGGTCCTAGCGCTGTGCTGGCCGATGTGCAGCCGCTGCCTCCACACACTAAAGAGCAACAGACTTTGTGCCTAGCAGGAAGGGGAGAGCCAGGATCACTGCAGTGACCTTGGCAAACCCTGGAGTCTGCAGCTGGGAAAGTTCACTTCCAAATGGAAATCCTCCCTGAATTAAAAGCTGATTTACCTCCAGGCATCTGGAGTTCCTAAAAGACCACTGCTCTGCCCTGGCCTAGTTTCCTGAGGGAGGCATTAAAATCAGGCCAGGCAGCTTACGTGGCCACCCCAACTCCTCCCTTTCCCAAGGGTAGAAACTAGAGGCTTGTAGATACCTTCCTACAGGGAGGAGCTGGGAAAGCTGAAAGATTCCCCACACGTGGTAAGTAAAAGATCTCTATATAGGAAACCCTATAAGCTTTTTCTTCTAGAATCAAACATTCCCTGATTTGAAAGGTGGGGGGGGGGGGAGAAAAAAAAAAAAAAGAAAAAAAGGATGTTCCATGTCCTGATGCTCTCAGTGAATGTAGACAACTGTTGAGTTTGGAACCCGTCTTCTCTGCTGGTTCTATGTCTGCCTCTCCCTGCTTTTCTAATTAATGTCAGTTTTGTGGATATGATAGTCGGAGCAGACAGAGATTTTATTAGCCACTCTAAAAAAAGAAGCATGAGAAATGGCTTCTAATCCAGAGATTAGGCCAGTAAAATTCCTCATTCCAAAGCGTCAGATATTCTCATCTGACATTTTGGCAGAAAGGCAGAATTTTCTTCCTTGACTGGAAGACAATCTACCAAGAAGACCTAAGACTTGTCTATGCAGGAAAAAATTCTCAGCAGAGATCTGGTGATATAATCAGAAGGGTAACACTCCCCATATGGACATGCTGTTTCCAGAACACGAGTGCAGGATTGGAGTTGCATTCTTCTCTTTTGTGGTAGCTTATGGCATTGTCAAAGTTACACGGGAGTAAAGGAGGAGGAGTGCAAAGAAAATAGCGGAGAGAAAAAAGGCCTCTTCTTAGACAGTCGGAACAGCCGCATAGGGAATGCTACCATACCTATGCTGCTAGATTTACACTGATATAAACTGGTCATTTCTTACATGCAGACTAACCTTAAATCAAAAGAGCTGTAAAATGGCTGTAAACCTCAGCTCCACCATTACAGACATGGTGGGGGGAAGATGGGGGAAGGAGGAGGGAGAGAGTGTGCAGCTATTTAGCTGGAAATCAGGGAAATGAGCGGGAAAGAGAGGATTTTTATCCCTTAACGGCACTAGTGGCTCCTACTGCTTCTCCTGAGAACTGTGGGATAGGAATTGATTTGGGGGCTAGAGCTGGGAGGGGAAGGGGTCAGCCAAATAATTTTCATGAGTTTTCCCTCATTTCGGAATGACTTGGCAGCTCTCATCTGCAGAGCAGATGTGTTCCCCCACCTCCCCCCCCCACACATACCCTACCAGCGTTAAACACGCTATAGGTTATCCTGGCAAGCAGCCAGGGTATACAACCAACTGGAGCTCAGAGGCTCCAGCCCTGGCTCAGCCTGGGGCCCCAGGGCACTGAATCTCCTGTCCAGTGTATTCGAATGTGCCCATGGCAGGATTCCTTCCAGCCTTGAGAATATACAACCCCAGACCAAGAAACACAGGCTGAGTGCACTGTTCTTGGCATCCATTTCAGGGAAGAATAGGGAGTAAAATTCTTCACATTGTAGCATCTTCGGAAGGTCACAGCACCTGCACCACAGCACAAGGAGATACCGTGTGTTGGGGACAGGCGAGGGAACACAGCTGTGATTTACCTCCTACTCAGCATTGCTGGAGGAGAGACTGGAGGAGGATGCAAGAGAAAGAACACCAGAATCAGCCCCTGCATCCCCTCAACCAAAGGGGGAACTTCAGGAGACAAAGAAAAAGAAGAGAAGGCGGGGGAAGTCTGTAAAGATCCAACAACTCTGCATATCTTCCTGTTGCTGGGTCATTATTCAATCCTTCCTGTGCCCAGAATGGGCTGTTCTCCCCATTGTATGTTTGCTCAACTAAGGCAAAGCAGACGCGACCATTCATTTCATCCGGGCAGCTACAGCCGCTTTCACCTTGCGTCTGTCCTAGAGAAGCTCCACGCTGCAACGCTTAGGTTACAAACGCTGTAAGAAAATCCCTTTCATAGGGAAAAAAAAAAAAATCTCAGTCTGAGTGTTACCAAAAAGCACAGTACATCTTGGCACAAGAAACCTTCCCAAATGACTCTGACCAGAACGCTTAGATTGATGTTTTTTAAAAAGGCCTATATTTTTGTCTCAGTCTATTACAGGGCACTCCCTCTCCCTCCCCAAACCTTCTCTGGGGAGATAATTCTACTGGCGGATATTCCTGCTTCATTCACTGCTGCCCCATGAGGTTTGAGTGATGTCTGAAGTTAGCACCAAATGCCTTCAGTAATGGAAAAGTGACACGCAGCACACACCCGCACACGCGTGTGCACGCCAGCAGACATATAGATACAACAATAGAGAGAAATCTCCCCCTAAAAGAGCAACCAAGCAACCCGTCATCAAGTGAAATCGCCGAGGAGAAAAAAAGAGGAAAGAGCGAGGCCTGCACAAAGAGCTGAGA
>JAWLRI010000165.1:1026540-1070153 GCA_034781795.1 Crypturellus tataupa
CGGCCCCGCGGGCCCGGCTTTGTGTGTGTGCGCGGCGCAGAGCAGCCCCTTTGTGCAGCGCGGCCGCGTGCACAGCGCGATGGGGACCTGCGGGCTGTGCATCTCTCCGGAAAGCGCTCGCGTGCATACCCGGCGATGAGCGCCTCTGCGGGGCTGTGCGAATCTGTGTGGGCAAACGGTCTGGAAAACACCGGCCGTGCCTTTCCATGTCTTAGCGTTTTTAATTCGGGCCATTTTCCACAGTCTCTTTAGGAGGTGAAGGCTTGGGAGAGATGGGAGGAAGATCAAAAGAAAAAAAGAAACTCTGTCTGCTGATGAGTATTTCACTTAAGAACTTTGCAGCCAACCCCAGCAATACCAGTGACAGGGAAATCCGCGCTCTTCCCAAGGAGACCTTCACTATTAGGACCTAGTGAAAAAGAGGGCCTTAGGAACAGATGTGCACGTGTGGAGATCTGTGTGGGATCTCCATGCCAGAGCCAGAGCTGTGCAGGGCCTGGGGCGCCATGTCATCTCACCTCAGTGCCATTACCCCAGCAAAGGGGTTTTCCCACGCCTTGCCCACCTTCCGAGGAATTCCCCAGCTGAATGAGTGTCCCCTATTCAAGCATCTTTCACCCCGGCAAACATCATTCTGTTCTAGCAGCTATCCCCCGGCAGGGAGTGATGGCACGGGCCACATGAGGGATGCAGAAGGACAACCAGCTCCTTGCAGTACCTGCCCCTGGGCTGATCCCGCGCAGACACGCTGGGGCTGGTTCCGTGATACCTGCAGGAGTGAGCTGTGTTCAAATTACTGGGAGGGCAAAGCGACAGTGGAAAATAACAGTCGCTCAGCTGTGCTCTGCAGTTAAACTGACAATAAAAGGAAAAAATGGTTTCTCCTTTTTTTTTTTTTTTTTTTTGCCATAGGTAAAGAGATCTGAAAAGTGTCTGTGATTTAGGTTTTACATTAGGATCTTGAATCTTACCTGTTCTCTGAGATGAGGTAAAAAACCAAAGAGTCCCCATCCACAGAGCTTCCTCAACAGTGAAAGCTGAGAGGAATCAGAAAGGGAATTTTAACAGTATCTTCTAAGACTCTTTGTTAAGTGTTTGATTACCCACACTGATGGCTACTGAACTTCAGGGAGAAATGATGCTTTAGTTAAAGATTCTATCTGATTTCTGTGTGAGCATTGGAGCAACCAATGTGCCAATGCTAGAAACTACGTTAGGGAAATCAGACTCCTGCTATTTCCATGAGAAAAAAAAAAAAACAAAACAAAAAAAACAAAAAACAAAAAACAGAAAGATAATAAAAAAGGGGAGGGGGGGAAGGAAAAAAAATCTTACTGGAAAAAAAATCAGGAGCTCATGCCACCTGGAAGAAATAATTCCAATGTGAAGAAGCAGTGGGAGAGTTGGAAATGTTACTGTTTGGTGAAAATGAGCCTTTGGGGGAGTTTGCAGTTGCAGTGGCTTTGGGAATGATTCCAAGTTTGCAGTTTCATGGGTATTCAGACCAACGGGAGCCCTTTCCGTTCTCACTGATTCTATTCTCCAGGCACAGACCATGGCTAAAAGAGAACTTACAGCTAGAATTTGCCACTCTCTAAAAATAACGTTATTTCTGGCTGTTCCCACAAGACAGGGGTGAGTTTTCTGAACATTCCTCTGCCGAATTATCTTGGGACTTGACCATCACATTTTTTCTTACATAGAGGAAAAGACAGATGTGGACCACTTTCAAGATGTGTCTCGCCTGGCTGTTTTCTACATTCCCATTGCTGCTCATAAAAACAGCGCGGAGGCCCTTGGCAGTGCAATCTGCTCCTCCAGCTATGGTTTTGGTCGCTTTGGAAATAGCTTAGTGCTCTTGAACATGGCCACGAGGGGCAGGTGTTGACATCTTGGTAAGACGCATGGGGTGAGTTACCGTTCCGGTGCTTGGATTGCGCAGATCCAACCTCGCCTGTCAAAGAGGCTTCTGCCCTTTGAGAGCTGGAGGCCGCGGGCCCCGGCGGCGCAGCGGCTGCGCGCCGGCCGCATCCGCAAGGCTCCCTCTCGTGGAGAGCGGCCGCTGGCCTGACCCGAGGAGCCGTCCCGCACCCCCTGCATCCTTTTGCTGCCAGAGTGCAGGGACGCACACTGCGCCCACGCTGCTCCGGCAGCTCGTGGTGCCCAACACCTTGTCTGATACGTCCCTGCCACACGGTATGGTCACTGCAGTGCCCAGACTGCAGGGTCTGCAGTAGGTGGGCCACCAAAGCTTCACATGGAGCAGCCCTCAAGGCTCTCCGGAGCAGCCACGGAGCAGGGGAGCTGCATCCCCGGGCAGGAGGAATCAGCCAAGCCATAAGCTCCCGTGTGGTGACTGCAGCCTCTGCTGCAGAATTCAGCCACATTAGCGTGTTGTTGCTCAATGCTTGGGACGAAAGGGAGGCCACTGGCCAGCTTGAGTGAGATACCTATTAGAAATTTCTAATACAGACACAGAAATACTAATTAATTTTTTTCTTGTAGCAGTTTTTATCTCTTCAGACAGAGTTTTACTTTTTTCTTTCCTGCTTTGGTGTCCAGCAGTGGAAGCACATCTCTAGTGGAGTTCACTAGCACTTCTTAGCAAGGAGTTCCTTCTCAGGAAACTGATTCAAGCCTTCTCTATCTTGTGACTGCTGCTTCGTGTCATGGTCCTTCATAAAAGAGCTGATGCAATGCCAGGGGACCTGCCACTGGGCACTGAGCAGCAGCAGCAGCAGCAGCTGTGCCACAGGCAGCAGGGAGCAGGAGCTGCAGTTCCCTCTTTCCTTAGAAATGCACAGTGAAAATTTAAGGCTGCTTTCACATTCACAAGTCGCGTCTTTTCCAAGGATTCATGGTGCAGCCAAGGCATTGCGGTAATGCAAAGCTCATGCAGAGGGCTTTTTGTCTCAGGGTCTCAAAGTGGTTTATCAAGGTTGGGGAAACTGTGCCACAAACCAGCAGTGAGATTTACTGTAAGTCACTACTGGAGAACAGAGCCCAGATGAGACAGAATCACCCCATCCTGCTCCGAGGCTGTGCTGACCAGTCTGCCTTTGCTACCACAGTGCCAGTGCCAGAGTGCATGAAAAAAGCAACAAGGCCAAGCTGAAGACTTTGTATCAAGCCAATTTCTTCTGACTGTCCTCCTGCCAAAAACAAAATATTGCTTTTCCAATTCATCAGGAAGTTTTGCAAGATGATTTCCTCTGGTGTTGACACCTTGGAAATTTTAATGACTATCCTCAGTGCCCCCCTTAAAAATATGGAAAAAACCCGTACACATAAAAATGCTTGCTGTAAGAGTTTTGCAAGGTTTGTTTCAAATTGTTTTTCTTTAGCTTTTTTTACAGCTTTCCCTGTCTTTTTCTTCTATTTCACTGCTGAAAGATGAAAAAAATAAGTGGAGAATTAAAGAGAGATGACACAACCTGAAAACTGGAGAAAGAGCTGAACTCTGCCCCTTCTTCCTCTGCCAAAACTAAAGGTTTGCAAAAATTATCCTAGGATTATTTTCTGCATCTCTTGCATTTTTTTCATGAAGAAATGTGAAGCAATTCAAGCATTTGAACCTTTTCTAAAGATAGGAGAATAACTCCATGGGCCTTTCATCCAAAGAGAATTGCAGTGTTTTTTTGTCGTTTCACCAACTCTGCTTTCTTCTTGCTCTCAGGAAAAATCTGCTCTCCCAAAGGGATCTATCCATACATGCATGTGGATGAATGCCAGTGTGGTTCATCACTGACTGCCAGCCATTTCAGAGGTTAATGGTTCTCCAGTTGTCGCTAGGGTTGACTTCTCTGCACAGTCAGGCATTGCAGAGAAATGAGATGCTGGCCCAGAATGAGCTGGGACAAGATCTGTCTCAGAAAAAAATGGAGTTCACAGTTAATCCTTACTTGAGAGATGGATGATCGCAGCAAGCAGGTCCTTCAGGATTCTCCTTCATAGGAATTCAAATATCATGGAGTCAAATCCCTAGATCATCAGGATCTCATCCTCATTTAATGTTGCCTTCTTCCCCTGTGCTGTCTTTCTGCATCTGCTGATCTTTTATTGTATTTTCCTGCCTTTTTCCTCAGCCAAGTGACTTAGCAAATGACTTTCCTTTTTGAAATGGAAAGCTAAGAACTTTGTGTAACCACCAGACTCCAGAAACTGGGACTTGAAAAGTTAGGTATCATAGTGATCATTAGAAGGGAAATTTACTTTTGCAAGACCTGGCATCATCTTGTTTACTTACTTGCTTTCTGTCATGTTTCCCCATCCATAAACATAACCTGTTACTTCGTAAATTCAGTGGATCCCACAGATCCCTGAAGATTCCCTGCTCCATGCTCTGACTTAGCATGTTCACCGTGAGAGCTGATGGCCACGTGGGCTCTGCAGGTGCACATGCTGCTTGGGAGCTCCCAGAAAGGCAGCACTGGCCAAAACCCTGTTGCCTTCCTGTGGGATCACACAGGCCAAGGGGAGGCCATCGTATTCCTCCTGGCATCCAAACACTAATGTCAACACTGTGTGCAGCTCAGCGGGTGGTGGAGGGCCAGAGGGAGGGTAATAGGGTAACAGAAATCACTGGGGTCTCATTGCCAGGGTCACAAGGGAAAGCAGATGTAAAGCAGGTGATGGACCATGCCTCCAGCCTGTGACCAAAGTGGCTAAAGTCCCTGCAATGCTGTAATCTTATCAGCACCTAAAATTAGGCTGATAACAGGGATAGAGTGCTTATCTCTGCACTCTGTCCCATCCCTTGCCGCCCGACTCCGTGCCAGGCCCCCTACCCATCCTCCTGCCCTCCTGTTACCCCAAACACGCTCTGCTCCCAGTCCTGGGGCTGCCAGCAGCAGGAACCCTGCCAGGATTGTCTAACCACGGTGACACAATGGGCACCATTGTTGACTCTGGATTTTTGCCCTCATTAAAGATGACCTCACAGCCCACCCCTTGGCCACTTCAGCCGGCCCCTTGGGACTGTGAGGCTGCCTTTTTAGTCATGGTAAATAAATTGGGAGGGGAGGGGGAGAAAGCGATGGGGGGAAGGGGAACACAGCAGGCTTTGTACTGCCTCCCCCTCTTCAGCGCTGGTGCTCTCTGGTGTTTTTCTGCCCACATCAGACACGGCAGGCCAGGTGCCAAAGAACCGGCATGCCGAGCGCTCATCCCCACATTCCCTGGCCTGTGCTCACTGGCAGTGACACCCCCCTGCAGATTGAAGCCTCCCTTCTAAGATGCAGTTTACCTGGTCATCCCTGTGTCCTCTGTCTCCTTTGGGCTGTCTCTCCCTTCCTTTCTACACCTCAACCCGCACCTCCTGCCCCTTCTGTTCAGGCTGGGACCATCCTCTCAAGCACTCCCATCACCAGTACTGTGTAAGTGCCAAGCAAGGTCTGGGGGAAATGGTACCCACTGGGTAGAGGGGTCGTCTGACCCAGCTTACGTGGCCCAACCGGTGCCCCGCTGCCTCCTGCTCTGTGATGCCACCCAGGTTTGGATGCTGCTAACACAGGCACACATGCCAGCTGTGTCTAGCTCAGGTCTCCATCGTCTGGGGAGACAGGCGATGCTGGGAGCACAGGTGCAAGGAATACAACCCTAGGTGCATATTGCTGCACAGTCAGGAAAGGGGCAGATTCCAGCCGCAGGGAAGGATGATGGCACAGCTGGGCTCAAACCCATCCCCATGGGGCTACCCAGGGGCTGTTGAACATCTCCAAATTGTTCCTGCTGGGGATTCTGAACACTTTTTCCCCCCATCCCATTAACCTCTCAATAGCTTAATTTCTTTCTGAATAATATCCTTCATTTAGAGTCAAGGTTTATATTTAGCTACCTTTTCATAGCATCATTATCTTGCTCATGGGGTGAAGATATTGACAGTGTTGTCTATTTTCTGTCAATCCTGAGGACATCTGATCTGCATTCAAATTTCATGAACCAGTTTGCAAACAGCCACCAGCCATCACCTGGCAGAGGGAACACAAAAGTGACTTTCCGGTTTGCCACGTTGCGCAGTTGCTGTTGCAGTTATGTCACTCCACTGGAGGTATACTCAGTCTCTGGAAGAGAAAGAGATAGACCAGTGCAAAGGCTAGAACGGGTAGTAGCAGTGCAAAGCATCCACTGCTAGCCCCCCATCAGCTTCTGAAGATGGTAAAATAATGTGTTTTTACAAATCTCCAGGGATAGGCACTCTCTACTGCTGTGAAAGAAAGCTGGCCCAGGCTCTGCTGCTAATATAGTTAGAATCTAAACTCTTTGCTGCAACTTCAGCAACTTGTTCAGTCCATGACTAACATGGAAAAATATATTTTTCAATTGTTCTTTACTGTGACATTTCAAATACAGTAGTTGGAAGTTTTGTTTGTTTCCTTTGTTTTTTATCTCTTTTCAACCGCGCCGCTCGGCGCCTACCTCCTCCTGCAGCATGATGAAGAAAATCTGGTTCTTTCAAATCTTTTCCATACAACATGGTAGCTGCATCTTTTGCCATTCTTCTTGTCTTCTAGCTTCACCCACTCTCTTAGGGTGTGATGCCCAATATAGGACATATTTGTCCTAGTGACAGGATGGTAAGCTCTGATGCTTCTGCTCTCATAGCCAGAGATTTGCTGGATTATTTAGCAACCCTCCGGCACTGCTGACCTCTGTTCAGCTGCGGCTCCACAAGGCTCTCCGGATTGGGCAGCTCAGGACAGCACCCTGGGCACTTGCTGCCTTGTCCCCTTTGTGCAGCCGGGTTCTCCTGTCCATGTGGCCTCAGTTGGCTTCTCTCTGCCTGGGACTGCAAGCCCCAGTGGCCAGGAGCACTGGGAATCCCAGGCCCACCAGGACTCACCTCCCGTCCCAACTTGGTGTTCTGCAAACTCATTCAGCTACTGCAGACTCCATCATCCTGGTTAATCAGGTAACAGTGACCTTGCCAGAGGGCTCATGCTGGGAACAGGAAAGGCAGACTTTCCTCAAGGAAAAAGCAAGAGAAATGGCAGTGATAGATCCAACAACATTCAGTGAAGCCGAGTCCCTACATCTGAGGGCTTGGGAACTTTCAAGTTCTTGTCATGAGTCCAGGAAAGAAAAACAGAACAAGGATTTCTGACACATCTGGGAACTGAGACAAGGACTCTCTGGGCACCAAAGAGCTGCCCTCGTCCTATCCCAATGTGTCTAGTGCTCAGTGCACCCACTCCAAGAGGCTAGAGCTGGCTAAGCCCAATTCCCATGGCAGCTGCAATTTCTCAGAGATATGCAAGGGACAAAACATCCTACCTTAAGAGCATTGCCATTGGGAAATTCTCTATAAATATCTCTGAATAAGCACAGATCATGTTCGGCTCCTGGGAAACAGAGTCCTGCAGGTTAAATAGGTATTTGATGAAACTGTGAAGTGAAAAAGAGAAGGTCTTAAAGAGCAATTCCAAGAGTTGTACTGAGTTTAGAGAGTGCCCTTAACTGATGCCCAGAGATTTTTAGCAGAACAGACTGGGCCGAGACAGGAAAAGCAGTCTGAGGTAATAACAACATATGGCAAACTTTCCATGCTGGCAGTGCCGATCCCACAGGTCGTGAGGCTAAGGGTATGCAGTCAGATTTGAGGAAACACAGTTGATGCCATTGGAGAGTCTTACAAAGACTTCCTGCACAGCTGTGGTTTAACTGATGTGTCAGGGGAGATTTGCTGGCTGCAGAATAATTGCCTCAATGAAATCTCCAGAAATCCCCTGTAAGGGTGATCTTACAAGGTCACCTCAGATACTTCCAGGTAAAGGAACAAAGCAGCAAGTCTTTTATCATGGCCAAGTGTTTATAGCCCTCATTGGATTAGATGCTTGGCTCTTGCATGCAGGCAAATCCCTGCATCATGTAGCAAAGCAGCCTCTTATAGGCAAATTGGACTGACTGAGAAAGAGAAATGGATCTGGCCTGGGGTATCAAAGATGGAAGAACAGATAGTACAGGTAACGTGGGCAGCATCTCTTAGCCATCTAAGTGCAGATGGGAGCCATCTGCCCTCCATAGACACCTTCTAATCAACCAAAAGCCGCAGGGGTAGGGTAGAGACAGTTATATCTTCTTCACTGGTAGGCAAAGAGAGGTTAGTGCCCACTTTCCAAGCGGACTTTTATATTTTGGGTCCAGGTGGATTTTCAGAAGTAACAAATAGTTCTTTCTTGATATACTCAGAGTTTTCCTCTCTGGGCCTTGAAGGATTCTGGAAGGAGACTGTATGCTGGAGAATGGACACAAGCTGGCTGAACCTTAAGTAGGGATGAAAACAGATATGAAGGTCATAGGCCTGATTTAGGATTCAGGTAAGGCTCAGGCAAAAATGTCAATGATGAAGCCAGCAGGAGTCACAAATAAAGAGCCAAGCATCTCTCAGAACTGTTGGTATTCCAACATAAAGGATGCACATTGCTGATCTGAAAAGAGATTCACAAAGAGAAACAAATAGTGGCAGAAGCCAGGCATCTTGATCTCCTTTTACCTGCTCCAGCCAATGGACAGACACCAGCAAGCAAGGAAAGAACAGAAAGGGTTAAGTCTGTGGACCAACCTCACCTGCTCAGGTGCAACTCCACTTTTCTCATCAAGTTCACCTGAAGGATGAGCTTAGTCTTGCAAAGTGGGTAATAAATACAAATGACTGGGGAAAAGAATTCCTTTACTGCTTAACAGAAGAACTGTGTGAGCTACCTGGGCCCTTTCAGAAAAACTTCAGAATAACAGACCACAGATACCCTCTTTCAAAGGTAAATTTCACCCTGACCTGTGTATGCCTATTTACCCCTTCAAAGCCATTCTGGATTTTTCTTATCCTGCATAGGGAATGAGTTCATTAGATGGTCTTTGAAGGACCTGAAGTGAGGTCTGAGCAGCTTAGGAGGGATAGCTAATGCAATGCTGTGTGGGACTGGAGAAAAGGCCTGGCAGAGGACGTTGCAAAGCAAGGTCACGCTGTAGGGCTGGTGAAAATATCTGACAGGGATAACTGATAAGTGAAAATCTTTCTTGGCAGGTTTATGTCTATAAGATTCTTCCTGAGTGCCGGAAAAAGAGGGTACATGTGTATGTGTCTGTAAGCATGGCACATTAGCATCCAAAGCTGATATACTGGCTTAACGGCTCTTCCCAAAGAGTTTACATTAGCTTCCAGATTCATGAACCTAGTGAGAGGTGGAGATGGTTTCTCCTGTGTCTGAGAGCACTAGCACCAGAGAGTTAGTGATGGGATAGCAGGAAGAAACTGTCAGTATTCAGGCTGTGGACATGACTTAGTGAAAATCCTGACATGGTCAGAGACCAACAGCGCAGGAGAGACAATAGTGGGGGTTTCCCCTCTTGCCTATGGTGCAGCCCTTATTCAGCCTGCAGAAAAGCCAGGCAAAAGCAGCAGGCTCCCTGGGCAGGTGAGCAGAAGACCTTGAGCCCAAGGGCCTGGTAAATCCCACTTCTGCCTACAGTGGAAGAATTTGGTGACAGAGAGGATAGTTCAGGAGCACTATGTTCCCTGTGATGGTCCACTGCTGAAATAAGCTTCTTGGCATACTTTTGCAGACAGTCTGGACCACACTTTCACAGCCAGTCCTGACCTTTTCTCATTAAGGTCAGTTTGCTGCTGGCATAATGTGGTGGCCCATGTGGTTCTGCATTCTCTGTGTGCATGTCCTCTTCATCGTTGTTTTCTTCCCTGTGTCTTCACTGACAGTAGCAGTCTCAGCAAGAGACTCAGTCTCACAAGAACAGAAGTCCCTTCTCAAAGTTAACCACAGTGCTGGGTCTAGAGGGTAGGGAAGCATCTCCCAACCTGCTGGTTGAGTCATGTTTATTCTCTTTCTGGAGAGGTTTCTGATAGACTCCTGGTGGGAAGCAGATGTGCCCCAAGTGGAAGGCAGTAGTGGGGCTGCTCTGGGAGCATATAAATGCTATAGGTATGAGAAGCAGGAAAGATGAAGTGGAAACTTGCTGGAATCTCATCCCACTCCTTCTTAGCTCTATGCTTAGCAGTGTCATGCAAAGGAACACCCAAAAATGGGGTGCACCTCTCTGCCATCCCCCAGCCTCTCCTACACCCATACCTCAGTCCCACTTCAAAGCGAACGCTTACTCTTTCCTCCCAGGTAATGGGACTGCAGCAGGGAGCAGTCTGTGCTTCTCCAGTGGTCAGCCCTGATGCCCTTTTTCTCATCTCACTGAAGAGCTGAGCCATGGGAGCAGCTGCCAGTAAAAGCTGCTGGCCAAACATAAACTCTTTTGGAGGCTGTAATTTGTTGTACCAGTTTATATTACCTGTTTATATTATATTAGAATTGCCTGCCTTGGGTTATTTACAAACATATAACATCTTGGTTGGAGAAACTGGGACAAAGGAACGCTCTTGATTTACCCTAGAGGGTGTTTGGGCCGTGAGATTAATGTTCCTGTATTCCACATGCAGAAGATTGAAGCCCAAATAGTCATTAGACCACTGGAACATTACCTGGTTGCAGGGAGCTGCAAAGCTTGACAGGAAGTACCAAGCAATTAGCCACCAACCAAGGTGGATTAACCTTGGCTAATCCAACACTAACAAAGTAATAGTGGGGCCCTGCAGTGATTTCTAGGTTTGAGGAAATGTATCAAGTAGTACATACTTACCTATAGGCACCCTTGGATGAAGCAGGCCAGATAGGAGGCATCGGTCCTCACAGTCAAACAGACAAGGGCTGCTGATTCAAGGTACTTTTTTTTTTTTTTTTTTATCTGCTTCTAACTAATCAGCAGGCTTAGGCCCCTCATCAGGTTGCAGTTGGCCTTTCCCACAGCTCCCAGCTATCCCCCCTGAAAAGTTTAATGGCACAAGCAAGAAAACCGCGGCTGAGCCCCACAGATGAGAGCCAAGGCCCTGTGCGGATGGGAAGGGTCCTGGCCAGGAGGGGCAAGCAGCCTCTCCTGGCATCTCATTCTTTCTGTTTCCAATGGCACTTTGTACCCTTTGCTCAAGTGTGTTCACAACTGAAAATCCCTCATAATTCCTACTTGAGCAGAGTGACTTTCTACTGTGGGATGTGATGGGCTGAGGCAGCCTGCATGAGCAGACAAGGAAAGGATGTTTGGTGTCCTGAAGAAGAGAAGTGGTACAAGCTGTTGTGTTTCTGACCAGAAAAAAAAAAATAGGTCTGCTTGCTAGGAATGAAGCCCTTACCTGACTGCCTGGTTTTGTTGCTGTTCAGGTCTAAAGAACCTGTCTACCCTGTCTGCTTTAAAGAGTTAGAGTTGGGAACACACTGTTCCCTTTCCACATCCACTTCTTCTCTTAAAGAAAAGGATTGCAGACCCATGGGTTGATGATAGTTTTGGTGCAAGAAGCCTCATGTTAATTTGGTGTTTGTTCCTTGATTGTTGATGAAGGATGATTAGTTGTAAGCATAAAAGAAATCCTGGACAGACTAACACTTAAGAGACTCTGCAGCCTAATATCTACTGCCAGCTATTTCTCATCACCTTTTTAAAATTCCTTCTTTCTCTCTCTTAAGTCTTGTGACAGTACCAGCCTAAATTCTCATTCATGAGGTCTGTCTACAAGCCACTCTCAAAGTCTGGACCTTGTGGCTCTGGAGAGCTGCAGCAGATTTCTTGTATCACTGCATGCATTCACACAACCTGCGTTCTACACATTGTGGAAGGGACATATTTTACTCCATCAGACTTGTGTGTTTGAGGGGGTCATATTTATAGAGAATCCAGGTATGAACTTCAAAAAGTACAACTTGGGGACAGAAATGTCTTCAACCTTCTCTAGTTGATAAGAACGGGACATTTATTTTGTAAAGCCTCTTTGTGTATAGTTTTTTTTTTTTTTTTTTCTTTCTCCTCTAAGTTATTTTCAAATATTCTGGGTTAGTAGGTTTCTTAAAAGGCTAAATACCTGTCTGGCTGTAAAACCACCATCCATGAAAGACTCTGGTATTTTCATACTTCTATA
Source organism: Crypturellus tataupa (assembly GCA_034781795.1). Lineage (NCBI taxonomy): Eukaryota > Metazoa > Chordata > Aves > Tinamiformes > Tinamidae > Crypturellus > Crypturellus tataupa. The sequence continues at coordinate 1,038,509 of JAWLRI010000165.1, forward strand.
AGTGTTCTAGCTATGAAGTTGTAAAAATCATAACTTCATTGACTGTTGGTAGCTATATACCCTTATCCATGAGTCCTTAAGAAAAGGAAACTTCTGCAGCCAGTGTGGAGACTGAACAGTACATCCAGTTTACCAGAAAGCTTGTCAGGATTCATAGGCAAGGGCCGAGCAGTAGAGCTATGATCTTCACTGTGGCTTTTGTTATATGGTATTCACAGCTGGTCTTTCTCTCCCGGTTTACCCAGGTGAGGATGGCTGCAGAGGTTTCAGGAAAACATTTCAAGAGTGCCCATTTAAATTTTGAGGGTTTCAGGAGTAGTGCAGGGATCCACACCTGACGTTGAGCTGCTCAGAGTTTCCTTCCTGATGAGCATGGTAGATGACAGATCAAGTTTCTTATTTTTTCAGACTGTGCTAAATTATGAAGAGCGCTAAATATGTTAGAGGTCGCCCTGCTTAGATTTCCAGTAAGATCTTGGCAAATGGGATACATTAACTGGAATAAATAGGCAAGTACAAAGTTCTAGTTTGAGAGAGGAAGAGTCAACTGCCTAAATCTACATTGGGAGAGTAATTTGGCGAGGCAACTCTCCTATAGATAAGAGACTGGGGACAACAGTGGGGCACATGCTCGTAACACTGGCATATGAAAGACACATGAAGTAACTATCTGTTTTTGCTTGATACTGGAGACATCTCATCTCTGAGGTTTTGCTTTATTTGTTTATTGTGCCATCATGCTTTTTGAAATAGTCTGCTGGCTCTGTATCATGCCTTGGGAATAACAACCCTATAAAAGCAATTTCAAGTAAAGATTAGCAAACCTAAAATTTGAAGAGTCACCCTCACCAGAAAAAAAAAAAAAAAAAAAAAAACAAAAAAAAAAACACTAATGTGCAGGTAGACCTCAGGAAAACTTACCTCACCCAGCAAGGTCTCAGCTGCACACAGCACATCCCCCAGGCTCTGCAGCCCCAGGGGTGCCTGTTGGCAGGGTACCTCTCAGGCCAGCAGCAGGGGACTACAATGTCCAGCAAAAGTCCCTACAACTTCATAATCATGCAGAGGCCACCCCATGGATTCCAGCTGATGTACCTGTGTGGTTGGGTAGGATGGGTCTGGGAAGCACTGGAGTAGAGATAACAGCTGCTGTGCAAACACCTGGGCTTGTCTGTGACTGGTGAGGGTCCTGGCTCCTCTTTTAGCTCTGTTCTCTCAATTGGTCAAGCTTATCCTCGAAGAGCTTGTTCAACTATGTGATTTTTCCCATCTCTGGGTATCAAGCACATGCACCACCTAATCTAACCCCTTACCCACTTTCCCTACCTATAAAATGGGGCTCTCATGGATTATTAGAAATGTCATGGCCAGGAATGAATAGAAGTGAAGTACTGCACAAAAGACTGCACATTTAGCTCATACCATTGCTCTGCAGGCAGATCTTCATCTAAACAATCATATGATTAGAAAAATTGAGTAGATAGAAGTAGAAAGGTAGCAAATCACTTGTAACTCCCAAGAAACCTGCCCTTCTGCTTTCTAGCTATGACTTGACTAGCACCAGCCCCCACAAAATCAGTGGTCATGGTCATGGCTGGACCTCCAAAGGCCCCAGACCCTCAGAAATAGGTATCCAGGTGTTTCCCTGATGTTGCTGGTTCTGTCACTGTGATTTCTCACGCTCATAGGGAGACTGTTTCCCATGTTCAACATGTGAGTGATATTGTGCATCTTGGCCAAGACTGGGGCAACCAGTACCAAAAGTCAGTGCCTGGCTTCTGGAGGAGAAGCAGCAACAGGCCTCAGGCTTCCTCTGGCTATTGCTCTGGCAGGCCATGTTCTTGGTGTGTCTTATCTATAGAGCTTGGACATGACAGGAACACTCAGGTGTCAGTTCCCCAGCTGCATATGAGTTATATGGTATTTAACAGATGCTGAGCTTATCAGTTTGAAAAGCTAATCCAGGTTTGTCCCCCCCAGCCCTACCCTCATTTATCTGCACGGTCAGAAGACTCTGTGCTTTCACAGGATGTGCTTGCAAATGGGATGGAAGAACCTCTGCCAACAGGCACAGCTGGACCATGATGGGGCTGTGTCTTTCAGTATAGCAGCCTGCCCTACCAGGAGGTCCTGCAGGCTGGGAGAGTGCCTGGGGCTTTTCCCCCTGACCTCCTCAGCATGCAAGGATTTAATTGGGAAGAGCCCCACAACTACCTGCAGGTGGCTGCTGGTGAGGGCTGAGGTACAGCCTGGCTGACATCTCTCATGCAACAGAGCACTGCTGAAGGGTAGGGAGCAGCAATGTGCCAGTGAAGGCTTTGCTAGATGGAACAAACTCTAATTCCTTCATGACAAACAACAGCACTAGAGCTGCAGCAGAGATGGTGGCTATGTACAGCTCTTGCAGAAGGCCTGCCACCTTTCCCCACACTTCTCCTGATTGTCACCATGTTGGCAGATATATTGGGAACTCCATCCTGGCAAGGGCAGGATGGATCTTTAGGGCTCTGCTGGCTCTGCCAGTATGGACTTTATTAACCAGGACGAAATAGAAGGCACTGAGTGAGTTTGTAGAAGACAACACCAGTCTGGGATGAGCTCTGGTGGGCCTGGGATTCCCAGTGCTCTTGGCCACTGGGGCTTGCAGTCCCAGGCAAAGAGAAGCCAACTGAGGAGGAGACCACATGACAGGAGAACTTGGCTGCACAAAGGGGACAAGGCAGCAAGTGCCCAGGGTGCTGTCCTGAGCTGCCCAAACCGGAGAGCCTTGTGGAGCCGCAGCTGAACACAGGTCAGCAGTGCCGGAGGGTTGCTAAATAATCCAGCAAATCTCTGGCTGTGGGAGCGGGAGCATCAGAGGTCAGCATGTGAAGTCATCCTGCCACCGGCAAGGCACCAGCTAAACAAACGTGTCCTGTATCAGGAGGATGTGCCCTAGAAGGAGAGAATGTTGGGACAACACAAACAGAAGTGAGGACCATAAAATTCAACTAAAAGAATGCAAGGTGTGTGCTAAGCCAAGAGCCGACTTGTCCTTTCCTCCATTTTTCCCTCCACCACCAGACCAGAAGGAGAAAAGAGATTGCTCTTGGCACCGGGCAAGGAAGGGGCTTATGTTGCAGCTAAGGAGAGTTAGGTTAGCCCGAAGCAGGGCACCCAGGGGCTCCCGGGCTGCAGGCAGCAGGAGGGATGGGGTGCTGCTGCCCTCCGGTGGCTCCCGCCTCACTTTACACCATTTGTTGTAAAACAAAATTGTCATCTCTTATAAAGAAGTGGGGTAGGAGTGTTCACATGTATTAGCTATATGGGAGAACAGCTTAAAAACAGAACCCCAAACCCTCCGAGGTTCCTGCATGCCCAGCCTTTGTGCTGTGCTGTCAACTTTCCTGAGAGCCTTTGAGGGAGTCTTTCCTTAGGTTAAAAATGAAAACTAAGTATTATGTCAGTGCAAGAAAAATTCTATACTGTCAAAACAGGATTTGTACCTGAGTCCATGACAAGCTAGTGAAAAAGGTTAGTCTTAACTCAGGTTAAGAGATTGTTGTTTACAGGGTCACAATGATGTACCCTCATCTCAGGTACGTCTAAGATACATTCTGTGTCACTAGAGAGTTTTGTTATGAAACGGGTTGGGTGAAAATACCCCATCCTTGGGCAAACTTCTGATGTGTTGCTCTCACTTGCTCAATGGCTTCCCTCAGTGTCTAAAATAAATCTCCAACCTAGCAGTCACACAGATTATCTTTCTTCATGATCCTTTATTCAGCAGAACACCATTACTGTGTTTTTTCCTGTTCTTTACTTCTGCCTCATGACAAATTTCTAGATTCACCTCAGTGCATTAAAATCTGCTCTTACAAACAAGCCAATGAAAAGGGGAGCACGAAACCTGGGTTCAAACAACCCTCGATACAACAGACCAGATCATCAGAATTAGGTGACTTGGTCAACAGTTGGTGTGATCAGGGCTGGTGTGGCAGTTCAGATTGGCCAGACTAGCTTTGTCTCAGCCATCGGAAACAAATGGCCTGTAAGTGTTTCATACCATGCCAGGTAAGTAGAAACAGTTTAAGGTTCTTTTAAAGCAGCTCTGACTGCAGAGGGTCTAGAATAAGGGAAATGCTCTCCTGTAAACGCAGGGCCCTGTAGTAGTTCTGATTCCATAAGATTTTTGTGGGCTTCTGGTAGTGAGCAATCTTGCTGAGAGTCCACCTATTTGGGGAATCTTTTGGTGCAGTGAGTGGTCAGTCTAGAAACCACTCCCATGCTGTATTTTAAGGCATTTATTGTTAGGAAAGCTTCTGCGTTGGTGCCTGTTTTGCCCTGACATGCTGAATCTTGCTGTGATTATGGTTTCTGGTTTTGTAAACAGTCCGGATAGCTCTCAAAGGCTTCTTCTATGCCTGTTGGAGGAGAAAAAAAAAATGGACCTCAGCACAGAAAAAGGAATGGAGAAATTATGATTGCTTGTTTCTGCAAGAACTGAAGTTTTGTGAATAAGACCCAAGGGATGGAAAGGAACAAGTGTGTGAAGTGAGGACGCAAAGGTGTCATCAGATAAGTATGTTTCTTAGCAAATATTTCTGCTCCAGATCATTTATATCAAACACTACTGAGGGTAGCACACAATATGGCAATTTGTTATCCTAAAGTTTGGGTCGCATCCCTGACATCTCCATGCACCGACTGTAGAACACTTCTGGCTGCTGGCAATGATGTGCTTGTATCATTTCACAAACAGGACGGGCAGCTCAAGCCCCACCTAGATTACCCTCCAGAACTGAAGTATGCATTAACAGTACAGTTAAAATGTACAGACCGAAAAGGACACCTTCACTGATCTGCATAAATGAGTCACCCCAACCTGCATGCAAAGCACTGGGTGTGTTTCCTTAGGTATAGGGTGCTCTTTGTTCTGCCTTGTGATAGGTTGTTCAAATTCAGGTGATAAGATGAGATGACTTCAAGACCAGCTGGGTGACTCAGTTTTCCATAGCAGAAGGTTAAGGTTGTTGTAGCTCTATCTGCTCTGTGACTGGGCCAGCATGGAGTCAGTACATCTGTGATATTGCTGGGCTCAAATAAGACATGAAATGGTGCTGTGCTACAGGCAATAGCACTGTGAAAATTAAAGGGCATGTTCTATTCAAGTAGCACCTTAGCACCATGATCCATAACTTCTTCATAGGTGAGTATTCATTATGTGGTCACATGAAATGTGAACAAATGCCTGGATCTATCATAAGGCCTTTCGTGGAGGCCTTGTCCCTCATAATTGCGGGTATTGGACACCTCTGCACATGATCTCCATCTCTTTACTCCATTGACTCCATTCCTCTTGCTCTCATTTGGCTAATGAGTAATAAAATACAACAGGTACCAACAATACTAGAATCTGTTCAAGGATCCAGCCCAAGTCTCCAGTGACCTGCCAACTGCAGCCCTCTGGCTGCCTTCTGACAATCTGGTCTTGCATATTACTCAAATGGCTGCTAAAGGTCATTATCAGGTGGACAAGCAAAGGGAAGGACACTGCACACCTCAGCTGGCCTTAATGCCACCTGTAAGAACATGATAGTTCAGACAAAATACTGACTTGTGCCTTTGAGCCCTGTGCTCCTGCAGGTGCAAAAGTCCTGTTTTTTTTCTCTGGACAAAGTCAGGAAACACCACTAACATCAGTACCCATGGAGAAGTACCTCTTTCAGCTTATACACTCAGTCTTGAAAAGGGACCAGGCTTAGGCTATACATTCATTTACCATCTTGCCTCAGTGGGGAAGCCCACTGCTTCCACTGCCTCTTCCACAGCATGGACAACACCACTTCTGTGAAACAGGGCGAGGCCTTTGTTTTTTTGCAGCAATATGATTACTGTCGCTCTAGACTTCCCAGACCCACCTAAGATGTTTTCCAGTAGTAATGCTCCTACAGTAGTGTCCTCCTGCTCTTCCTCAGCTCTCCTATCAGTGGTATCATCCAAAATGCCCTGCCTGTTACCTTAGAGTTAGGCCACAACCTGGCCCACCCCTGCAGCCCTAGAAGCATCATGGCATCCTCAGGACCTGTTATGACTGCTCTGCTGCTTGCTGGTGGCCAATGGAGAATATCAATAATGCCTGGCTATTTTTATTTACAGTTTTGTCTAATGTGAGCCTAGTTTCTCTCAGGCTTGCCTCAGGACAAGCAAGTATGACAGCTTCTGGGAAACCTGCAAAAGCAGAGGAGTCCAGCCTCTGGTTTCCTTAATGAAGACTAGAAATTTGCTCCTTTTTCCCATTCCTGGTTATAACAATGAGAGGGCAAAGAGGAACCTGGGGAAATTGTACTGGGATCATGTTTTAGGCCATAAACCAGCTTCTTACTGGCAGCATGCCCAATGCTTGCAAGGAAAGTGAAGGCACTGAGCCCGGGCGGTTGTGGCAGTGGTGCTAGGCTCCAGCTCCCCCTGGTGACAGCAGCTCTCTCCTAGAGGGGATTTCAGTTCTTTGCATCCAAAACCAAAAGCTTCCACCATCCCCCCGGTTCTGCACTCCTGTCTGGCTCTACTGGACCCTGTGCCCAGCCAAAGGCTGCCCAGGAATATCCAGTCCTTTTCTCTGGGCAGCATTTTCACTGGGATAACAGTCGTTGTACCACCTAGCTGGGGATGCACCTGGAGCTCATCTGGGCTGCCCCAATTTAATTGGGACAGCCCATTTAAATCTATTTTTCTTTCATCTCCCCTCTCTGCCCATCTCAGCATCTGCATCTGGTATCTCAGTTGGGAAGCAGAGAGCATCTCCTGGATGTGTCCATGTCCCTAGAAGAATAGGACTGACAGCTGCCCCTAACAACGGGTGGTGCCATCCCCTGGTGAGTGTCACGGCTGGGCTCGTATAAAGCAGCTGGGACGCAGGCTGTCTGTGGGCAGCTGGTGCTGTGCCCTCCCCTAGACTCCTGAGGCAGACGGGCTCTTTTGCTCTGGCTGATTTGCTCTCTGCTAGCTTAAAGTTCCAGCCTGGGCAGCCTGCCCCAGAGATCTCAATTTTAAAAGTATTTCAGTCCCCAGTGAATAGACATGAGCTCTTCTCACCTAAGCAGCAGAGCTGAGAGCCACTTTCGAGCCTCTGAGGAGCATGAACTGGAAGCAGTGGGGAAGAAAGCCTGGGATAATCCTGTTTACAATGGCTCTCCCTCAACCTCCTTGAAGATCCAAGCCATCTACAACCCCAAGTCCATTCTGGAGAATCCCTATGAGAACTTTGAAGAGATGGGGGAGCCACTGCCCTGCCAGGAGGAGCACAACAAGGCTGTGGATGGGAAGACAAGTCCTTTCCCCAAATGCTGCTTCTACATCTTCAGAGGCATCCGAGGTAAAGGCTTTAATATTTTTGGGGAACAGTAATGAATGCTGGGGAAGGGGAGGCATGCAGAAGGAAGAAACCCCAGTTTATCTGTAGAGCCTGGGAACCTACGCACCCTAGACTAGCATTACTGGGAGATCATCTTCAGCTGACTGGGAGGAAGACCCTTATTCCATGTGCCTTGCTGCAGCTCCAGGGTCTCTCCTGTTACCATTCCTAAAGAGACTGAGGGGGGTGATCAAAGTTGCACAGTGAAGCTGATGACAGAATCTATGGCAGAACTGAAGATGTCCTGTATTCACTGCAGTACTCAATTCGATAATGAGAATATTTTCTCTTTATATGAATTCCACAAATAGAGTAGTACCTCCCCCTTCTATTTATTTTAACCTGCGAGCTCACATAAATGCCCACTAGAGAAAATCTAGAGCTGTCAGGACTGAAATACAGAGAATAGCAGGAATATACCAGACATGGCTTTGTTTTAAGGCTGCTGAATGACAGATGTGCTAGCTTGAAGGTAAAGGGGAATGAAGCAATGTGTAGGCTTGCACAGAAACAACTAAAAGCTGGGAGCATCTATGTGCATTGCTGGAGAGGATACAGCAGCACTAAAGAAGGCCGCTTGTTAAATTGTTGCTCTCATAAGTCCCAATTCCAGAAAAACAGAAAAAGTAGAGCAAGGAACAGTCTGCCTTAGAGAAATGATTTTGGTTGCTTGGGAGGGGACTTTGTTTGCCAATGCCTTTTTCTGACTAGTTTCTCTCTGCAGCTCTGTTTGCTGGTCTCACAAGAACCATTCTGAGCTCTACAGCAGGACAGTTTGGTCCAGGATTGAACAGAGTCTCTGTGATTAGTTCTTTCTTAGCTGTCATTGCAGTTATAGTCCAGCACCATTGATTCATATGAAAGCTAGGGCTAGGCAAGACTTGGAGGGTAAATACAGATTGTTCAGAGAAACTGTCATATATATATCTGTATTATTCTAATGTCCTTTGTTCTAGGAATGGTGCAAGGCTAAACAAAGAAAAAAAACCTCTATACTTTAATGCCAGAATTTGAGATGGCACTTTAATGCCATCCCATTTGAGATACCAGGTCTGAAACTGAAGAGTGCAAATGAGCAGCTATCAGGACACTGCAGCATTCCCTTCTGTCGTGGCTGTTGCAGCATTGTGTCCTGCCAGCAAGACTGGTAAATGCTGTAAGGCTACAGAACAGCTCAGGTGAGTAGAGGCTTCTGACAGCCTCACTCATACTGGATGGGGAAGGATAAATCATTTTTCTAAGGACAGAAAGGGACAGTTTGTGTTTCATGCTAGCAACCATTCCTGGGGTTACTTGTCCATGGCTCTTGGGTTTGCTTACACTCCAATCTTGAGAGTCCTTCTAGTCCACATGAGCTCCATTCCCAGCTATCCAAGGCAGAGCAATGACAAAGGAGACAGTTTGGAACACAGTTCAGCTAGGTATAATTTCTGGCAATTTTCGGCTACGTTTTTAAGAATATTTGGGTATATTGGAATTCTGGTTCTCCTGAGTGCGCTTTTTTTTTTCCCTCTGCCCCCTGTAGAGGAAACCCCTGTCTCTGTTCCCAGCATGGGGATTCTAGGAGTTCCTTGCCTCACAGAAGAACAGATAAACATTTTCAGACTGTGACATGCTCTCATCTACAGAAGAAGGGAGTCATTTAAAAGTAAGCTGAACAGATGGTTTTATGAGAATGGAGTTCTGACCCATCTCTAATGTACCTGTGGCTGCACTTGAGTATGTTCCCATTTTCTTGTTCGTTGCTTAGAACACCAACAGGAGAAGCAAATTCAAATGTAGAATGCCAACTTCTGCCCCCGCCTCTGAGTAGCCGACCTCTCCTTTCTACTTCCCTAGCCTTACCCTTGACTCTCACACTAGTGTCTCTCTGTTCTTGTGTTCCCTACTGTTTCTCTCTATTGCGAAGGGCCCTGTAGAGTTCATACCACTCTCTCCTGCATAGGAGTTAACCCAGATGCTCTCCAGTTTTTTCTTGCTTGTGTTAGCAGGGTCAGAGCAGGCTATAGTTTGTCTGCTCAGAAGTGAGTGAGGATGCTAGCTAAAACTATAAAATGTTCTCTGGTCTCAGATTAAAATATGTGCGTGCTTATATACATATACACACACATATATATCAAAACGGACTGCAATCCTATACCACTTTTATATACACACACACACCAATTTATACCACCACATTTTATACCACACACTTTTGCTTTATACTTTATACACACTTTTGCTTGCTCCAAAGCAAAGAGCTTTTCCTCTTCCCCTGCCAGAGGCTGCTTTCTTTCTGTGGCCTTTGATCAGCTTCGATCCTAGCTTGCCGTGGATGATGGTTGCCTGCTGCTCAGGGTGAGCATTGGAGATGAGCTGTCCGCGAGCTGCAGAAAGGAGCAAGTCTATCAGCATTATTGATGTGGATTCCATCAGCAGGCTTTCAAGTGAAAATTCTTGTGCTTTTCAACTTCAGGAGACTCTTGGCAATCACAGCAGAAACTCACTACAGCAAGAACAAACAAATAATTAATGGTGTCAGGTGGTTCATCAACACCAAAATGGCAAAGTTCATTTTAAAGGAAAGTTTCTCTCCTTTTGATCAACCCTAGAGATGTTTGCACAGCAAAATCAAATCATTAAAGAAAGCAGATCATTAGCTGTTGTAGAGAGCCATGACTGCATTGAAGTCAATGGTTCTCCATTGATACATATCCTGTGGATAATTTGGTTCTAAATTCTATTTGAAATATTGAGTTGAGGTGTTTTGATCAAGTCGTATGACCTACAAGAAATCTGCAAGGGTTTTTGAGTAGGCAAAGGACAAATATTTGAGGACAGATAGTTCAGTATACACTGAAAGGACTGAAGTGTAGATATAAGGCTAATATCTGATGATGTTCTCTGTTGAAGTCCTGTCAGGAGGTTGTATAGTGGCCTGTGGATGAGTAAGATGCAGTTTTGTGGTTTCAAGAATGTGTGACAGACTGATTTTTTTTTTTCTGCAAAGTGTAATCAGAAAAAAATGGCCAAAAAAACATATGACTGAAACTAAAGCAGAAACAAGGAATTTTTTTTAGTAAAATAAGAAATACAGCATATTTCACTTTGTCAGAGACAAATCTTAGCTTACAATAGGAAGATTTTCAGCTTTTACTGAAGTTTTGAAACAAAACTTTTTTTAGATGAAAAGTTTTGTTTCAGCAACAGCAACAAAATTCCAACAGCTCAAGAATCCTTTGGAAACACGGCTTCAGCTCCTCATGGGGCCTCTCAAAATGTCTGTCAAACTTATTTCTTCTCTACACCCAACAGGTCTGTGGGGTACTACGCTGACCGAGAACACAGCTGAAAACAGAGAGCTCTACGTAAAGACCACTCTGCGCGAGCTGCTGGTCTACATTGTGTTCTTGGTGGATATCTGTCTATGTAAGTAGCTTGGTGGATAACTGTCTATGTAAATAGTTATGGTATCTCATAGGTGGCTTTTCCGTGCAGACTGAGGGGAGGAATATGTAGTTTTGTAACTGGCCTTCTTCCCTTCTTTCAGATGTTCAATTTATTGAACATGTACTCACTGCAGCAAACAGGCATGGTGTTAACTAATAAAATAGCTATTGCACTCATAAATGAAATAACTTTATATATATAAAATTATATTATAACTGAAATATTGCTTTAGACTGGTGCAGGCTATGTTTAGCAGTATTTTCTGCACCAGTCCCTCAGTTCTACCCATCTGCTCCACACACTCCACACTGAGAGCACCTGCCCAGGGACTGTTTGTGGTTTCATGGCAAGCACCAGAGAGCAGCTCTAGAAACTTCCGACGATCCCAAAATACAAGAATCAGAAACATTTTCCCCTCTCAGACTTGGGGGGAGGGGACGGGCGGAGCTGAGGGGATAATGCAGGTGTAGGTTCGCATTGTTGTCCCTGCTTGGATTTAATGCAGCCCTGTACCCACTGCTAATGGCCTTTGTGTGGGTAGAGCAGCGGCTGTTTGTTTTGGGAAGCTTCATTTTTTATCACAAAAGAACACCTGTGTCATGAGACAGTGAAAAGGCTTTCATTTCATGGCCCCTATGGCAGGAGATACGCAGACAATGCTGATCTGAGTTACTATCACAGGGACCCAGGGAAACAGCAGCCCAGTCGCTCTTGCAAAAGAACCAAGATGTGCACAGAGATACATGGGCACACGCAAGCGTGCCCTGACTCATCTTGGGGGCAGTGTTTGGATGTCAGCTGCTTTATGGTGCCCATTGAGCAGCAGGACATGTGATGGATGCTTTCCTGCCCAGAGCGCCCTGAGGAGATGAACCAATATGTTCACTGGGCTTAAATTACCTTACTCTTTTCTGAAGTTCCTTGGTAAATGAATTTACAGAGAAGGGAGTGAAGAAGCTGAGATTCCTCTCACCAGTGCTGCCTCAAGGGCTCTGAGGGACATGCCTTGGTGCCCCTATGCAAGCACTTCTCCCCAGGCTCCTCTCTAGATCATGTCTTGCTGGAAGAAGCCAAAGTATTTTTGCCTAGTATCAAGCTGTTTTTCAACTTACCTGTGATAGTACATGCAATGCAGGCCATGAATGTAAATCAGGATCTAGTATTTAGATGCCAGATTCCTCTCTCCTCTCCTCTCTTGTAGTGACATATGGAATGACAAGTTCCAATGCCTATTACTACACAAAAGTGATGTCCGAGCTCTTCTTGCAGACCTCTTCAGACAGCAGCATTTCATTCCAGTCCATTGGTAGCATGGCTGATTTTTGGGTGGTGAGTACCCATGAAGCCCAGTGTAAGGAGTGTTAGAAATCTGTTGGCATTAGGGCTCTCCATGGTACCTCTCTGTACCTGTAAGATTTTGTGTAGTTGGGATACTAGCTAAGCTAAGCATCTTGAGTGCCTGGAAGGCTCCATTTCCCCAGAAACTTATCACCTAAACAGACAGGATATAACAGGAAAAAGAAACATCTGAGATATGATGCTTGCCGCATGGACAAGGGAACTCAGGCCCAGAGAGGGCCAGTGAATTTCTCCAGATTTCCATGTGACAGAAATGGCTTTGGATTGTATGGTGAGGTGCCTTAGCAGTGTGCGTAGCTCAAATTTCATGGGCATCTCTGGGAACTGTATACTTAACCTGTCTGTAATGCAGGCCTGGACAGCCTGATCTGTAGATTCTTTGAGGAAACTCAATTAAAATCTTATACTAACTTTTTATCAGAAGAGAATGAGAACTGTATTCTAAAAACTAGAGAAGGAATAAGATGGGCCACAGTGAAGGTTGTTGAGATACTGCAGCCATTTCTGCCAGCAAGGCAGAAACTGTCTGTCAATCTTCTTTGTATTTTTCTGAAATATTAGAAAAGTAGAATGAACTATGGCACTGTTTTCCCCGCTATTTCCAGGGCATGGGTACATCTCTCTTTCATCCTGTAATTCACAGCGTGTGCCAGGGCTACTGCTCCAAATTAGTGCTCACTGAAGAGCAAGGGACAAAGAAGTGTGTAGGCCCTTCATCTCTTCCTTAGCACAAGGTACAAGCAAGTGTATTTATAGGTGTATGAGGAGCCAGTACCCACCATCCTGCCCAGCATCCTCCTTCCTCCCTGCAGCTCCATCCAGCCCCGGTTGTTCCCCGGCTTAGCACAAGGCCAATATGAGCTCTACCACTTCCCAGCCTGGGAAGCAGAGTGAGTCAGGGCAGGTCTCATTGCCTCAAGCCCAGGCCTAGAAAAGCTTTCTGAGGTGTGGGCAGTGAATGAGATGCTCTGCTCTCCCTTTCTGGCAGTATGCGCAAGGCCCCCTTCTGAATAATCTTTACTGGACCAAGTGGTACAACAATGAGTCCCTGGCAGCTCACAGCGGCCAGTCATACATCTATTATGAGAATCTGCTACTGGGTGTCCCACGTATGCGGCAGCTGAAGGTGAAGAACAATTCCTGTGTGGTCCATGATGACTTCAAGGAAGAAATCTCAGGCTGCTATGATGTCTACTCAGAAGAAAAGGAGGAAAGAGTCTCTTTTGGACTTATCAATGGAACAGCGTAAGTGTCTTCTACTATTCAGGGCTAGAAAATCTATTTGTGTGTGTTTAATTGCCCCTAATTGGTCTTTTATAGCTAAAATGAGATTTACTGAACTGCAGGATCTGGGGAATAAGTTCCTTGCGTAAGGCTGGAATTCCCTTTGCAGACAGAGACAGTGAGTCCTTTGTTGAGTCCTTTGTGTCTATCAATAAGGCCCAATGCCTCTCTGAGGAAAAGTAGAACAGAATGAGGGGCAGTGAGACATGTTGGGGAAGCATCAAGAAAACAGGAGGAAACCTAGGTAGAGATTGTGTGTGTGTGTTGGTGGGTTGATTTTTTTGTTTTGTTTTGTTTTTTGGGGTTGTTTTTGTTTGTTTGTTTTTTTAAGAGAATGGGGATAGATAGAAATCTTTGAGAACAGATCTAACAAATACATGACATTATTTGCTTCCCTCATGGAATTTAGGAGCTAGAAAAAAAGGAAGTACATCCTTTTCACCTTGGGGAAAAAAAAAAATTCTTGGCCTGTTTTTCCAGACTTGAAGTGTGTGGCTTAAGTATTCTTAAGACCCAGTGCTCCTAACTTCCCTACTGAAATAGACTGCAACCTGTAAAACCAGTGCTAGGTTTTTATGTCTTACACTTGGATTTTTTTTAGTGATGATTCATATGATTGATGTGGATTTTCTCTATGCTGTGGGATACCCAACAGCTTATTAACTCCATGATCACTGCATGTGTCTTGGTCTGTGAAAGAAAAAATAAATGTTGCTTATAAGGAAAAATAAATGCAAGCATGCAGAAAGCAATACAGCAGATCCTAGAAGTAACCTCCAGCCAAAGCAGGCAGTGGAATAGCCTATGAACCTGCAGGATCGTCCCTCTATTACACAGCAAGTGAGCCATGTTATGTCATTGCCAGGAAGCAGTAGCTCATAAGTCTATCAACAATGAAGAACTGATGTAGCTTCAGATCCGAATAAAGAGTTAGGTGGCAATTCCTGAATTAAATCCTGTTGTCCCTCAAGGATATAGCTGTGTTTTTTCTTGCCTGCTAAGTTATAACCAAACCTGTGAAATGCGACGCCTTTGCCTATGGCTTGTCTCCTTCAGGTGGCAGTACCATTCTGAGGAGGAGTTGGGGGGCTCATCTCACTGGGGAAGACTGACCAGCTACAGTGGGGGAGGATACTACATAGACCTCAAAATGACCAGAGAAGAGAGTGCCGAAGCCCTGAAGGTCTTGAAGGAGAAGTTGTGGCTGGACCGGGGGACACGAGTGGTCTTCATTGATTTCTCGGTGTATAATGCAAATATCAATCTCTTCTGTGTTCTGAGGTAGGCTGTCTCACTGGAAACCCTTCTGACTCTTTTCTTCCTCAGTGCCACAGATTCTTATAATGTAAATATTATCTGGTCTATTGCAGGTAGGACTGACAAGCATCGGCATCTCTTGTATGTATTAGCAAGAAGACTCAGTCTTCTTGACACAATAGTCATTCTTGACTTTTCTTCCTGTCCTATTATAAACAGGGAAGCATCAGAGATAAGATTGTAAAAAACATATGCACATCTTTTCCACTCCTAGTTTGGTGGTTAGCTC
The DNA here is from genome assembly GCA_034781795.1 of Crypturellus tataupa. Classification (NCBI taxonomy): domain Eukaryota; kingdom Metazoa; phylum Chordata; class Aves; order Tinamiformes; family Tinamidae; genus Crypturellus; species Crypturellus tataupa. The sequence continues at coordinate 1,053,523 of JAWLRI010000165.1, forward strand.
ATGTTCAGGTCTGCCTCTAAAATTTATTTAAGAGCGTCCATCATCCCATTTGTAATTATACAAATTACAAGGATGTGTGTGTTCATTTGTTTCAAGGTTAGTGGTTGAGTTTCCAGCCACTGGTGGCGCCATTCCCTCCTGGCAAATCCGGACAGTCAAGCTTATTCGATATGTCAGCACATGGGACTTCTTCATTGTTGCCTGCGAAATTGTCTTCTGTGTCTTCATCTTCTACTATGTGGTAGAGGAGATCCTGGAGCTGCGGATCCATAAGTTTCAGTATTTCAGCAGCATTTGGAACATCCTGGATGTGGTCGTCATTCTGGTGAGGATTCTTGCTTGTTTTGGGAGAGTAATAACAGGGAGGTATAAGGGCCAAAACAAACAAAGGAACAGGGAAGCTGGCCAGATAAGACAAAAGTGGGACCTGTGTTTTGCCCCAAAAGCAAAATGAACTAGCAGAACAAGGTGAACACGTACTCTTCCATTGCTTATTAGGAGAAAATTATTTCCTTAGGGATGCTTGAGGGCCTATGAGTTTGGTCAGGACATTATTCAGTGTATTAAGACCTTATTTCCATCCCCATATTTGGTTACAGTTATGCAGCAGTACCAGGGAGTTATGTGACATTTGAATTCATATGGAGGCCATATCCACAGCAGTCACTGCAGACGCTTCCTCTTTGCAGCTCTCCATTGTTGCTATTGGGTTTCACATCTTCCGCACCATCGAGGTGAACAGATTGATGGGAGAGCTGCTGAAACACCCCGACACCTATGCAGACTTCGAGTTCCTGGCATTCTGGCAGACACAGTACAACAATATGAATGCAGTCAACTTATTTTTTGCCTGGATCAAGGTATTACAGGGGTCTGAGAGATGCAGGGGCTGCAGTCTTGGACGTCTTCCTCCAGATAGTTCGGTGTTTGTCTCTATCTGAGTGAATGGGAGTAAAAGCTATAGAACAGAGAAAGATTTCAGGAGTAAATTCTGTTTACAAGAAGTCCAGACAGATTTTCATTTTGTACAGAGGTCACTTCTTCAGGACAAGAAGATAAGTGCAGAAGTTGTGGTGTAGAAAGGTTTTTTTATATTGTGGTCTTTAACTTTGTCCTCCAAATTATTAAAATGGTACAGGGTGGACAATTAAACAAGCCATGTTATTTCTTGATGGCCACCTGACAGCTGAAAATGGTTCTCTCTTTGGACTCTCTATTTCAATGAAAACCTCATGATGTGGTGGAAAACCATTCCACATTAAGAGCTTCTTCTTATTATGAACTTCATTCATAAATCCTTACTGCAGTCCCTCTTTACATTTTCCTGAGACACAAGGAACAAATAAACTTGCTTTTGGTTCCATAGGAAGGTAGTGACGTACCTGGGACAAACATCTCAAACCCTAGGCCACCACTCACTTAGTATCTTTAGTGCCTTGATATTATAAGGACTGTCTTGCCTTAGTTAGCATGTACATATGTTAGCCAGCACGTTAGTTGGCACGTACACATGATAGATTGGGCTAACTTTGTCCCTGATCTTTCTTTCTTGCAGATATTCAAGTATATTAGCTTTAATAAAACAATGACCCAACTGTCCTCCACACTGGCACGCTGTGCTAAGGACATCCTGGGCTTTGCCATTATGTTCTTCATTGTCTTCTTTGCTTATGCCCAGCTGGGTTACCTTCTTTTTGGAACACAAGTGGAAAACTTCAGTACCTTTGTTAAATGCATGTAAGTGTGTAAGTCATACTTAAATTTTTGTGATTTTTCAACTGTCAGTAACAGAATTTTATCCACTTGCCAACCTCTCTGCAATCCCAGTTGCACCCAATTGCAAATCAGTGTGTCTGTTCAGGATCTGTAGAATCTCATAGGTAATAAAGTCAGAGTGGGTAATATATTGCTGACTGTCCTGCTGCTCTAACATACTCAAGAAAAAAGAAAGCAGTGAGAGGAAAAAATCAAGGGTTACAGACAGATTTGTTTGTTTGTCTAGTGTTTATTATCAAGGATGTGAACAGCTGATACTACCCAAACTTTGAGGCTCTTCACAGCCCTGTGATTCAATGGATAATCCAGCTTTTCAGAGCAGGTATTTAGCAAGCTATTTTATTTTGATGAATTTTAGACAACCTTTTACTTGATGTGGACCTACTAGGCTTACTGAGGGCACTCGGCATGTGGAGCATTTCAAAGTTATTCTGCAGGAAAGCATCACAGCTAAGTTGATAGTTCAACTTCTTCAGGTCATTCTCTAAGCTTCTCACCCGCTGTGGTTAGCATGACACTGCCTAACCATCACTGCCACCTCAGCGCTCTGTTTTTCTACACATCTGCAGAGAGCTATAGACTATGATTAGGTTACATTGCTCTGCGATCAGTGGCAAGAAACAAATAACTTGAAAGAAGTCTTGAGCATTATCTTTCTTTAAAACGGGAAAGAGTCCCAGAGCTCGCATGATTTCAGGGGCTGGGCAACAGCTGCATGACAGTGTTTTCAGTGCAATAGCTTTCCTTCAGATAATGCGTTTTAATCAAAACAGAAACATTTGGAGTGAATACTGCTCCTGGATTTTGACAGGAAAGAGCTAAAGTACTGCATTTCTGTTACCAATGCAATGACGTTTTACACTGAAATGAGAAAATTAGATTCTGGCTTATGTTAATACTTCAGTATATAATTGTGATAAGAAAGTTTTGCTTCAACATTACAGCTCATTCTGAAAACTATAGTGATATGTTATATGTTAACTATAGAGAAGATGCTGAATTTATCTTAAAATTTTAAGCTTTGTTGTATAATAGTCTAGGTAGAGATTTTCAAAGTGGGGGGGAAACACCTTACTGACTTACTCGAATGAGACATTTAAACATTGCTGAAGTGAGATAATTTAAACCTAAAAAGAGAAAGTAAAGACATATTCCTCTTTCTTAGACCTAGAAAACATTTCCAGTTCCCTAGATACTACAAATGCAAGGAATCCTAAATGAATGTTTGCATTTTTCAGGCAGGACAAGGTCTTTACCAGCACAGGGCTCCACTGTTGGTTTGTGGGTGTGGAATTTGGTGCTTGTTTGTGGTCGTGTGGGTGTGTTGTTTTGTTTTGTTTTCTTCTTCTTGAGAGTCATTCCACTGTTCCATTTCCAAAGCAGCCCTGCAAATAATGCATCTGGCCACCTGAGATGGTGGATGAGCAATGGGAAGAGAGCATAGGTACCCGCAGAAAGGGGTGGCAGGGAAGGAACTTTTGCTAACCTTGCCACTGAATTTGCTCAGTCAGAAAACAGTTTCCATGGGACAGCTGTGTTTTCTATTACTGGTTGCAAATTCAACTTGTGTAATAAATAGACAGTTATGTTTGGTCTTTCAGAATGATTTTTTAGAAACCTCATATTGTGACTTCCCACAAGCAAACGAGTTGGAGGAAAAAAACACTGCAGAGAATGACTCCCGTGCATCTGAGACAATTCTTCAGTCCACATATTTCCTTAGGCAATGTGTGATGTTAAGGAAGACGTATCGGAACAGCAGTAGTTTTCAGCCTAGACTACACAGACCCCAGTCACCCAAAGCTTTTTATGGAAGGTGACTGAAAAGTTCTATGGAAGGTGACTGAACAGAATGAATCTTCTCTTCATTAGACTGGTTTCATTTTAAGTGCTATAAATTGCCAAAGGTTGAAAATGATTGGCCTGCAGTAACATTCTCCCCACACTTTCATGGTCTCTGTCTCTATGGAAAGCTCCTATGGTCCTGAGTCAAAATGCCATTATGATGGAAAGTTCCAGATTTATTCTTTAACTCTTCTTTGGAGCAAACGCACCTTAGACAACCAAAAAATTGTGTGGAAATGAAGTTTTACTTTCCAGGCAGCTCTTGCTCTCATGAGCTCAACTCCATTTACCCCTTGCCCTAGGGATAAATTTGCTTAAGTTAGACCCAGTTCTGCCTTGTATCTGTGGCCATTTAGGCTGCAGGCAGGTTCAGGACCCGCTCTAGGACTGTCTTAGGATCCATATCTCTGCCTTTATGTAATCTTGTTTTCTTCCTTTCCTCCAGCTTCACCCAGTTTCGGATCATTCTTGGTGACTTTGACTACAATTCCATTGACAACGCCAACAGGGTCCTTGGGCCTATTTACTTCGTCACTTATGTATTTTTTGTTTTCTTTGTGCTCCTGGTAAGCAAGAAGGACTTCCTTGTTCTATATTGAGAACACTTGGCAGACCTCTCATGGCAATCCCTCCCCCGTGTTAGATGTGATACAGATGCTTTGAGAAAGCCCCTGTTGCATTAGCTGTGCAGCACAAATAGACCGAAGTAGAAAAAGAGTACATTATTGCAATTGGAGATTTGAGGCTCAGAAAGACTAAAGGTCAATTCACAGTATTCATGGTAGATTTGTGGTAGAGGTTAAGAATGAAGGGGAATACCACTAGTGCAGTAACAGAATTCAGGGTGCTTAGACTAGCTGCTTCCTAACAGGCAGGGAGGAAAGCACAGGAGACAGTCCCTGTCTTCCTTGGCAGTGTGAAGGGATGTTCACAGTGCCAAAATTTAATAATAAAATACAATAACTAGGAATCCAAAAAATGTTGTACAGGATAGGCTGGCAGAGATGGTATTTGAAGTATAAGCAACCTTTCATTTATCTGTTGGGAACCCCCCAAATGAGGATAGCTTCTGTTTAACTGAGCCCTGCATGACTATGCTGGTCTCTTGCTGCCTCAACTGCTGAGATAGACAAGGTGTTTCATATTACTCCATCTCTTTTCCTTTCTCCAGAATATGTTTTTGGCCATCATCAATGACACCTATTCAGAAGTCAAAGAGGAACTTTCAAGCCAGAAGGATGAGCTACAGCTCTCAGACATCTTGAAGCAGGTAATGAAGATGGAAAGTTGTACTACTCAAGAGCTTAAACTCAAAATGTTTTCTTGGAATCCCTGACCCATGTGAAACTTTTCATAGGAAAAATCTGATTTCCAAATCCAGATCTCCCTTCATGGAGTAGCATCTGAGGTGCCAGTGGTCCCCTTCTAGGATAGATCAAGCTCCCAGAACCTTTGGCGATGAGGAGATCGGAAAGTAGGGGTTGAGGGAAGCTCCTCACTTGAGCATGAGCAACCAGAAGTACTTCCCAGATACTTTCCTTCTCATGGCAATCACTGGATAAAGTTACTTTAGTGACCTTGACATGGTGCACTCTGATCTGGAGCAAAGGAAATGGCAGGTTTACTTTGCAGAGTTGAGCATTTTACAGTGGTGAAAATATGGTGGGCGACATCCAGGTTTCTCTTCAGCAAAACTCCTGCCAAGGTCCTAGAAGTTCATAGCTGTCTCTGTTATAGATGAATATCCAGGAAATGAACAATATTTGTGACATTAATGTGGATAGTTGCTTGCTGGAAGCTCTGTCAACTCAGATAAAGGAGGAGAAAAGAAAATCAGAGGGTAAAAAATCAGAGGGAAAATCAGAGGGTTTTTCTATGGACACAGGGAACCATGTTGATACCTTTTTAAGAGGTGGTTCTAATTTAGAGATGATGCCCAAAATGCAGTGTTGCATTTTGCTTCTGGAAAGCTTGAAATCTCCCCAAATTACTAAGCATCAGTATTCCTTCAGCTAGCTCTGCCTTACTTCTCACTGTTCTATCTCAATAATTCAATGTCTGTTTACACCTTTAAGAGCTACAACCGGACACTGATGAGGCTGAAGCTGAAGAAGGAGAGAATTTCTGATGTACAGAAAGCACTGCAGAATGGAACAAAAGAACTGGATTTTGAGGACTTCAAGAACAACTTGAAGAAGTGAGTCAGCTTGAGGGATACTCTCTTACCATTTTCTCATACAAATAATTTAAACTCCATGACTTTTAAGGTCTGGACAGCAGTTAGCTCATTCCTGGATGACATAAGACATAGAAATGGTAAAGGCCTCCTTTCCCGACATGTTTAGTCTTCTATCCTAAACTGAGTTGTTTTGCTGTTGTCTTCCGATCTGGAATACTTGTCACTGGCAGATGTCAACAATGTGTCACTTTCAGAAGCAAAGCTCGTTGACTATTAAAACTTACCTATGTAATTCGGAGCCTTGGGCTTTCTCTTCTTTTATAGACTAGGCCATACGGATAAAGAGATCACAGCAACCTTCTCCCGGTTTGACAAAGATGGCAACCAGATCCTTGATGAAGAGGAGCAGCAGCAGATGAAGCATGACTTAGAGGAAAAAAGGGTAAAAGGAGGACAAAGGAGAAAACTTTGTTTTGTACAGGCCATTCTAGAGTGGCCTTTGGAGTCTTTGGCTTGGAGGTGAAAACCAAGCAGGCAGCACTGCTCTGTCTCTGCTTAGAGAGCAGCTGTGTGTGGCAGTTTGAAGCTAAGCGTTGTTCATGGTGAAGCTGGCGCAGTGTGGTTATCCATCTTTGCGGAAGATTCTGTATCTCTCTTCTAGGTTGCTTTGAATACAGAGATTGAAAACTTGGGGAAATCCTATGATGGCAACAACTTGGATGAGAATCTGACCTACCTGGAACCAAAGACTAGCCCTGCCGATAAGGCCAGCTGGGTCTCCAAAGAAGAGCTGCAAGTGTATGTTGATGCTGGTAGTTTAGTTTCTCTGCAAATGGAGGGAAGCAACCTCTGTTGCTTCCTTTTCTTATGTAACTGTTTGTTTGGTGCTGAGCCGCTGCAGTGGGAGCTTGTCCCTTTTTACATGTACACACACAGACGAGACAGTTTTTCACAGAGAAAAACTGGATTGGTTCCTGTAATGTACTCTGCTTATTTCTGTAAAAGACTGAGCTGAGTAATTTTCTTCTATGCCTCTTGAATAATCTCTGCAGGTGTCAGCTCACCATGGATCGATAATGTTGTCATGCTTCAGGTTAGAAGACAGCCTGGACATTTCACAGGAGCACAGAATGGTTGAGGTTCGAAAGGACCTCTGCAGGTCATCTAGTCTATCCCCACCCCTGCTCAAACAGTCACCTCGATGTAGGGGAGGTTGGTATCTTTACAGAAGCTCCTGAGAGAATAAATATACTTGGTTTAGAGCCTATATGGCCTTCACCTTCCAGATATGAGAATAATACAAACCTATTTCTTCTGCAGGAGTAACATGGATAAATACAGTACAGAAAAGCAGGGTCTCCCAATTCCGCTGCAGAGACACACAAAACAATCCCCATAAGGCCCTGTCACAGGAGACATAAATAAATATAATGAAATTAGATTGTAGATGGACTGCAATCCAAATTGTTTGGGATCTACCTCAGTAGAGTCACAATTACAGCTGAAAGCCCAGTGTAGCATTACATGTGCAGTGGATATGAGTCAGTTTGACATGGAACATGTGCTTCTGTTGTGACATCTGCCTTGTTGTACATGAGATGTCTGCTGCAAATCCTGGTGTCAATCGTAACAGAAAGTTTGAGAGTGTTACCACTGTCTTCCCCAGACTCCTGCAACGTGTGCTGCAACTGGAACAGTCCATCAACAGCATCAGCTCCAAGATCGATGCGGTGGTGAGCAAACTAGAGGCGCTGGAGAAAAACAAGCTAAAGGGGAAGGACTTGATAGGCAAAGCTTTGGATAACACTAGTAAGGTTGGTAGCCCTCCACCAGGCATCTGGACTAGCTCCAAGGCAAGAGACCAACCCTGCTTCTCAAATCAAAGTTCAAATAAAAGTTGGGCATGATCAGCATTTTGTATGATGAAACACCTTCTGTTTGAGGACAGTAGCATCAAACCATTTGCTTTACACCCCTCCCTTAACCACAATAACATTTAAAACATCTTCCAGCAATTCACTTGTACTTATCCCCAGCCACTAGAAAACACCAAGGGCAGATAATGATACTTCTGTGGACTGCAAAATGTGTGGACTATGGCTCCACAGTGGAAGACAATGCATGGCCACAACCTCTCATTGTAAAGTTGTGACTTTGCTGAAAGTTGCCTATATTACATGAGCCAGCATGTTTAGGCATTTGACTCTGAAGCCAAAGGCAACAAGTAGGGCTCCCACATGACCGTTTTCTTGTTTTTATGGCTCACATAACAATAATAGCCTAACAGCATGCACTGTGCCAAAAGGAAGCTTATCTTTTGGGCAGAGCATTCTCGTGACCACTTTCTATCTGAAAGAGTGTGTTTGGGAGGTCCTACTTCTGAAGTGAATGGGCCTGCAAGCTGCTTTCAACATTTGCTTGCAGGTTTGCTTTGTCACAGTGTTTCTGGGAATGTTCTTGTGGAGGCAAGAAGGGCTGGCTTTTCTCATCTGTCTAGTGTCTGAATGTACATCAATGTACACCAAAATATTGCATCAAGCAGTATATTTGATCTTTAATAAACACTTGTACTAATTTCAGGAAGAACGTGGGAAGATATTCAAGGTTGTGCACAGCCTCGTCTTGCTGTTTGAAACATTGCTAGACTTCTTGGTGTATTCCTAACAACACAATCACTATTTCTCTTGGTTAACAGGAGGAAGAACCCAGTCAGGAAGAGCTGGTCCGCCAAAACCCACATGAGCCAAAAGGAGAACCAGAAGGCTGGGGAACAGAGTGTTTACGAAAAAATAGCTTGAGTGGCAGCTCTGCACAAAATGGGATCTGCCCCAACTTGTCCAGGTCAAATTTACCAGGGTCTTGGGTGCCCAAGAACACCTGGCCGCAGTCTGTGCACTTCTAGAAACAGCCCAGTACTTCCATTCTGGCTCCCAAGGTACTAAGTCAATGTCTGTGGTTTCCCTGTAATTAGAATAGTGAGCTGAGCACAGGCACCACTGTTGGCAGGGACTGGCAATGCGTAGAAACAAGGATGCCCTTTTTCCAAAAGAAGGGCTGACACCATAAATCTAGAATTTCTGGCCCCAGTATCTTTAGACTAAGGGAATTTTGGAAATATAATCTGTTTGAATTCTATCTCTTAACGGGCTGGACCAAATTCCTTTTACTTATCCTGTTGCAAGAACTGAAGATGCTAGAGCCCCGGGAACACTTGTGTCCAGAGCTGCGCATTGCAATTTGTTCCCAACATCTATGCGCTCATTCTCGTTATTATTATTTTTTTAGGACAAAGTTATGTAAGCAAGGGTCATGTAATCAAGTGTGAGATGAAAATAAGAAGTCAGTTGTTTTAAAACAAAACCATAATGTTAACAATCAAGTGGATATATTTTTTTTTAAACCTATAATAATTTATTTTCAGAATGCTCTGGTAACCCTCTCTCTACCTTAGAGTCAAAACTTGCAATAAGAGGATATAACCCAGATAACTGAAATGAAAGTTGACTCATACTGTAATTAGGAGGAGATTTGCAATATCATAGGGATATTTCAAATCCCTATGGAAGGGATTTGTTACTGGCTAATTCCTAAGTCCTGGATGTTGGAGAACAACCTTGTGCTAACATGGTTTCTAACACAGCTCAATTTCTCAATTTTCTCAATTTTTAGGCTGTTTATCTTTATGAATCTTAAACTTCAGTCCACAATATTTCTCAGAACTGGTATCATGTCTCCAAAGTTATACCACTTTTTTAACCAAGAAAGGTTTTTTGTTTTTGTTTTTTTTTGCGGTTGTGGGTGTCAACACTGTTTTAGTTCAGGTGTGTTGTGGAAATGAGATGAACATCAGTTTCTCCAACAAGTGTAAAATGCTTTTCCTTTTCCTCTAGGCATTCATCATCTTACTGAGGCTTTTCCCCTCCCATCTAACTGATGCAGCACATTTTAGTTAGTGTAACTCAGCACTGCCCTTAGTGAGAATATTCTGCTTTACGCCTGTGGAGAATCAGGCCTTTCAGTTGATTCTGCACCTCAACAGTTCTGTTCTGTGGGATTGCACTCATAACAAGCACACTAGTGGTTAATATCTTTGCAAAATGTTGGCGCAAGATCATTCAGTGAAGTGAGTGGGGATAAGACTTCACATGTTAGTTGGACTAATTTCCAATTTTTATAATAAACTTAATCCCGAGGCTATTATAAAGTTTATAGGGCTCATTTCCATTCACTGCTGAAAGGCAACGAGCTCTGGGGTGAAACATGTTGCTTGAGATAAAGTTCAGGACAGGACTGGACTAGAAGTATTTGAAATAGCCTATCCATTGCTGTTCAACAATGGCTGACCTCAGATGAGCTCTGTAGGCTTAAAACTGTTGGAAATGTGATTTGTACCAGCCTGCTAACAACTTACATGAATGCTTCTATGCAGTCTGGTGATAAGGTCTATGTGGTGGTGTGCAGGGGCATCTCATATTGCCATTTCTGAAAGATGCACATGTTGCTGTGTTCTGGGAAAAGCATCCCTTGGGAATGTCTGAGGGACCTTAGGAGCAGCCATGGAGCGCAGCAGCCTGGTCCAGGCTCCAGAGCTATCCATAGCTACACAATAGCCCTGACAAACAAAAGGACCGGGTCTCTGAGGGTTGAGGGCCTAGCTGGAGCTGTGATACCTCGTAATAGGCACTAATAGTAAACACAGTTGCTCACAAATGTCAGCACTGAAACATGTTCATGATTGATGGTGGGAAGGTTTGTTGTTCATTGCTGTTAATGGACTGGGATGTGTGCTGAGATGCACAGAGGAAGGATCTTCCTTAAACTGTTTTGGCTGGGAGACTCTCTTCTGCCTTCCTGCCTCCTTTCCCAGAGAAAGGCCACTACCTTTTAACAATGCTGTGATTTGGGTTGTGCCAGCATCATTCTCAGTGTAAAACAAGTCCTGACAGTGGTATACATCTGTGCCTGCATTAATGTCTTCTCTTACCTGTACAGCTCTGTGCAACTATGTCCTGTCTGTTCCTTCTCAAACATGCTGCTGTATAGATGATGTGTCCCAGACCAGGGCAAGCCAAATACACACCCCAAGCAATCACTTGTGTGTCATTGTTAACTGTTTATTTAAGCTAGTTGAGAAATATATACATAATTCACTAGTTGATAAGTCCTTGTAGTTCCTACTTCCAAATGTGCGTTCCCAAATGTGGTCTCCTGTTAGAAGATGGGACCATTTTGGTGATATGTCTCATGGAAAAAGTAAAGTATTTTTCCTCTGTGGTATGCACATGGCTCTGTGTTGGTTCAGTTTGTACAAGGTAACCATGCAAACTGCACTGTCTGGCAGAAGATGGCTGTGCGTTGAGCTACTTAAAATCTTCAGAAGATGACCTAGGCAAGTTCAAGTAAAAGGTGGTCTGGAGTCCTGTCCGTCGTGGTGGTTTGTGCCAGCAGCAGCATCCACGATCACGATGCTCCCTGACGTGTGTGCTTTGGCTGAGGAACTGCCTTAAGGAACTCACAGTGCCAGGAGGAGTAGAGGGCAAAGTCACAGCCACAGTATCAAGCAGAGGTGAGGCAGGCAGAGATGCACTGAGTTGCCCAGGGTGGAACAAGAAAAACAGTAGGAAGAAGCGCTGCAGAGATATCTGAAGCCAGGCTCTTGCTACAGGGATGTAACAGCAGTCAGTGGTGGCCAGGGGCATGGAAAGCTCCCTCCAGTGTCTCTTCCCTGCACTGCTCCAAGAATATGCTAGAGCAAGGCTAACTGGGCACAGTTAAGGGAATAATGCAGAATCTCAAGACTCCACATAACTGCAACCTAAGTTTGGGAGTTTCCTTACCAAAGCTGTGTTCAGTTTACCAGTAGGTGTCAGCCAGCACCATTAGCAAACCCACATGCCTACAACTTCTCAGTGTCATTTCCCGAGGCAGTAAGTGGCAGTTCTCGCTTGTTTTACTGAGAGAAACTGAGTCATAGAAAAAAATGACTTTTCCTGAGGCTGCCTTACAGATCAGCAGCACAGACAACCCAGGCTTTCCAAAATGCCCCTTATCACACTAGAGCCACCCATGCACATTTTTCCTGCAGACTCTGCCCATCTCTGTCAGGTGACAGTTCTTCAGTTTTTCTCTATTATTTAAATAGGGTTTGTACATGTTTTGCTCATTTTTGCAGTTTTTACTAATCTGCAATAACAGCTGTTACTAGTATATAGCTCTTGCTGACTGCTCTACTTTTAGCCTAGGGGCTTGTCAGCTGGAGATCTCACTGCCCCTTCCCCTTTTACAATCACGTTGCAGCAGGGGTCATTAAAAAAAAAGGCAACATTAGGGGACAAGTCACTCAAAAATAAACTATATTAAAAACTAGAGAAAATGACCTGAGAAACAAGCATCGTGTGATAAGCCAGCTGACTGCAAACTCATGGAAAGTGCCATGCCGTCCTTCTGCTGGTCACAAATGCCTTACTCCAGGACTTCCCTGCCTGAAAGCACAGAGCCTGGTACTGGGGCAACGCAGGATTTCACGGGGTGCAGATGTCCAGTCCCTGCTCCTGAGCAAAGACGCCAAGAGACACACTGAAGAGAATGCACTAAATGCTGGAGAGAGGTGGTGAGGCTGAGAGGCGTTGCTCTCGGGCTGGTTTGGGGGTGGCACGTGCAGGGCAGCCGCGCTGTGCCCTCGCGAGCCCCGCGGCGGTGCTGTGCCAGCCCCAGGGTGGGGTGAGCAGAGTGTAATGTGGTGCTGATAAAACAATGCGCGGGAGCAGTGCCAGCTCCATGTCACGGATCAAAGCCACGCTTGTGACGGCACACCGCAGCCAGTCACCCAGGGAAGCCATGTGCCTGGCTCGGTGACAGGCTCCACAGCACAAGCCGTCTCAATCCAGCCGTGAACGGAGAGAGGAAAAGCACGTGGCAGAGCCAGCCACTTCGGCGTCATATACTGCCATTCCTCGAGACGACCAGTCATTTCTCTGCTGACGTGCTCATCCCTAGGTATCGAAGGGTGCGGTGGCCCGAGAAACTATTCCTCAGAGCAACATGCAAAGGCTGTACAGCTTGAAGCTGGTTGTGCTCGTACTGCCTAGGAAGAGGCTGAGGAGCCATCCCCGCAGAGCCTTTCTGGGGGCTGTGGCTATGTGGAGGGTTGCCTTCTGTAAAAAAGCATCAGAAACAAGAGCAAATGGCTCCTCAGACAAATTGCTCCTTATACATTTGCATGCACAAGCGAAAAAAAAAGGCTCAAAATCAAGTAGTAAGGTTTCTGGAATGAACAGCTTGAAAGAGCAGCACTCTTCCTTAGTTTCTTATAGAATAGGTGACTGCTACAGCAATGGGAAATGTCAGTCTTGCTGAATCCCTTTTGCTTTGGAGTGTTTTATCTGTGGTGGGAGTACCAGGCCACCAGCCTTGTCTTCTCCACCACGTAAATAAGGAGACAAAAGCAGGGGACAGCACCAGCATCTGCTCCCTGGGCTGTTTGCTGGATGACAGAGTGGTTGAAGTTGAAGGGGACCTTAAGAGATCATCTCCGAACTACCTGCTCCAGTAGGTCACCCGGGACCTATCCAGATGGCTTTTGAGTACCTCTGAGGATGGAGACTCCACTGCCTTTCTGGGCAACTTGTTCTAGTGTTCTGCCACCACCAAAAGAAATAACTTTTTCCTTATGTTCAGACAGAACTTCCTGTGTTTCAGTTTGTGCCTGTTGCCTCATCCTATCACTGGGCACCACTGAAAAGAAGCCCTTGCCTACTGCAAGGAGGTCTGAACGTGTTCAGTGCTCCCACAGCAAATACTAACAAACAGCAGCAGCTCAGGCCTTGGTGGCAGCTAAAAGGTAACAGCTCTTAGAAGGGGTTTGTGGGGGCAGCCCGGACTTGGCTGCTGCGAAAGAACATTGCATCTGTAACACGTAACATTGCTTTTGTCAATACTGACATCTAGGGACCCTGGAGAGCTGGGCTGGGACAAGCTGCAATCCTATTAAGCTTCTGTGGCACCAAGGCTCTCAGAAGGGAACCAAAACTACAGACTATCCATTCTTGCAAATGGCAAAAAGCATACGGCAATCTGCCACGCCGGAGCAGGTGAGCCTTGCTCTGGAGAATCTGGAGAACCTGTGTTGCTGTCCAGCTCAGCGCTGTGCCAGCTTTGTCTGCAGTGCCAAGCCCTGCTCTGAACGTGTAAGAGCGCAGGGTCTTGTTGGGTCTCTCTCCAGGTGTGTTTTGTTGGAGACCACATGGGAGCTTCCTTCCCTCTGTGTTATCAGGCTCCCTAAAGCTGCTCACCCGCAGCTACAGGGGATGGCTAAGACATTTCACTCGTCTAGGCCTCTATTCCCAGCTTTCACATCAGACCTCAGTGTTTCTCACCCCTCTGCCTGTCTTATCTCTCTCCCTTTGTCTGTCTAGACTGGGAGGGAAAGACGCGTCCCCCTGTATCTGTACTGTACCTCAGATGGTGGCCCTGGGTTATCAGTAACAACACAAATAACCCTAAGTTGGAGCTGTAAGGGTACATGATAGTTTTTTTTAACTACTGAAGATCTGGAGCAGTGGTTTAGATGTTCTAAATACTTTAAACTAGAGATGTTTTATCCTTGCCTGATTATCCATTTTATCCAGATAAAGCCTTTGTGTAGCTCTGTTGACTTTAGTTTAGCTATTTATAATTTGTCAGGTTCAATGTACCACACTAGTTAAATATTGATATTCTTTACACATAGATTTGCTTGAATCCTTCTTTATCTTTCAGTGAGTAAGGATTCAGAGTTGTTATGTATTCAGATAATGGACTAAATAATTAACAAAACTTTACTTAGCCAGATTTCTATGTAATATACGAGGCTTGCAAAAGCCAACTTCCCAAAGGCATGCAGCACTTTAACCTAGTAATGGAGGCCAGTCAGCACTAGCTTTGACATGATGAGCAATCAGCATGGAAAAGGCAGTGACTTTGTGCCTAGGGTGCTGAGCCTGTATGTGCAGCTGTACAGGGTATATCCTTCAGAATGGTTTCTGGAGCTTTTGGTGAAGAAAAGCTAGGAAATATTTCTCACTCATGCATCCCCATAGCTGATACTAGTATTCTTCTCCATTGATCTCAGCTGCTTTGTACACAGAGGACTGGAATCTGCTTCTTGCTGCATTCTGCTGGGAAGGCAATAATAATTCATCCGCATCCAGCTCCTCCCACTTCTCATTCACTCTCTTGTTGGCCTAGGTCCCTAAAATATTTTATGAACTTTCTTAAATTCAGTGTCAGGCTTGATTGAAACAAGCTGGATCTTCAAGGCAATGAAAGAGGGGTCCCAAGGAAAGCAATAGAGAAACAAATCTAAAAATATTACATCTCGTGAGAGTGCTAGGCAAAGCCGTAGCTGACTTGATTAAGTGTTCACGAGTCTTGGTCTAAGATGAGGGCTGGACTAGAGGATCGCTCCAGCGATCTCTTCATCCAGTTTTTCTGTGGTTCTGTGGCTCTGGCTGCAGGGTGGGAGGAACTGCTGGCAGGAAGAGATCCATCACCCAGACGGCAGCAGCTCAGCAGCTGCGACCACCAGGAATCATGGGCGATCTCTAACTGCTGCCCTAGCGAGGGGCTCCTCTTTAGCAAGTGGTTCTCTGCATCGCTGTGCAGGCACCGTGTGGAGCTGCAAGCTCTGCAGAAGCCCCCTCTGCTCCCAAGCACACAGACCTCACTTCCCACTGCCCCGTGCACTTCATGAGAAAGCTGTCACTGCAGCACAGAGGGGTCTAGCGAGTGCATAAGTCTGAAATACCCTGGGAAATGAAGATATGTGCATTTTTTGGTGATAAACTAGGGGAAAAGTATTCAGTGTTGGCAGATTTTACTCAAAAGAGGAAGTTAGATAAATCAAACATGAACTCAAGTCTGTTTCTGCCCCATAAAGTGACTGAAAATAAACCCCTTATTCAGCAAGCCGTGGCTGCACTTAGGGCAAAACTTGCCTTCTTTGTCTTTGGGGCTAAAACTCTTTAGACACCCCGGTAATCCCACCTACTCTGCACTCCTTTCAGCCCCATGGAGCAATACAGCTGCAAGAGACATGGGGGTCTGTTCTCTGCAGTGCATCAGCTGCACAGATTAACAAGTATATTCTGAAGGGAGACAGATGTCAGTGAGGAAGGCGATGAACTTGAGGAGTTTTTACTGCTGCTATTGACTGGATAGCTAGAAACACACTTTGGCTTATCTGAGTCTTAAATTGACCTAGCAAGAGCCGTACTTAAGAGAGATGCAGTGCTGCCCAGAGGGAAGCCCTGCTGTACAGAGCTGCACAAGAAAAATCAAGGAAAAGGTAGTTATTATGGTGAGTTAACAGCACAATACAAATCATCTTTACAAAACCTAAAAGTAGGTCTTTCCTGAACTTGTGGCACCAAGGAGTCTGGGCACAGCGAGCTTATTAATAAGGGCAATAGTGCTTGGGAGCACGAGGCTGAGGAGGAGCCTTGACAACAACCCGAGGGCAGGTGGGTCTTGCTGCTGCCACACGTTCACAAGCTGGAAACACAAGGCCAGCGCGGAGGGGTTCCTCGCACACAGCCACCAACCTGGAGCCCCTCGGGCTACCGCGACCCCGTGGGCGCAGGGCGGGGGCGCACCCATGAACCACAGTGTCACCAGAGCGGCAAGATCAGCGCGGCGCTGCCCCCCGGAGCCGGCCCAGCGGGAAACGCCAGGGCACCCGGGCACCGCGGTGCTACGGGGAGCTCTCCCTGCGCAGGGTCCGGCGGCTCCCACAGGGCGGCGATCCCGCCGCTCGCCCCTGCCCCCGGGCCGCGCTCCCGCCCGCAGGAGGGTC
>JAWLRI010000165.1:1072848-1086431 GCA_034781795.1 Crypturellus tataupa
GAATCTGTGAGGGCTGGGGGAGACCTGAAGAATCCTCAGGCTTGGGCCTTTGGTGTGTGCATGTAAGAAGTCCCATGAAGTGGTTGTGTCGTCGTGTCCTTCTCCTCCCTGCGCTGCTGGGGGTTCCTCCCCTGCAGTGTCGCTGCCAGACTGTGTCCCCACCTGCTGTGCTCTGTAGTCCTGTAGGCCACCTCCGCGGCCTGAGCTGAGATACCCAGCCGAACTGGGGTGACCATGAATGCGGGTGGGTAACTGTCCTCCTGGCAGCCTCCTCGGGGCAGGAGGGACATGGTCCTGGGTCAAGTTGCTGCAGGAAGACATCTTTGGAGATGCCAGGCTGAGTCCTCCTCCCTTTTGAGGACTATCAGGAAAATAGCAAAAATGTCTCTCTGTAGAGCAGCTACTTTAGATGATCACCGCAACCCATGTGTGGCCTCACAATGGGTAGGGCAAATATTTTCATTTCTTTGGATGAAAGTACAGAAGTACCTTGCAGATTATTTCCTGTTAGTGCTGATGCTATTTTCGCTCCACCTTTGAGGGACACAAAAAGATGACCATAGTTCACACAGGTGTGTCTTCATGGTGATCCGATCATCATTTTTTAGGACATTGTCAACTAATCAGGATATTTTCAAAAGCAGAGTCTCAAGGCAATGTTTACTTAACTACCAGACAGGCTGATCTCTGCATCTGCTGCAAGGAGAGCCCATAGATATGTTAAAATTACTTTTACTTAGTTGGTCTTAGCAGTAGTCTTGTTTATACCTATTTGGATTAATTGCCTTGAGATCAAAAGTCGTTACTCTTGTGCTCCACTGGCTGCAGAGCAGGCTGCAGCTGCTTGGCAGGGTGCTTTGGTGTGTGTTTTCCCTTGAGGTTAGTTGTTATTGGGGTGACTAAGTTAACATCTGTAGTGGGTTGTGACTGCTGTGAATTGCGAGGGTCTGTAGCTCACTAGTACTGCTGGTGAACAATTTGCACTTAAATCCTGCATCTTCGCCAGTCTTTCTGCACAAACAGTTAAAGCCCTGGAGTAGAAGAAACCTCTTCCCATGATCTTTGTTTGTTTTGCAGCATGCTGTTAGCAGGCTGGATCAGCAGATCTGACTTGTGGTATTTATTCAGTCAACAATTATAGCAGTTTATTATGGCAAAATATAATGTCTGGTGTTTATCTGAAGTCTCCTAGATGTGCTGGCTGCCAGAAAAGACCCAGCAGGCCTATCTGGAGAAGTGCTTATAGATGGCATTCCACAACCTCCAAACTTCAAGTGCATCTCAGGATACGTTGTGCAGGTGAGTAACTGAGCCCTCAGTGGGGACCAGGGGCCCTTGCGAGGGAGGACTAGAGACCAAGAGCATTCTGTAGGGTAAAGCCTTTGAAAGGGGTCCTGCAGGAGAAGCAAGAGGTGGTACATTGGAGGGAACTTTGTGAATGTACATTTTGCCCACTTTGTGAATGACAGATTCTAGGGTTTTCCCTTGTGAGCAAATAAAATAGGGGTGGGGATGGGGGAGAGAAGGGTGAGAGTGTAACTAGCTTTAAAAGAAAGGAAGGATCTGTCACACAAGATGAGCAAATCTAACCTTGATCTTGAGTTAGGAAATGTTCAGTGAACCTTACAGAGTTAATGTGATAACTTACATGTTAGGGTATTTTCCTGAGAAAACAGAGGATCAAGCTCTTCTAGACAAGTATGGAGGTGTCTGTCTTCCTGAGGCCCCATGGACACTCTAACTA
Source organism: Crypturellus tataupa (assembly GCA_034781795.1). Taxonomy (NCBI): domain Eukaryota; kingdom Metazoa; phylum Chordata; class Aves; order Tinamiformes; family Tinamidae; genus Crypturellus; species Crypturellus tataupa. The sequence continues at coordinate 1,074,593 of JAWLRI010000165.1, forward strand.
CTGGGCTGTTTTGCCCGGTTCTTTGGGCTTTCTCAGGCTTGGGAAGTGGTGGAGGGGGAGTGCATGGAAGGGGGAGCACTAAAATCTTCTAAATTCAGAAATAGTTTTAATTGGCAAGAAATACCTTCAATTGGACAATAATTCGAGGAAGTAAATAGACTCCTGCTGTTCTTCCTCTGATTCTGCCTGGCAGGCCAGGCAGAGCTTCATCCCAGTGTGAGACAGGAAAAGGCAGCTGAATCTGGGGAAGTGGGTGGAGGCCTGCACCAATTATAGACCCTTGAAGCGCTGGGGGAGCTGAAAAGGAGGGGATTCTTGGCAGCTGTATGAGCAGCCACATCTGGAAGCTATCCAGGACTTCTGACTGCAGACAGACACTGAATATGGAGCTTTTTCTGGAAGCTGCTAGTTGCAGGGCTTTCACAGGAGGCATTTGAAAAGACTGATGCTGAATCTTGATCATCCATCTCAAAATCTCCAAGTCCTCAGTGTCTCATAAATGGCCAGAAAGACTCTTGCAAGAGAGTTCAGTCTGAGACATCTCTTCAAAGTAACAAAGCAACCAAACTTGACCATGTAATGGTATGCAAATACAAAACATTAAAATCTCCTCCTTTCTACCCCCAAGCACTACTTTCTAGATTGAGAAAATTGCCCAAGTAGTGAAAATAAACACTTAATGGCTAAAAGCATTGCATAGATATAAGGTCAATTTTGTGCAGGAGGGCATGCAGACATGCAAAGCCATTTGCACTCCTATAAAACTCACAGTGGTCTCTCCATACCCTGTGAGAGTGTCATTCCACTGATTATTAGATTTGGTTGTTAAGGTGGCTGAAGAGATTCCCAGCTGAGCTTCCAGTGCAGTGTCAATGAGTCGTTTTGGTGGATTTGAGGGTTGAAAATGCAAGAATGGCTACAAAAAGAGATTGAGGGTGCCCACAGGCAGGGAAGTGATGGTAAATTTTTTTCTAAACCAGCTTTTACACTTAAGCCAGTTTATAATAAAACTACAACCTGAGTGATGCCTGTCATATACTTATAGCACAGCAGCACATCAGGATTCCCTGTTTACTCCAGAGCCAAATAGGCCAAATACAAAACCCAGCAAAATCAGCCCAGCTGATCAACTGCATCTGATGTGGAAGGGCTCCCAAAGCTGCCCAGCTGCCTCTCCAGAGCTGGGGAGGCCTCCCTGGAATTGCAGCTGAACTCAGTGGATGCTCTAGGGCCCAGAACAATGTAGCTTGTAAATGGGAACTGAGCCAACCTGGGTGACTTCCTGACTACCCTGGATGCTGAGCTGGAGCAGTGTCCGTTGACCTCAGCTGGACTGGCAGGGTAGCTCTTTCCAAAACCAGCCAACTGCTCTGCTGCCCCATGACTTGTATGGAAAATGAACCACCTGTACAACTCCTCTGCATTCAAACTCCTGATCCAGGACGCAGGTGGAGTTGGTAATGGCTGGTGCTGAGTGAAAGCTGGGAGCCCAGAAAACTCACGTCTATCCTTGACTCCTGTTCTATGACCTTGAACTTCACACGATGTCCTGTAAGTTTTCAAGTAGGGGTTATCATTATCTAGTTTCCACTGTGGTTCCCAAACATTTTATCCAGCAACTGCCATCACAGGGATTCTGGTGCCCTGTCAGGTAGCTAGGAATGAGGCTTTCCAAGTGTTGCGTTATGTTGCTTTCAGGATGACGTTGTCATGGGCACAATGACAGTGAGAGAGAATCTGCACTTCTCTGCTGCCCTGCGATTGCCCAGCTCCATCTCCACTGAAGAGAAGGAAGAGCGAGTCACCCAGATAATCAGTGAGCTGGGGTTAAACAAAGTGGCTGATACAAAGGTGAGTAGAGAGAATAGCAGGCCTAGAAATAGTCTTACCTCTGGAAACCAAACTGTTCAGTGCTGTGTAATCTGGCAAGCTTGCAGCCACCCTTAGCTAAGCATCAAGTTGGCTAAACTGTATTGCACATAGGAAATCAGTCCACTTTGGAGACGGTTTAGAGGGGAAGATATTGGACCATGTCCAAGTATTGTATAAGTGCAGAGGGGAAAAGTTGCCTAGCCATAACACCTTGGAAAGCTGCTCAGTCACTTCCTGGCTTTGTGGGACAAGGAAATTGTTTTTGCAGTGGCAAAAACTGATGGATGGAAAACTGGCTGTGGTGGAGATGTTTTGTGCAGAGCTTGTCCTCCAGGGCAGTATCTCCACTTTCACCTGGGCAGCTTGCGAGCTACCCGAAGCACTCTTGACAGCTGTGGCCTCATTTGGGCTCTTCTCGTCAGTGCCATCTCTGTTCCCTGACAATAAAAGATGTTGGCACCTCTGAAGACAAGATTATCTTCTTATTGCTACATAATACCCGATGTGCCTTTTAAGAGTCAGACCCATCATCTGCCGCTGGCTCTAGCATTCACTGATGGTGCTCCGAAAATGAAAAGGGTTGCTGGGTATGGTGAGCCCTGAGCTCCACACTAGGCGCTGCTGGAGTCTTGTTGCAAATGCCCGACACTTCTTTCCGTAGGTAGGAACTGAACTGATCCGGGGAGTGTCTGGAGGGGAGCGGAAGAGAACCAACATTGGGATGGAGCTCATCACGGAGCCGCCAGTCCTTTTTCTGGATGAGCCGACAACTGGCCTTGACGCCAGCACAGCCAATGCTGTGCTCATCCTTTTGAGGAGGTAAGAGACAGTGCTTTGGGCGTCTGCTGGGATCTTTTTTTTTTGCCAGCTCATTATTTTGAAAGAGAATATTGCTCTGACTGAGTGGTTACAGTGGGGATAGAAAGCTGGGATAGTAGATTCACAAGTAGAAGTTAATTCTTTATCTGGGACTTGTCTGAAGTCCTTTGAAGTTGAAACTTTCCACAGCAAGCACTGGATTAAAGCCCAAAAACAGATGTAGCCTGGATAGCTTCCCTTTACCACAGAGGAACGGACTGAGAGGTCAGGCCTCATAATCATAATTTCTTGACCTTCCATCTGAGTCTATTACAAAAACTCTTCCACAAGGGCCTGGGGCTGAGATCAGATCTAATCTGTAAATTTACTCTAAGCACCTCCTAAATCTGTTTTGGAAACAAATTGGCCTGTGGTATAAACAGGACCAAACAAGGCTCACTTCATGAGAACATGCTGCTAATCCTCTTCTTCTGTTTGTCATGATGTCTGGTTTATCTGAGGGGATATTTAGCTCTTTTGTTTGTTGGTAGAGGTCTTTGGTCAGCAAGGATATTTGGGCATCACTGCTAAAGCATTTGAAAAGAAACAAACCTGAAGGAAAATAGTTTTGACTCCTCTACGGAGTATGCTTGTCTACTGAGCATTTGCACAGTACAAGAACTAAGAGAAATCTTCCAGGTTGTTTTACCTAGAAGTGTCCGGAAATGCCATTTAGTGCCATAGGACCATTTGGATGGTTTAAGTTGAACCCTGATAATAGAAAATGTGTGATGGGATTTATGCAGTAGCTGTGGTCCTAAAGCTTTGCTCAGAAGCGACATCTTACGTTGTTTGCCTGAACAGCAACAACAGGTATAGTAGCTGTGGTCATATTTGTGATCATACGTGCAGCCTGAAGGTCTCGCAGTGTGTACACAGCAAGAAAGGAAATGAAACTGCTGTTTTACTGAGTTGAGACTCTTATCTAATTAATGCTTTTTTCAGCTTTGGAGGATTAATTTTTATTTGAGTCAACATTCTCTTTCCAAAGTGTAAACTGTATTGTGTTTTGAGAGATGCTTGGTTTCTACTTCAGGCTCTCCAGAAGAGGCCGAACCATAATTTTTTCCATCCACCAGCCTCGTTATTCCATATTCAAGCTATTTGACAGTCTAACATTACTTGCGTTGGGAAAGGTGCTGTACCATGGACCTGCTAAGAAAGCCTTGGAATATTTTCGTTCTATTGGTAAGTCTTCTGTAACTAATGTTCATAGAGAGCTGTGATGTTGTTGTAAGGTTGTGGAAAAGTGATGTAGTGTTGGGCCTGGCCTTCCAAGATGAGTTCTCTGCAATACAAACATGCTGTGGTTGCTCTTTTGAAAGGATATGAATGTGAACCCTTCAACAACCCAGCTGACTTCTTCCTTGATGTCATAAATGGTGATTCAACTGCTGTGGCAGCAAGCAAGGAAGATCATAGACTCGTGGACACAGAAAAAGGTAAAATTGTAAAGGAGAAATCCACTGTTGGTTGGAATAGAAAAGAAACAGCATATGGTGATAATGAGCTTCTATTCTCTATTTTTTTCTTGTAATCTGAGGTTTCCCTTTCAATATAGTTTCCCTTCTAATAGATGCTCTTTAAAGGGGATTTTGTTTCCTTCAATAATATGACAGCACATTGAGAAGTATCCATCCTGTACAAAGCAGGGCATGTGGGAAGGTTTGAAGAACTAGAATTGCTTAGATGCAAGGGGCAGCTGACAGAAGACATTAGTTTCAGTCACATAAGAGACTGTTGCAGAGAAGACGGGGTAGATGGGCCAAGGAGCAATGGATTTACATAGCAGTGAGAAACCCTGCAACTGGATATGAGAAGAAACTCTAACAGTACACTGAGTGAAATACTGGAACCATGACTGAAGGATGATAAGAATGCATTAGACACCTGTTAAACAGCTTTGGTAGTGGTGCCTTTGGTGCATGGGGGAATAAAAATATGTTTTTTTCTTGTAGCTGTTTCTGAGACAGAGGGATGTTTGTGCCATAAGCAGCAAATAGGTTGGATTAAAATTGCAGGGAAATCCCCCTCACCCAAGCTGGCCTCCTAAGGGCAGGGCTGAGGTTTGAACAATCAAATACTCTAAACATTCCTGCTATTTTATCCAGCCTCCATAGCTGACCCCTGTCTGAAGGTATGGTTCCTGGGGAGTTACAAGCCTTATGTTATCTTTGCTGTACAGAAGTGAGTGGTGAAAATGGAGTGGCAGAGGAGAACGTGGACAGTGTGGTGGATGTGCTGCATCAGAAGTACCTCAACTCCAGCCTGTATCAGAGCACCAGGGAAGCACTGAGGAAAGTGGAGCTTGGGCAGGGAAGCAAGCAGAGGAGATCCAAGAAGGGACATGAGATTACCTATGCGAATGGCTTCCTCACTCAGCTGTACTGGGTGTCCAAGCGCTCGCTGAAAAACCTCATCAGGAACCCGCAGGCCTCTATTGCACAGGTAGGTAACAATTAGTAAAGGTTACAAATTGTTCTTAGTTCTTTAGTCTCTGCACTGAACACTTGGGGAGTCAAGGGAAACGCTCTATCCTTGAGTTCATGTGTGAAGTTTCCAGGGTGGTCTTACTTTTGTGGTTTGAGTCTCAATAGCAAAGGTTTTTAGGCAGATGTGAACCTGAAAGCCTGCACGTACCTCAGTGCCTGAATACTGCCTAATGACTTTATTCACCCTTTTGAAGCACTCCCTTCTCCATTTGTTTTCTTTCCACTTCTAGATTGCAGTGACCATAATTCTAGCTCTGGTTGTGGGTGCCATCTTTTTTGGGGCCAGACTGGATCGAAGTGGCATTCAGAATCGGTAAGTGGGAAGGCTGCAGCTTGCTCACTGCCCTGCAGACAGCAGGTTTCAGCAGCAGGGAAGGCTCTGCCTGGACCGCCAAGGATGTTTAGCAACAGTAACATGTAGATTCCTGGAGTTTGTAAAAGGACCACCGCCCTGCCAGGCCCTGAGATATGGACCAGGAAAGGACGTGCGAAGGGGAAGACAAAGGATTAAGCCTGGTTTTACAGCTAAGATCTGCAGTAGTCCAATTAAGTAGCTCTGTACTGTGGTTACAGACAGAGAAGCCCTGACTGAACTAGTGTGGTGACCTGTTCTGATATTTGCTGTCTCCTCACTTCTTGACTGTTCCGTTCTGCTTTTCAGGGTTGGTTCTTTGTTTTTTGTCACCACAAACCAGTGTTTTTCCAGTGTCTCTGCAATTGAGTTGTTCATCAGAGACAAGAAGTTATTTGTGTAAGTAATGGTACTCTTTCCACTTTTTCCTCTTGCCTCTCCCTGTGTGTGGGGGGGGGAAGAGGTGGTGGGGGAAGACAACATACAAATATCTTGCAGGATAACCAAAATGACTTTAACCTGTCAGGACTTAAGAGCTGCCTTCTCCCTTGCAGCAATAGATTCTAATAGTAACATTAAGTCTGCCCATAAAATAGGGAGACAAAACAGAGAGAGGCAAGTGATGAAGAGAAGGAGGGAAGGAATAAAATCCTTTTATTTGCCTGCTGCATAATGGGTAATTGGGAAGAACTTTTCTTACTTTTGTTAACATCTGGTTTGAAATCTGTTCGGCCCTGCCAGGGCAGAGCCTGCCTTTACACTTTCAAGTATGAAAAATTATCCATCAACGATCCCACAGGGGTAAGAAGATGCAAACATGAAGGGGAAGTTGTTGGAAAAGTTTCACAAGGGATGCTGAGAGGAAGAGAGCTGCTGGCTGCTTTCTAAAAGCTCCCTAGCAGAGTCAAATGCACCCCTATGTATGGGTAGAAAACGTAGTTTGGAATAACCTCCAGCTTACTGGATGAGAGGGCAAGAGACATGTTCCGCAGTAAAAAGGAAACTAGGGCTTAGAACCTGTAAAATGAATATCACTTCTGTAAGGCACTAGCATGAGAGTCCTAAAGTTTAGACATGCCCTAGGTTTACCAGAGCTTGCTCAGAGCCGCTCAGTTTTGTCCCCAGGGACAGTCCAGGATTAATCTCCCTGCACATCATTTCTTGTCATACTGCCTCGCTTACCACCTGAAGGTTACTATCTGTGACAGCGAGGATTTTGGCTGCTTAGCAGCCACAGCCTTTCAGTCACCTCCAAGTGTTTTTGGTGTCATTGCTAGGGGCATGAGATAGATCAGTATTTGTCCTTATTTGACAGATGAGGAAGTGATACCACAAAAAATATGTAGCTTGCATATAGAGAGGGAGTCAATGGCAAAGAACTGAAGCTGAACCAAGACAAACCACATGCATGGAGGATCATTCCTCCATCACCTGTAACCCTATGCAACTCCCCTCTTTTCTGTCCTTGCAGCCATCAGTACACCAGTGGATATTACCGTGTGTCTGCCTACTTCCTGGCCTTGATGATAGGAGATCTGCTGCCCATGAGAACTGCGCCAGCCATCATATTCTCATGCATCACTTACTGGATGATTGGTAAAAAACTGATGCTTTCATTGAACCTGTCATCTTCCAACATGCTTGATTTGTGACTCAGCCAGAGTTAATTCCTACATCTATACAACAAAGCTGGTTGAATCCTCAACTGATTTAAGTGTTTGACATCAGAATAGCTTTGGAGGACTCTGGGATTGGGCAGAGATGCCCTCAATCTAAGACAGCAAGTCACTTGACCATGTCAAAGTTTGCTGGGGTATGCACAATTGCTGCATCTCCAAACAGTTTCTTTTCCAGCATTCGATGCCTTCTGTAGGAGTCTGCCTCTCTGGGATTCATGGTATGGCTATTTACTAGGCTTTTCTCTTCTGTTTGTTTTTTGGTCAGGCTACCAGGCTGTTGCAGGCCGGTTCTTCTTCTTCATGCTGACCCTGGTCCTGGTGTCTTACACTGCCACTGCCATGTCTCTGGCCATCAGTGCTGGGATGGAAGTAGTGGCTGTGGCCAATCTGCTCATCACTATTTGTTTTGTCCTGATGCTTGTAAGTGTATAAGAGTCTGTGTCTGTGTGTGCTGCTTTGGTGGTGGAGGTGATGCAAGAACTGCTTGGATGCAGGAGACAAGCTGAGAAGACTGGATTGAACCAGCCTTAAGCAGGCTGAAAATCCTCAGTCCTGAGATCAAGTGTCAAATCATCACTCAGATGCAGTTCTGTAGATGCAGCGTCACCAGAACTGTGTAAACCTGGTGTCCCCCAAAGTGTTCTTTTAAAATTTTAACAAAAATTACTTTAAAAAACTTGAGTTTCCAATATTATGAATCTAAGAAATCAGCTAGATCACTTAAATTAAAAAACTCAGACTGTGAATATTTGTTATTGTATTGACTTTGTTCAGTGTGGTTAGGAAGAGCATACCCTCTCTTTATTTTAAGTCAGTATTGCTTCAATATTTTTTTCAAGAAATTCTAAGGAAGCCAGCATATTAGGGAGAAAGTATCTTTGTCTACATGCAGATGAGGGATGCAGTATCTTTTTTTTAAAGTGATGATGTTATGTTAGTGATAAAACTTCTTTACTGTGAGGCCTATAGAGTTACCATAGCATAAAAAGTTACTTCTTCTCAGGAGATTCCTTGTAATAATTTGTGCACATATTCAGAGCACACAGCAAAACTCTTATGCTTTAGCTTGCAACTTATTTTAACCTGCTTTTGCAAAAAGTTAAATGACACCTGATCACTTCAAACACTTGTTGTAGGTGAGAAGTAGTGTGAGTGCAGTGAAGGACAGCTGATACACAGGGAGTGTAAGACTAACTTTTTATGGATTAACTTTTTATATAACAAATGGCTTATCCTGATGTCTTTTAGGCTAGAGATAAGCACAAGAATACTATAGACAGAGCACACTGTGAGGTGTCATGTTTAACCATGAAGCCAAATTGCACTAAGAAATGAAATAACAGTTTTTTTTCCAGGCAGCAAGGAGCACAGGTGGGTGTAGGTCTAGAAGAGGAGCCAAAGGCATTAATAGCTCCTAAGGCTCCCCATAGTTTCTTCCTTGCTTTCTCCACTTTCTCATCTTCCAGTCGTCATTCTTCCCCTTCTGACTGGCTTTACCATAGTCCACATTCCCCAGAATAAGATTTTGCTAGCAGTCCCAATGTAGCTGACATGAAGGTGTAGAAAACAGTTCTGTCCTCTCTGCAAGCTGCTTGCAACTGGATACTTAAGTGTGCAGTTAGGTCAGCTGAGTGACACTGCTGCAAGGTTAACACTTGTGCCTGCTGGCACAGGCTAACAGTGGTAGGAGGGCCATCCATCACAGTAGGTAGGGTACAATTATCTGTGCAGAAGTGGTAGTGCTGGTAGTGCAAGAACAAGAATGCGTGGCTTTATTACAATTGATTATGTTCTGCTGTTTCAGATCTTTTCTGGACTCTTAGTAAACCTCCCTTCTGTAATGGGCTGGTTGAACTGGCTGAAGTACTTCAGCATCCCACGATATGGCCTAACTGTGAGTAAAAAGTAGTATCAGTCTTTTGTGCATAATATAGCCCTCCAAAAAAAGAAGCAAAAGTTTACCTATGTGTAAGAGGTGAAAACCACGTACTGAAAAAAAAACATTTGAAGAACAAAATTAGTGCTGCATGGACAGCTACTGAACAAGCTATCTTGATGAGGTCCTTGTTCCTAACCTGAATAGCTGATTCCTTTCGTTTAAAAGAAAGTGAAATATTGCATGTCCCCAGGAGAGACTGCTATTTGGATGGTCAGTATGTGGTTAATGACTATGTTTAAAGTATTTCCCGTAATACCTGAGAGTGTCAGTCTTCCATAGTACTTATTCTGTGAAGGGAAATGTGGCTAATGGCCACTTTAGAATAGTAAGGAGCCGGGGTACCCCTCAAAGATTTCCTGTCTTTGCTGAGTTACATTTGCTCACTGAAGGGGACAAATGAACACCAGAGCTGGTACAGCAGGAAAGGGTCAGGGAAAAAGATCAGGGAAGTGGGGAGAGATGAGACCTTTGCTGGTCTGGCATCACGGAGAGGTTTTATCAGTGTTGCTGCTTGTGGAGCAGTCCCACAAGGCTAATAGGAACAGGGCTGAGTATGTATCTCTTAAATAAGCTCTTTGAGGTGTCTCAGCTCTAGTGCCCCAAATCACTAACTCTTTGTAGAAAATGGTGTCTGACTCTTTCCCTAGGCTCTTCAAGTAAATGAGTTTAGAGAGCTCTACTTCTGTGGCAAGAAGAATCTGAATGATACAGTACCTGTGGACAGCTGTCCCCCAGTCATTTCAGGAGAAATGTAAGTATCTACTTCATGACGGTTCTTAGGCCTAGCTGTAATGTCTCCCTCAAAGAAATGAAAGAAATGTCTTTCAACTGTATATGCTAGTCAAAGAATAACCACTCAAGAGCTAGTCTCCTCAAAGATAGGTCACAACACAACGCATTTTTGATCACAGTCACTTAAGACTGAAGTAGAGACAAAACTTCCACTCCTAAAAAGGGGCAAATGAGCTAAATGAAATTGCTTTGTAATATTTGGCCTTGGTTTATCAGTTTTCATAGGAAAAAATAACCCTGCGGTTACTTTACAGTAGCAATGCAATTTGTGGGCCACAATTTCTGGACTTGATGGGAAGCAGTAGAGTTGTGAGGAGAAACATGCCTGTCCCTCAGAGCTAATTGGTAAATAATGATGCCATCCCTACTTAGAGCCAAGGTACCTCTTAGTGTTACTTCTGTACTTTAAATATTTTAACTACTGATGCATTAAACTGCAGCAATCAAAGTGTTTCATCATGATGGCACAGAGCTGGTAGACTGGGGTTATTGCAGGGGATGGCTCTGCAGCCGCTTCCATAGCTTCTGGGACCTCAGTATTGTTTTGTAGACCTCCTGTGACTGCTGTACGGAACATGCTGTTGTGTCTCTCAGGGGTCTAGTAAGGTCCTGAGACTTACTCATACACCACCAGCTGCCTGTCAACAACTAGGGCCATCTCAGGGATGATGAAATAGATCTAGATTTGTTCTTTGGCGTGTTTGTGATGGGCCATTAAGCTACTCCACTTCTGTCACTTCTGTTTTGTTGATTTGTGACTAGAGAAACCTTTGCGGAACAGGAATAGAAGATATGATGTGGAGAATTACAGTACCAGGCAGCCCATACTAACTTTTGCACCTTGTTTTTCTGCAGCTGTTTTGGTGAGACACATCTCTGCAGCCAAGGAATTACACCTACCACTTGGGCCATGTGGGAAAACATAGTGGCTCTATTCTGCATGACTGTTATCTTCCTTGTAATAGCCTACACCAAACTCCGATTTATGAGGAAGTTCACTTAGACTCTTACCTTCCTTGTAATAGCCTACGCCAAACTCCGATTTATGAGGAAGTTCACTTAGACTCTACCACCGCCTCGCTCTGCGACTTCTCGGGGCTTGGAAGTGTGAAGTTGTTTTAGGGCTTCCCGGGGGCTGACAAAATGTTTTACCTGACTTACTGGACTTCAAAGGGGACTCTTGTTGTCTTGTCTGAAGCATGATTTCCATGTGAGGATAGGGCTGCTCTTAACATTGAGAAGGTGGAATTTTAAGGACCTGAAAGGGGAATATATTTTCTTAAGTACTTAACAAACTACATGTCCTACAATTTCATTCTTCCATGGCCACCTCTGGGCATATTTTAGAGGAATTATCCGGGAGCCTTTCAAAGGGAACCATGGCCTCGTGAAAGGAGGAGCTTCCCCCGTCCCTAGGACCATGAGGTTCTGATGGCTTTTGGGCCCGGATCTGCTGCTCCCAGTGGGTGCCCAGGGCAGCACGGGATGGAGGGTGGTGAACGGGACAGGGTGACCAGGGCGCCGTCTGGCTCGTGACAGGGCTGTGCAGCACCTCAGCCTCGCTCCAAGCGACGCCCATGTGTGACTGCACCATTCATGACTTGAGAAGGGAGTTTCCTGCCTTACCTTTATATCAATAAACCCGATCCTGCCTTACCTTTATATCGATAAACCCGATCCTGCCCTACCTTTATATCGATAAACCCGATCCTGCCCTACCTTTATATCGATAAACCCGATCCTGCCCTACCTTTATATCGATAAACCCGATCCTGCCCTACCTTTATATCGATAAACCCGATCCTGCCCTACCTTTATATCGATAAACCCGATCCTGCCCTACCTTTATATCGAT